>WOAB01000190.1:600000-1117500 GCA_027886185.1 Rheum nobile
TTCCACTTAATTTGAATCAAGACAATCATGAACATGCATCAAAATTTAAAACTTTAAACTTGATCTAATCAATTTATGCAAGAGGCAACTGATACCACTGTAGAGATTTTAGATGCGTAAAGCGGAATTTCAGGAAACGTTTTCCTAATATCTAACCAATGATCTCATGCATAAACCAAATAGATCATAGATAGGAAGAATCAAATACCTTTTGATGCGTGTTTCAACCTGCTGGAATAGAGAGAATAGAGCCTCACGTGTGACTCCTCTATTTGGTCCACCCGAGATTGGATCTGGATCGCCTGAGACTCGGTTGCTAGAGCGAGGATCGAAGGCGAACGAGGGAGAGAGCAAGAGATGTGTACGGCAGCCTTGGGTTGTTATTGAGTTAGGGTTTTCTCTTAGAAAACCCTCCTTTTATAATACCAGGTGTAGATATCTTATTTCCTAAATAAGTATATATTTTATTATTAATAATAACACTTTATTATTAACAAGCCTTATCTCCCAAGTTATATCTTATATAACTTTATATCATATACTTTATATAATATGTCTCTCAATGAAATGATCCAGTCCAAACTCTAAGGGTGTGACCTCGTAGGACCCGGTAATAATAGCAATAGACTTTATGACATACTTTATAACATATAGTCTATAAATCATAGTTGGCTTCTAGCAAAACACTATGACTATCTAAAATTACCGGATTAAATATCTCCATAAACGATCCCACTTCATAATCAGTAATTGCACATTTGATTAAATGACACAATTCCTTCCGAGTGTATGGTTCATATGTCTTTGACTTGATGAGTTTCTGGGAGAATTTGCATGTTAATAATAAGAAAATAAAATACTTAAAGTAGAGTCCATATGTAATGAATAAAAGTGCATGTATGGTGACTATTAAGTTTATTGTTTGCCTTTATATGAGTGTTTGGCAAAACTTCCATGTGTGTAAGAAGAGATAAGAAATCCTCAATTTGGGGTTCACATATTTTAACAATAAATGCATGTATAATGACTATTAGGTTCATATTTTGGCATGTGACAAGGTTCAAAGCTCTAAACTTGTTATGTATTGCGTTGAACGTTCTTATCATACTTTTAATTTCAAGTGGCTCATTTATCTGCATGGATAAGTGCACATACATAAAAGTATAAGTTCATAACTTATAATAGGGAAGAGGATACCTAATTTTTTGAAAAAAAATATGTTGAAAATTTTGGTCATTGTGGTTCATAAACTCCAAGCTCTAGGTGCACGTGCATAAGAAAATAGAAAATCCTTAATGTGGATATTGACTACGAGGTTCATGTTTTGGGATGATTAGTTTTTTAGGAATCAAGCATAACAAAGGTTAATAAATTGTGTTGACGGTTGGGTTCATGTGTTACGTTTCAATGTTCAAATATAATCCTCTAATATATGGTCATATTTAGTGATTTGAAAAATGTCCATGTTTCTTTTACATATTTTGTGCATCATAGAAAAGACTAGGGATTCATGTGTTACATGTCCAAATAATTGATTTCCATAGCCTATTAGTTCAAATGACATAGCAATGTGTTGATACACACGGATGTTGGTTTGAATCCCTCATAAGCTACATTTGTTAAAAGTCTCAATTTCAGCCGAATTAGCGTGTATCATGTTTATGTTCGTATATATATTCCCTTAAGGTTCATGCTCGTATATCCTTAATGGATTCAAATGACTACACTCATGAGACAAATTACAACTCACAACAACTAAGGAAGATGAAAACACTAACATAAAGACAAGTTCATATGTCATACACTCATACTTTTACTTTAGTAGACAACCATTCAGCATCCAAAGAATATGGTAAAATCATCAATAAAGAAAGCACAATTGCACAAAGAAGTGACTTCTGCAACATGCATAAAATCAACCCAAAATATAATTCAAAGATGTAGATGCATAAACAAGTGCATAGAGGATCATTGCAACACAAATGGAAATTTATAAGTTGTGTACATGATGACTATAACTAAGAGAACAACATAATTGTTTTAAATTTCATATACAAGTAATATGAAGTTCATATATAGTAAAGACGTACATGTCGAAACTAATGTCTTGTTCTCTTCTTCTTTTTTCCCTTTAAACATAGCTTACATGCTTAGCCATGGATGCATCGCGGTAGGTCGAGAAAGTGATCAAACTAAATGGCAAAATAGACGGTAAATGGCCATGGTGATATCGTGAACAAACAAAAACCTAATATTAGATCAAAGTTGTACAAGAAGGCATGAATACACGGGAAACAAAAAAATTGAAGCAATATCAATGGACAAACAAAGAATAGAAATTTTAAGCTTCAAGCAAAGGACAAATAGAAATCAAACACAAAGAAGCAAAATAATGTTGAATTGGAGCAAAAGTGATGCTTGAAACAATACATTAAATCACAAATCAAAAAACAAAACAAAAAGCAAAACGATTGATCTAGGATGTAAATTGAAGCGAAACAAAATCGCTATTTTGACTAACTTGAATCTATGGCGATAAAAAATACGAATGCAAATTAAACATGAGAAAGTCCGCGTTAATGGTGAAGCCCATAAAAATTGCAAAGAAAGGAGATGAATTGGGCAAGATGGAATGAAGAGAACAAATGACCGAAATACCCCTCGCGCGATTAATCACGGTCATACGATCAACAACAAAGCACAGTTAGATTCATGCATTTAATATGATTCATATCACCTATATACGCATATGATCCGGGTTCATATGTAAGGGTAGCTAATTAGCTATATATGTTTGAAAATTATGTATTATTAACTTTCCCAACTTAAAACCAAACCAAATTACATCTCTGTATCTGATAAACTATAGAAACCACGTTCAACCTTTGAGTAGGGATGGCAGCGGGGCAGGAAATTCCCGTTACCCGCGGAGAATTTCCGTCATAGGGACGAGATGAAGATTTTATATGGGGATGGGGATGAGGATAGTGGTCCCCACCTGTTGGGAGTCATTCTGTTATGTAGTGTCTTGTAAGCCGTTATAGAGGGTTGTTGACTGAGTTTGTTAGAGTTGCCACGTAGGTACAATCTGTTAGTGGCAAGCTCTCTGACAGGGCTAAAGTCATATACCCAATCAAAGAAATCTTAAAATACCTACTAAAGAGTATAGCAAGCAAGTCAGGGTCGATCCCACAGGGAGTCAGGTTATCTATCTCTGTAATTCGCAATCACCAACTAGGAACTAGGGGGGGTTTGTATGATTTTCGTAACCAAATAACAAGTAGACAAGTAAACAGATTCGCAGGCAAAGGTTGTGAATATGATTGGGAAAAGCGTCACACCTGACAAAGATCCACACAACAAGAGATATGGTTGATCACTGAATTCTATCAATCTCAAGTTCTTATCTTTCCTTTAGTTGTTCTTATCCCGATCATAGGTAACTATTAGTTCTATCAGCCCTAATAGTACTTATTACTAAATCAAATCCGAAAACCTTCAAGACTCAATAAAGAAATAGCATTCAACCAAGGATTTAACAAGATACATGCAATAGAAACAACCCGTTACTATAAGCATGCAATTAACTCTCTCTCACGATGAACACTCGCAACCCGCTTATGTAAATCGTGCTCGCTACTAGATATGCAACCCGAACCCGGAATCACAAGTCCTAGCTATATGGATAATATCAATAAACCTAGGTGATCAGTCTAGATAAACCAATAAGATTCAATAAACATTCAAGCGCAAGAGAATTAATACAACTAGATAGGAAAACGAACAAGAGTAGAAAACTCACAACCAATCAATTGAAGGCTTCAAAACGTCAAGTGCAACAATGGAGGTTTAGTTCTCCATAGGGTTTGTGAGAGAAAAACGATGAAATGTGGCAACTAGGGTTAGAGAATAGATCCTCTAAAAGAGTCTTAAACTTAACTTAAATACTAAGGAAATAATTCAGAAATAAAGAAAAGAAATAAACAAACTTAGAAATAAAGTCTCGGAAATAAAATAAAATGGAAAATAAAAACTCGGAAAGAATCTCTTCAGCGCGTCGTCACCGCTGGGTGCGGTGACACCCACCGCGGGGTGCGGTGGTACTCCAGAATCACGGCCTCTTCTCTGTAAGGTTTGCCGCGGGGTGCGGTCATCCCACCGCGGGGTGCGGTGGCGACGACTTCTCCGGCTTCTGCGACACTTCCGTAAAAATGCCATAACTTTTGATTACCAACTCGGATTGCGCTCATATTTTGAGGACTTGTATTAGACTTCAAGATCTAACTCCTCGAATTGGAATCACTCCATTTGGACATCTGAGTAAAGAGAACGAACCATTTGAATTCAGCCCACTGTTCTTCTACTCTTCAATGCACTTCAAACCTCTGTAAATCTCATGATTTCTTCACTTCTAGTCTCTAACTCTCAACTCCACAATTGTGCTCTAAATCCATCCAAATGGCACATCAAAACAGGTAATAACCCCTAGAAATACACTATAAAATAGTGCCGATCAAATCCCCCATGCTTAAACCTTGCTCGTCCTCGAGTAAGCTAAAGTCAACCTACTCCTTCAATCAATCCCCAAGGTTTCAGGAAGCATAGAAAAATCAATCCCTCCAAGAATTTCACCTAACAATAAAATCCAGGTACCAACACAATAAGCACAGCACAACACAACATACAATAATACAACACCACACACCAAAGCTAAAAGGAAAGCATAGTACTTCCCCCAAGCTTATCCCGGACACCATAGAGTGAATAAAATCTAATCCATACCTCCCAGAGTGACCTATCCAAATCCTCCTTATATCACCTCTTCTTATGTCACCACGCCAGGTAAAATGATGATTCATAAAATCACTCTTCTTCTTTTCACTCATTTTGCCAAGGCGCCCTTTCGGGTTTTCACCAAGTCACTCATTTCATTTTTCAATAGATGGGCTCACAATATACTCACATCACTCTTGACCAATTATTACCCCAGCCTAATGCTGGTCCAAGCCACCTGCTTATTACCTAGGCCGCCATTCCGGGTTTTCGACCTATCCCAGGATTTCAATTTTTGCCTTTTTTTTCTTCAAATTTTTGGCTTTTTTCAATTTTTTTTTCTCCTCAACAACGTAGCAAGTATAGAACTCTCCCCCATGCTTAAACCTTGCATTGTCCTCAATGTAATGAAAGACAAAAAGAAAAGAAGCACAGAGAGAAGCAAAAAATAACTCACAAACGTCGCCGAGCTAGCTTGGAACTTTCGTTTGTTGCTGGCGGTAAAACAATGAACGCTCAGGTCTCTGGTGTTGCGCGGGATCTTCTTAATCAATAATCTTCTCCTACCGTGCAACCAAAAGGAAACCACTTTGGTGAATAGTGGTATATCAAAGAATTCGGGGCTGCACGGCCTTCAATGAACACAAAAAATGGGCCCAGATGTGTTCGTGGTGTGGGCCCTTGTGTTCCTTCTCTTCAACTGTCGATTGTAGGGCCATCATCGTTGCCAAATAATGTGTGGGGCGAATGTCTCCTCCTTGACAACATGATGCGCACCTTCTCCATGGGGAACTCCGGACAGCTGGCCTACGGTAGAACTCTTTTTTGTTGTTTTTTTTCAATTTTTTTTTTTAAAAAAAAAAAACCGTTTAAGGTTTTTTCGGTTTTTTTTTCGATTTTTTTTTTGCTCCTCGTTTAAGGTTTTTTCGGGGAGTTTATTAGTGTAGGGCAAAAGAAGACTTACAATGGTGTGGGAAACACCTTCTTCAATTCGCATAAGGTCTCCTCCCTACAGGTTAGTCGGAAACAAAGAAAAACATAAAACAAGGCAAAAACAAACAAAACTAATGCAAAAATAAAGAAGAAAAAACAAGCGAAGAAAAACATACCTCGGGTTGCCTCCCAGACAACGCCTTAGTTATTGTCATGGCATGACATACTACTCCATCCTCCTCAACTCGGGTTGCTCATAGCAACTGAACTTCTGAGATCAATATCAAGGGGATGTCTCTTTGTATACTCCATGTCGAGTCTTTTCTCCATTCTCCTACACTTCATGATGGGTGGACCGCTGTGTACGTCCATGATTGCACTTGCCATCTTCAGAAATGGCCTACCCAACATCTCAGGGGCTGCATGTTTGTCCTGCCCTGTATCCAACGTGTAGAAATCCACCATTTGTATCAATGCCTCCTTCTTGTGCTTCCCCTTTGGTTTCTTTTTTATCTTACCCAGCGCCCTTAAAAGTTCTGTGTAGCACGTGGCGCTATTTGCTAAATGGACCAAAGGGATGGTTGCCTTGCAGCTACTGAAGGTGTCAAATAAGCATTTGTCGTTCTTCACCTTTTGGGTGTCCTTCAGAGCCTCAGGGAAGGGTGTAATGGGGTGCAGCGAGACAAGTGGGAAGGAGTCTAGATGCACATATTCATCATAGGCAGCCTCGAGAGGGTTGGGGGCTGCCAGGGCGTTTTCGAGAGGGGCGGGCGTCGCAGGATCGTTTTCGCAATCGCGGCTCTCCTCCTCTTGGTCGCTGAATTCCTCCAGTCCCAAAAAATATTCTTCCTCAGAAAGCACCTTGCGGTCCCAAATATCGTCTCGAAGGCCCAACTCCTTGAGTGAACCGCTGGCGTGGTCAGATTTCACCGCGGGTGTGGTCATGTTCGCAGAGGAATTCTCGGAAAATCCCACAACGCCTCCGCGGGTGCGGTCAGATGACCGCGGGTGCGGTGAAGATGCAGGACTCTCAGTTTGTTCCGCCGCTGGGTGCGGTCGGTCTTCTAGAGTCCCACCGCGGGTGCGGTCCGCCTGCCGCAGGTGCGGTGAACTCGACAAAGAGTTCTCGCCTTCTGTGTCGTCCTCTTCAGCACTAGGAGCGACGTTCAGCTGCTTACCACTTCTAAGCGTCACGACACTAACATTTTCTCTCGGGTTAACTACCGTTTGAGACGGTAGAAGTCCCGAAATCTTTGCATCGGTCTTTGTGATAACTTCAACCATTTGTCTCATCTGCTTCTCTAGATTCTTGATGCTTGACTCCCTAGTTTCAACACTAGTGCTGAAATGTTTATCCAGAGCTTGGAGCATATCTTCAGTTGACATGGAGGAACTAGGATTGGACACTGGCAGGCTATGCTCATAGGCCGGATTGTACTGCTGTGGAGCACCCTGCTGGTAGAACGATTGTGGCTCCGGGTAGAACTCCAGGTAGTCATGACCATATGGAGGATATTGTTGGTACCCATAACTCGAATTGGGGTGATCTCTCCACCCTAGAGTGTATGCGTAGGAGTATGGGTAATATCGCGGCTCTCCCCAGAAATCCATATCTGTATCAAAATCAAAAAAGAAAATACAAAAATCAGTAGCACGGGTGTGGACCGTAAGAGAGGTCCACACCAAAGTTGGTAACAAACAAAAACACAAAAACAGAAATTTTGACTCCCCGGCAACGGCGCCAAATTTGACAGGGCTAAAGTCGTATACCCAATCAAAGAAATCCTAAAATACCTACTAAAGAGTATAGCAAGCAAGTCAGGGTCGATCCCACAGGGAGTCAGGTTATCTATCTCTGTAATTCGCAATCACCAACTAGGAACTAGGGGGGGTTTGTATGATTTTCGTAACCAAATAACAAGTAGACAAGTAAACAGATTCGCAGGCAAAGGTTGTGAATATGATTGGGAAAAGCGTCACACCTGACAAAGATCCACACAACAAGAGATATGGTTGATCACTGAATTCTATCAATCTCAAGTTCTTATCTTTCCTTTAGTTGTTCTTATCCCGATCATAGGTAACTATTAGTTCTACCAGCCCTAATAGTACTTATTACTAAATCAAATCCGAAAACCTTCAAGACTCAATAAAGCAATAGCATTCAACCAAGGATTTAACAAGATACATGCAATAGAAACAACCCGTTACTATAAGCATGCAATTAACTCTCTCTCACGATGAACACTCGCAACCCGCTTATGTAAATCGTGCTCGCTACTAGATATGCAACCCGAACCCGGAATCACAAGTCCTAGCTATATGGATAATATCAATAAACCTAGGTGATCAGTCTAGATAAACCAAAAAGATTCAATAAACATTCAAGCGCAAGAGAATTAATACAACTAGATAGGAAAACGAACAAGAGTAGAAAACTCACAACCAATCAATTGAAGGCTTCAAAACGTCAAGTGCAACAATGAAGGTTTAGTTCTCCATAGGGTTTGTGAGAGAAAAACGATGAAAGGTGGCAACTAGGGTTAGAGAATGGATCCTCTAAAAGAGTCTTAAACTTGACTTAAATACTAAGGAAATAATTCAGAAATAAAAAAAAAAGAAATAAACAAACTTGGAAACAAAGTCTCGAAAATAAAATAAAACGGGAAATAAAAACTCGGAAAGAATCTCTTCAGCGCATCGTCACCGCTGGGTGCGGTGACACCCACCGCGGGGTGCGGTGGTACTCCAGAATCACGGCCTCTTCTTTGTAAGGTTCGCCGCGGGGTGCGGTCATCCCACCGCGGGGTGCGGTGGCGACGACTTCTCCAGCTTCTGCGACACTTCCGTAAAAACGCCATAACTTTTGATTACCAACTCGGATTGCGCTCATATTTTGATGAATTGTAGTAGACTTCAAGATCTAACTCCTCAAATTGGAATCACTCAATTTGGACATCTGAGTAAAGATAAAGAACTATTTGAATTCAGCCCACTGTTCTTCTACTCTTCAATGCACTTCAAACCTCTGTAAATCCCATGATTTCTTCACTTCTAGTCTCTAACTCTCAACTCCACAATTGTGCTCTAAATCCATCTAAATGGCACCTCAAAACTGGTAATAACCCCTAGAAATACACTATAAAATAGTGCCGATCACTCTCCATTGTAATTCTCTATAAATTCCCTGTTCTACCGATGATGTAAGATAGTGAATTTTCCCTCTTTCATCAATAAATTGAGAGCTTCCGTTTGGCCTTGAATGGCGGTTGTTTCAATTATGTGTTTCCAACATGGTATCAAAGACATGATTGTTCCTCTTTGATTAGCTTCCGCTTGTTTCGCTCGATCGAATCGTCTCTTTTGATTTCGATCTCTTTTTCTTGAGATTCTTCATTTTCGATTCTGAAAAATCAACCATGGCTGACGTCGACGCTGAGATTGAGAGAAGGAGATTGGCGAATCGTTTCAATCCTCTTTTTCTTCAATCATCCGATCATTCCGGTATGATGCTCGTATCCAAGATCTTTGACGGAACTGGTTTTGAAACATGGAAGCGATCAATGCTTGTGGCACATTCAGCAAAGAACAAAATCGGTTTCGTCAACGGGAACCTTGAAGAAACCAGAGGATGCATCTGAAGATCTTCGCGCTTGGGAACAGTGCAATGACATAGTCGTTTCTTGGATCCTGAGTGCAGTGAGCAAGGAGATCGCTGGTAGCATCATCTTCACCGACTTAGCAGCAAAGATGTGGAATGAACTTTGTGTTCGGTTTAGACAGTCAAATCTTGCACAGAAGTACTCAGTCATGAAGGATCTGTACAACATGTCTCAAGGCAGTGACAACATTTCAACCTATTTTACTCGCATCAAAGGCTTATGGGATGAGCTAAACCTTCTTTGGAATATTCCATCTTGCAATTGTGGAGCAAGTCAATCTTTGAACGATCACGAGCAAGATCAAAGGTTATTGCAGTTGTTGATGGGATTACACGAAAGCTATGGAATGGTGAGAGGCAACATCATGATGATGGTTCCAACTCCATCTATTGCTCATGTATATTCTATGCTCATCCAACACTCCAACTAGACGTCCTCCTCTGATTTGTACACACTGCAAGAAGACAGGTCACACAGTTGATTATTGCTACAAGATAATCGGCTATCCTAATTCTTCTGGATCCAAGGAACAGAAGACAGCAGCACACGTTTCTAATTCCTCTAGCTCTTCTGAAGTACCTATGGTGCCTGGTCTTTCTGCGGACCAATGCAGTCAACTCATGAAGTTGCTTGGCACATGCAAGACAGATATTGGTGATTTTGCCGACAACACTATGACATGTATTGATTCTCGTGTGTTTTGTTTTCTTCCTAAGAGTTCTGGTTTAGGTGCACAGTGTGAATCCAACTCTGTTGATCATTCTTGGATCCTTGACAACGGTGCAACTGACCACATGTGCTTCATTCCCTCTCTTTTTCACAAGCTTTACCCATTACCTAAACCCTACAAAATAGCCTTACCTAATGGTAACATCATTCATGTCACATTGTATGGATCAGTAACAATTTTGCCATCTTTGACATTATATCATGTCCTTTTTGTTCCTCAGTTTCAGTTTAACCTCTTGTCCATCAGTAAACTGATTCATCAAACTAAACTTGATGTTTCTTTCACAACTAAT
Source organism: Rheum nobile (assembly GCA_027886185.1). Taxonomy (NCBI): domain Eukaryota; kingdom Viridiplantae; phylum Streptophyta; class Magnoliopsida; order Caryophyllales; family Polygonaceae; genus Rheum; species Rheum nobile. Next base: position 610,391 of record WOAB01000190.1, read on the forward strand.
CACTGTTGTTTGCATGGCCCTTCTTTGAGGACTCCACTGGTACTTGGTAATCATAAACACAGACTTTACCTTCTTCATTTCAAGTCTGGAGATGAGCAACCTCCATCTAATATGCATCCTATAGATTCTACATTGTCTTCTAGCTTACATCATCCTTGTAATGCTTCTTCCAGTTATGTTTGTAATGATGCTTTACTATGGCATCTTTGTTTGGGACATATCCCTTTCAATAAAATGAGAAAGTTGTCTTTCTTGCAATCTCTCAAACTGGACTTTCCTACATCTCATTGTAATATCTGTCATCAAGCCAGACAACACAAAAAACCTTTTCCACTGAGTTCTATCTCTACAACTAAACCTTTTGATCTCATACATATTGATGTTTGGGGTCCTTATCATGTCCCTACATACAAAGGCCATCGATATTTCCTTACTATTGTTGACGATTTTAGTCGTTGTACATGGGCTCATTTACTCAGCACTAAGGGTAGTGCTTTCAGTTTCATCAAAGCCTGTGTCCACATGGTCCAAACACAATTCAAATGCACCCCTAAGATTATTCGTACTAATAATGCCTTTGAATTAGGCTCCAGTCATGAGGGCATTTCTTTCTTTTCCTCTCAGGGAATCATACACCAAACCTCTTGCCCTTACACTCATCAACAAAATGGAGTAGTTGAACGCAAACACAAACATCTTCTTGAAACATGTCGTGCTCTCATTTTTAAATCTAAAGTTCCTCAAAAATACTGGGGTGATGTCTTCTTATGGCCACTTACCTTATCAACTGATTCCCTTCCAAGATTCTGATCAATGGCTTGACTCCTTATGAGATTTTATATTCTCATCCTCCCTCTTTGACTCATATTAAAGCATTTGGTTGTCTTTGCTATGTCTCTACCACTGCTAAAGGTCGTGACAAACTTATGCCCAGGTCTAAGCCTTGTGTTTTTCTTGGTTTTCCTTTTGGTCGGAAAGCCTACAAAGTATTGTCTCTTGATTCTCATCAAGTGTTCACCTCCAGGGATGTCATATTCTATGAATTTGTTTTCCCTTTTCATCATGCCACCTCTCATCCTGATTCCTCTCCCTACTTACCTAACATTTTTCTTGATATTTTTCCTTCTTTTACACCTACCCATTCACCCCATCCCAGCTCTCCTTCTTCTCCTTTACATGTTTCTTCCCCTTCTTCACCACATATTCCTCCACCTCCATCACCTCGTAGGTCTACTAGGGTACATGTTCCACTTGCTCATCTTCATGACTATATTTGTAATGTTGATGTTACTTCTCCTGATCCTTGTTTTACAACCTTTACCTTTTTCTGTTTTTCATCGCAAACTCTATGCACTAATGTTTTGACTAAGGATGATCAATTATTGTTGTCTTCATTATCTGTTGTTCATGAACCTAACTCTTATGAAGATGCAGCCACACAACCTGCTTGGAAAGAAGCCATGGACAAGGAATTTCAAGCTCTTGAACTGAACAGAACTTGGGATTTGGTTCCTCTACCACATGGAAAATGACCAATTAGCTGTAAGTGGGTGTACAAACTGAAGCTTCGTGCTGATGGCACTATTGAAAGGCACAAAGCCAGGCTGGTTGTTCGTGGTTTCACACAGAAAGAAGGGGTACACTGAGACTTTTTCCCGTGGTTAAAATGACTACGATTCGCACTTTGGTTTCAATTGCTCTCAAAAGAGGTTGGTCTATAGCCCAGCTCGACGTGAATAATGCGTTTTTGCACGGGGATTTACATGAGAAAGTGTACATGAAGCCTCCCCTCGGTCTAGATGCTCCTGCGAATCATGTTTGCCGATTAAATAAGTCTTTGTATGGACTCAAACAAGCATCTCGCCAATGGTATGCTAAACTATCTTCTTCCTTACAGTCTCAAGGTTATCATCACTCTCAGAATGACTTTTCTCTGTTCTCTAAGAAGGTTGGTTCTTCTGTGGTTTTTATTGCTAATTTGCTATCTATGTCGATGATATCTTGGTTACTGGGAATGATCCTGCTGAAGTGGATCATCTTAAGAATTTTCTTGATGCTCAGTTCAAGATTAAGGATTTGGGTCGATTACATTACTTCCTTGGTATTGAGTTTATTCAAGCTCCTACAGGTTACATTCTTAGCCAGAAGAAGTTTCTTGCAGAAGAAGTTTACCTACAGAATGGGTACTATCTTTTCTATGCTTATATTTGGTTGGATATATTGTTAATTAATTGGTATATACCATGTTTTTGGTTACCTATGCTTACGTTTTGTGATTTGTGAATGAACTATTTTATAATTAGGGCTATATTACGCATGAAAAAAATTAACAGAGATGAAAAATCCCCGTTGGGGAATTTAAATGAGAAAATTTAATGGGGATAGGGACGGGAAAAAACTTCAACAAGAAACGAGAATGGGGACGAGAAATACAATTCTAAACGGGAATGGAAAGGGTACTTCCCGCTTCAAACCCGCCCCGCCCCGTTGCCATCCCTGCTTTTGAGGTATGTGTGGATTACGAAATCCTCCTCGACTCCCAAAAGAAAGTTCTCTTATTTCTTTTTTTTGGTCGAAAAGTTCTCTTATTTCTCACACCTGTTTCACCATTATTCAAATTACGCGTCGGTTTCTGCTTAAAACTATAACCACATTAACAGGTCTCTAGTCCTTCTCCACGAAGGCGGACTCGGCGAGATCAATGGCGCGGGCGAGTCCCGCGGCTTTGTTCTCGCACTCCTTGTGCTCGTCAGCGGGGACGCTATCTGCCACGATGCCGGCCCCGGCCTGGATGTGGGCCACCCACTCGCGCCTGTTGCCTACGTTCTTGTAAGAGAACATTGTGTCGTATCGGGCGCTGCTAGGGAACACCATGGTCCTCAACGCCAGGGCGATGTCCAACTCGCCCTTGAACGAGATCGACCCAAAACCGCCGCTATAGGGCCCACGCCTGTTCACTTCGAACTCGTCAATCAGCTCCATTGCCTTCACCTACATATATTCACGTACCACAATTAATATAACAAAATAAAGCGTTTGTTTGGATTCCCGAAATAATGTATTAAATTGTATTATCTTGCATTAAAGTGACAATTTTATACAAGATAATGTTAAATTGCACTGCACAAGGCCATATATAGAACTATGACCAAATTAAGATGAAGAAGGCAAGTGCCATATCGCTATAAATTAATCCGAACAACAAATGTATGTTTATAGTGTGAGAAAGATAAAAGGAGCATCAAGAATCGTGATCAGAGGGTACGAAAGATTAACCTTTGGAGCTCCGCTGACGGTTCCAACAGGCAATGCAGCACGCAGAGCATCCCATGCAGTTAAATGATCCAACAACTCTCCCGTCACCTGCAAAACGGATGAACCATTCCATTCAACTCGCATTAATTCCACCATTTCACAACGAATAAGCTAGACTAATGGGTACTCGGTTGACAGGAAGAGAATAGTACTACTACTAATGTGTCACAGTTAAAATGATTCGAGCAATAGTCAAATTGGTGATAAATATTTCCTATTTTCAAACATGTAGATGGAGAATGGAAATCAGTATGAGCAATGAAGTAGCAAAATCATCTAAAGTCATTCAAGTGATAGTATAGTTCTAAACATTATAAACTAAGCAAGTTGGAATTTTTTTGTTTCCCTAGCCTTCACTTATGCCAAAGGGCAGCACCTAAAATCAGTAAGACTAACAGATTTCAAGAAAGGAGAAGAGTTGCTCATTAAGAGCGACTAAGCAACAAAAGAATAACGACGTTTTGTTCGTTTATCAAGAATCGTAATGGGGTTATGTTTTTGTTGATAACCACTTCAAAATGTTAAACCTTTTTGTCCCCGGTGTAACAAACCATTCCAAAGAAGCATGGATCAAAAAATTAAACAATGTCTATCTATGAGAGTGATACTTACAGTGGAGCTAATGTGCATGACATGAGAGTAGCGCTCAATGTCCATCAGTTTTTCAACCTTCACAGAACCCGGTTTTGAGACCTGATATAACAAGTTTTATATTATTAGATACCTGAATTGTAAGTTTCTAGCAACAACAAAGGGAACTGAAACTTTTAAGTTGTATAATATTATGTTCAAATTTGGGGAAGGCGAAGAAAATTTGAATCCAATAGAGGATGTGATACAAACCTTCCCCACGTCGTTCCTCCCTAAGTCAACAAGCATAATATGTTCTGCTCGTTGCTTTTCGTCACTTAGAAGCTGATCTTCCAACATAATATCTTCTTCTCGATTGCGTCCTCTTCTGATGGTTCCAGCCAAAGGACGGTTAGTGATTTTACCCTGCAGTAATTTTCATCACATATATTCAAGTTGGTAATTATATGTGAATAGGAATTTATAATTTAAATTATGTCACAGTATCATGTATTTGAATCACTAACTTTACATTACAAATAATGTACAACCAAAATACATCTCATGCTAACTAGAATGGAAATGCTAAAAACAGAAGAAGAAAAAATCATTACATTATTACCTTCCTTACACGCGTCAGGATTTCAGGACTTGACGCAACCAGAATGCATCCTCTCGCCTGAGATATACGAGCAGAAGCCGTTAAGCAAATTGAAGAACACTACACTAAAACTTAAAAGGCTTTTGGAATGAATGTAGTATATCTACCTGCAAATAAGTCATGTAAGGGCTAGGATTAACAATTCTCAGAGATCGGTATATCTCAAATGGGTCTGCGAATGTTCTCCTTTCGAAACGTTGACTTAACACAATCTGAAATATGTCACCAGCTAGGATATGCTCCTTTGCCTGCAAAACCACATCTTCATACGCCTCCCGGGACATATTTGAAGTCTCCAAAGATGGACCAAAATGGTGAGTTTGCAACTTGACTGAGCCAACAGCAAGTCTTGGCCTAAAATATCAAGAGGAAAAAAAGGATATGTAAGTTGATAACTGAAAAGATTCAACAAAGTGGAACAAGAAATGATAAACATGAAAATACTACTCACATTTCTACATTTTGAACTTTAGATACAAATTTCTCCAACCGGTCCATTCCATCCTTGAACGCCTCCTCAACTGATGGAAATTGGTCTACTTGCACCCAATGAATCAGAAACGCTTTCTGCAGCACACAATCTAACGTCAACGAACTCATAGAGGAAACTGACAAATGAACGAATTATGCAATAAACGACAACATAGGGTGATGATATACATAACGTCTTATGACGCACTAAACGACAAGACAGAGTGGTGTACTTGCGTCTGATGTCGTTATAACGGACATTTAGGCTTTGGAGTTTAAAATAACGGATTTTCTTAAAGCACAATTAGTATGTTTAACATTTTACATCACTATAGCCACAATGTGGTTACCCTACTCATGTTCTCATTCAAGCTATTGAAGTAAGTATGTTAGTTGATGACATAACAAAATTACACACTATGCTCAACATAACATTAAAGACAATTTGGCAATGATAATCGAGTACTAAACGAACGAATACCTTCTCCACATGATCAAAGATAAGTATATCATCATACAACCCTAGATGGAGGTCCGGAAGGTTCCTGTCGTCCACAGGAGCATTCGAGAAAGGAAGCTTTCTCTTCTCCACATAACGAACCGTATCATACGAGAAATAACCAACCCATCCACCTGATCAATCACCATAAACAAACAAGATTATTCAAACAAGCAACACGATTGAAGTTGATGTTGGCAGACTCACATTACCCTAACCAAAAATGGATGTCAAACAAGCCACAGGTAACATATACAATTATATATACATACACAAGGCTTAATTCAGCTTACAAAACCAATTTGGTACCCTTATTTTCTAATCCAATTTTCAGTAAAATTATTTTACATGAAAATTCAGTGTACATGAATGATCAAATCAAAGCCTTTAGATAATCAAACCACTGTAAAAAAGAATAAAATTAAATCTGAATTAAGTAGCTAAATTATTCACCGCAGAAGGCGTCAGGTAACTCATCAGTCCTTTGGGGCTTCCATTTCTCCATTATCTTCCAGGGAACCGCCATGGGATCCTCCACAATCTCCACCGTCCGTTTACTATCGCGATGATCCATCACCGTCACTTCGTGCTCCTTCGCCACAATCTCCATCGCCGGATGCGATCCGACGACGCTATACCTTCCCTGAGCGGACATTTACGAAATCGAATTTCAATTTTGACTTAGTCGGAAAAAAGAAAAACAGGGGGATTAGGTTTGGGGAATTTTGGCGGTAAAATTACCACTGTGGATGCGCGAAACCCTGGCTCGACGGACTCGAAGAGGAAGCTTGGAGCGTCCCTGTCGTCCTCCTTGACAAGGCAGCGGTAGGCGAGCACCGGATTGAGGTGATCGGAGAAGATGCACCGGAACAGAGGAATCAAGTTCCCGTGTTTCGCTGCTTCGAAGAACTCCGCCGCTTGATCGACTGCACAGAAACCGAAGCAATTAAAAAAATCAAGCGCCGAAATGTTGAAAAGAAACGGAAATGTCAGAGAGAGAACCTGTAGAGGGGGAGGAGAGAGCAGAGCATTTGAGAGAGGGGAGAACAGGGGAAGGGGAGTTGGCAGGGGAGAGAAAGAGAGGGGTGGTGGTTGCGGCGGTGGAGGAGAGAGATCGGCGGTGGTGGTGGTGTGAGGAGGCGAGGAGAGGGGGACGAGGAGGTGAGATGAGGCTGCGAGGGGTAACGGCTAGTGACAGAGCCGCCATTGTTGTTGCTTCGATTTCAGAGAGAGAGATAGATATGCAGGGGGAAATTGGCAGAGGAGGAGGAGAAGAGCGAGAGAGTAGTATTTAAACGCAAGGCCGAAACTGCTTCTTCTGCCACGTGGCGAACAGGGTGGAAATTTTTATTCTCCTTTTTTTTCCGTGGGGAAACTTTTTCTTGTTGAGTTGGACAGATATATTCAACGTTTTAAAAAGAAATAAATCAAAGAAAGTCAGTAGTGCAGTTTTATTACAGAGTTTGTTGAGATGTTTATTTGATATATAGTTTTACTGCTTTTGCAATTTTCAATCTTAATTTCCCATTTTTGTTGCATTTTCTTTCTGCAAAAAATAAATAAAATTGATTTACATTTTTTATTCCAAGATTATGGCAAACAATATCTAGCCGAAGCTTTTTATTCCTTTTTTGATTATTATATAATTTAGAAGTGAAATAACTATTTCATTAATTCAGGGGAAGTTTTACAAAAATGCAAAAAATGACAGATTCATTTCATTGTATGTATACAGTATATCAGTATATGAGAAGATGAATCCATTCAATGGTCAGAAATTTGAAGAAAGCATAATCTTAATTTAGTCACTACTCACTAGTGTAGGAAAAAAAAACTTAATTCAGTTAGGTTGATTTTTGTAAGTATGTAAAATGTATAGGAAGATTATCAGTATCTTATAAGACGGGAAATAATCAATGTACTGTAAGTTCTTATTTATTTTGGGTATTTAAATTAATATTATTATTATTCTTATATTAATTATAAGAATGCTAAGATGCTAATTTAATTTTTATAACTACTCACAATTTTTTTAAGGGGTTGAAATTACTCACTTAAAATTGATTGAAGTGTCACAATGCCAAACTAAAATCCATACCAAATTTTCTTGAGTGAAATAATGTACACCAAATCAACTCTTACGCTAGAGTAAATCTGATCCTATAATAACTATTATCTTGTATCTAATTAAGTTATCTAAAGATGCAAACTTATATTTGGAATGGGTTTACTGAAACTTAAGTATTCTTAATCATTTGGATTTGCACATAAGCTTGTTGTAATGGACTACATTAGAAATCTTTTAATTGTTTGAAATTAAAACTACATCGAATTCAGATAAAAAATGACGAGACAAAATATTGATAAAATGTTTCAATCTTTATCTATATTTATTTGTATTTCAGGTGTGTGGGAAGTAGAATTAGGTTCTGGTAAAACAACTTTTTAGAGTAAAACAGTAGTACAAATAAAAGCCATTGGATTAAAAATAAAACAACGGCTGTGATTAAACATAAATGCGTGCACGATTGTATTGTGGAATGGAGAATATCTGATTTGCGTTAATTTAGGGATTTCTTTACCTAAAATCACACGATCATTTCAACTTCCATTTTTACTTTTATCCTTCTCTCTCCTATAACTCTCTCTCCCGGTTACTCTCTCGGTGCTTTTCCAGCCCCTCGCCCGTCTCTTCTTCATTCTGAAGGCGCTGGATTGCTTCTCTCCACCGACGGCGCTACCCGATTCCTCTCTCCATCTGTCCGGCGGGTTTCGGCCATCGCGGTATCTCTCCCTCTCTATGTAATTTAAGTAATTTAGTTTTCGGTTTCAATTTCTCACTGTTCTTTCAATTTCCGGCCATCCTCGTTCCGATGGCGGCCCTGCGAAGTGGGTGCGAGGTGGTGCGGATTGAGAACGTGAAGAAGTGGGTCGGTGGCAGTGGATCTGGGCGTGGGCAGGTCGGTGGGTCGCCGGTGGTCTGGCGCCGAGGAGGTTCGGTGGAAGGCGGATCTGGGTCAGCCATCCTCGTTCTGAGCCCAACGTTGTCGCCCCTGATTCACAAATAAGGGCGGCGCACCATCGCCACTAGAAGTTTGTCGCCACCTCTCCGATGTGGTCCGACACCTCCGATAACTTCCCATATCAGCGTCTTTGTCGAGGCAAGGCCGCTTGTCTTCCCGCCGCCATGATTGCATCTCCTGATAAGGTTAGGTTTCACCCTTGCTCTTCTTCACCTGTTGCGTGCTAATATTTGATTCACAATTTACTCTCTCTGTCATTTTCTCACTGTTTTCCATTAACCAATTCCTCGATTGCGTGCAAAATTGGGCGAGTTTTTGGTGATTGTGAGAGCACATTGCGAATTTTTGAGTTCCAATCTCCCTCACGTCAGTCGGTCGTATTACCTTGAATTTTTGTGCCCGCTTAGATGTACTAGCTTGGTTTTGGGTTAATTGAAAGTAGTTTTGAGTTGTGGATTTAGAAATTGTTTTTATATGTGATATTTAAATTGTTTGTTGTTATATTCATACACATTCTTTTGATATTCATGTTGGATTAAGCTTTAATTTATGTGTTTTGATATTTATGTTTTAGATATTATATGTATGATATTCAGTTTCTTTGTGGTGTTATTCATTATAATAATGTTGATATTCACGTGGATTCAGATTCTGCTTGTTGATGGTGTTGTATGAGTTATTTATCATTGATATTCACATTTTTATATGTGATATTCAAATTGTTTATTGTGATATTCATACACATTCTTTTGATATTCATGTTGGATTTAAGTTTCATGCGTTAGGTACTTGATATTCAAATTGTATGATGTGATACTCACTATAATGTTGTTCATATTCATGAGGTTTCATGCGTTGAGTAGTCGATCTTCAAAATTTATGATGTGATATTCACTATAATGTTGTTGATATTCAGGTTGATCGAGCGACTGTGCGACCCAAAATCGACGCGACAATGTCATTGTTAAACCCCACCGCCATGAATCAAAGCTTCGAAGATATTGGGTGGTGATATTCGTGTAGTTAGGTGATGATATTCATGTACTTGGATGACTATATTAATGTAATTGGGTGGTGGGCGATATTCACAAAATGGGTAGTGATATTCACAAATTGAGTGGTGATATTCATGTAAGTGAATTTGATATTCATGTGATTAAGTGAGATATTCATGTAACTTAGTGTGATATTCATATTATCAAGTGGTGAAATTCATTATTTAAGTGATGATATTCACATTTTTAAGATATTAAATAGAAATCGATATTTAAACAAACATGAACGATATTCATTAACAAATGATCGATATTCGTGAACCCATTAACGATATTCACGAACGCTGGAAAATCATTAAACGAGGAGAACAAATTTAAATCTAAACGAATTTAAAATGTTCTTCCCATTTAAATTTTAAATATTTGAAGAATCTCATCCTTCTCTCCAATCTTAGTATGAATTTTACTTTTTTGGATTTTTTAATTAAAAAAAATCATTAACAACCGATTTTATGGGATTTGGTATTCTCTCTCCTACCAAATTAATTATTTATTGTTAATTAAAAATTAATTAATTACCTTATTAGGTTAGATATGGTGGTTACACCCCTACCATATATATTGTATAACCCATTAATCCAATCATCTATCACCATTAATCCGATGCTCTAGAGTAGTACTTCCGTTTTACCATAACACTTGTTTTACCGGAGCTTTCCTCGTGGGAAGTATATATCATAGATTGTCCAAGTTCAATCTAGTTTAAACTATACTACGTACCCGTATAATATTCTAATAACGCGAAGCTAGAATGAAGACGTGATTAATCAATTTAAGCTCTTAAAATACTCAGGATATGTATTTCATCACTCATTGAATATATATTCCATCACTTCTGTAACGGAAAAAGCTTTACATGATTTGTACTCCGTATTGTTATGTTTATGCATCCATAAATGTATTTGCAAGGAAATCAATGTACCTATAAAGGCTATGATAGTATTAATTACAACTTTGAGGTTACTTAGAGTATTAATTACTCCTCCTTTCGCGTATAAAAAAAACATAACTACTCTTCTTCACACAAAAAACACAACTCACTTCACATATTTCAATTGTTTTTACACTAAAGCCCTTGTCTTCTACCCACCGCCTATTCTTTTCTTGCTTCTTTTGATAACAATTGTCAGTCTGCTAATAACAATTGTCAATAGAAGGATTTCTTTCTGTCACAAAGAAAGAATAGACAGATGAAAAAATTAGGCTGAATACGGCTTGATTCTCATTAAGAAATTGAACGGCCTTTTATAGGCGATTATATAAACTAACTTAACCTTAATTTAGGACCCATTACAACCATTAACAACACTAACATACTGCTGTAATATTTTCTCTAAACTAACAGCCCATAAATTTCTAAAATTCAGCAACTGATAAATCAAATTAGGAAAATATGAAATAATCAGGAAATATCTAACAAATCCTCCCTTAAACTGAAGTTTGCTAACATCAGTTTAATACTTTGATACTGCAAAGACCAAGTAGCTTCATGAGCTTTATGAAAGATTCCTTCTTGAGTGATTTGGTAAACATATCAGCCACTTGTTCTTCACTTCGACAAAAGATGAGATCAATTATTTTATCCTTACTAAGATCCCTCAAGAAGTAAACTCTCACATCAATATGCTTACTTCTATCATGCATAACTGGATTCTTTGACAACTTGATTGCTGAACTGTTGTCACAGTAAATTTCAGTTGGTTCTGGCTGCTTGAAATTCAACTCTTCAAGAACTTTCCTCAGCCACATGGCGTGACACACACCTGTTGTTGCTGCAACAAACTCTGCTTTCATGCTTGACAAAGTGACAATAGGTTGCTTCTTTGACATCCAAGAAATAGCAGTTGTACCAAGCATAAACACATACCCGGAAGTGCTTTTCCTGTCATCTTGATCTCCTGTATAATCACTGTCAGTAAATCCCAACAAATTTGTCAGGTCACCGGTCTTGTAGTTCAGGCCAAAATCTCTGGTTCCTTGCAAGTACCGGAGGACTCTTTTAGCAGCCAACAAATGCATTTCTGTAGGATTCTCCATATACCTACTGATTAAGCTAACAACATACATAATATCCGGTCTTGTGGCAGTCAAATACATCAAACTTCCCACAATTTGCTTGTAGAGTGTGCTGTCCACCTTCTTCCCTTCATGATCTTTGTGTAGCTTGAAACCACACGCAGCTGGAGTATTAACAGGATTGCAATCCTGCATCTGAAACCTTTTCAGAATATCTCCAACATACTTCTTTTGGGATATAAAAATTCCATCACCTGATTGTACTACTTCTATGCCAAGAAAGTAGTGCATCATACCAAGATCTGACATTTCAAACTCATTCATCATAAACCTCTTGAACTCCTTAAACATGACAACACAATTTCCAATAAATAGCAAATCATCAACGTACAAGCAGACAATGAGCATTTCCCCCTTATCTCCACTCTTAACAAAGAGTGTATGCTCATAAGGACACTTTATGAAACCTTCTTTCAAGAAATAGCCTTCAATGCGACTATACCATGCCCTTGGAGCTTGCTTTAGCCCATAAAGAGCTTTCTTCAACCTGTAAACTTTATGCTCATTTTCAGATTTAACATAACTAGGTGGTTGATCAACAAATACTTGTTCATCCAAGTATCCATGTAAGAAAGATGATTTGACATCAAGCTGGAAAATTGGCCAAGAATTCTGAGCAGCCAATGCAACCACCAATCTGATTGTGTCATGCCTTGCCACCGGGGAAAATACTTTTGTATAGTCAACCCAATACTCTTGCTTGTATCCCTTTGCTACCAAGCGAGCTTTGTACTTGTCAGCTTCTCCATTCTCTTTCAACTTTGTCTTGAAGACCCACTTCACACCAATGGTCTTGTGACCTTCTGGTAGATTGCACAACTCCCATGTGTCATTTCTTTCAATAGCATCAATCTCAACATCCATGGCCTTTTGCCATTTTTCTTCTTTGACAACACTTTCAAAACTTGTAGGATCACAATCAACAAACAAAGCAAAATAAGTAGTCTCATCATTTAATCCAGTTACCTCATAATCTCCCATCCAATTCGGCCTCCTTCTAACACGCCGAATAAATTGAGTTTCTGCTGGATTAGGCTGGGCAATTGTCGGACTGACATTTGTTGTTGTCGGACTGACAATTGTTGTGCTTGGACCGACATTTTCTTCTGGTTGGCTGACATTTGCTGAAATTCCAGCGTCACTGTCATAAACGACTTGGGTAGGCTGCTGCCTATTCCAATCCCAAGTGTTTTCTTCATCAAAGGTCACATCTCTGCTGGTCACAATCTTCTTTGTGAGTGGATTATATAACTTGTATGCTTTTGATATCTCACTTACTCCAAGAAAGACACACTTCTCAGCCTTGTCATCAAGCTTCTTCCTCTTGACATCAGGAACATGAGCATATGCAATGTAACCAAAAATCTGAAAGTGATCTACTGCTGGTTTTCTACCACTTCAGGCTTCTTCTGGTGTCATATTCTGAACAACAAAGGTTGGGCTTCTATTCAAAACATAAACACTCCAATTTATCGCTTCCGGCCAGAAATTCTTTGGGACTTTGTGATAGCTCCATGACCCCCTCGATGACGGCGAAGGACGAAGAGGAAGCAATGAAGGTGCGTTCGAATGGCCCGGTGACAAGAGCCCGCGCAAGGGCAATGGAACGAGCCACACAATCATTAGTCTCGCGGGCGCACGCAAGTGACGCGGGTTCATCTAGTCCTAAATGGGTCCTCCTCTTGACCTATGAAGGATTAGGTGAGGTTCCGCCTTAACCGATCCCGCCAAGAAGACGAAGACGACGAGATCGCGGAAGCAAAACAAAGCAGCCAAGAACTCGACCCAGAACTCGTCCGAGTTCTGTACCGAGTTATTGTTTCAGCCAAGAACTCGACCGAGTTCTGGACCGAGTTATTGCTCCAGATAAGAACTCAACCCAGAACTCGACCGAGTTCTGGACTGAGTTCTGGTTCCAGATCGGAACTCGGCCAAGAACTCGACCGAGTTCCTGCCCGCGTCAGCGATCTCAATTTTTTGTCGTTTTGCTGAACAATTTTTCATTATATTTTTCGTTATTTCTTTTGTCGTTATTTAAACCCAGAAACCCTAGTTTGTAATTTTTACGTTGAATTTGAGTAGTAAAGTTGAGTACGCTCCTCCCTTGAGTTCCAACGTCAACTCTTCGATCCCACGGATCGTCTATCCCGTAGCTCGTCGCTTCGAGCAATTGTTCATCGTCTCTTCGGTGTTTGTGATCATCTCTTTGATCATTTCGTTCATCACTTTGAACGCGTTTGAGGGTTATCTCTTTAGCCCTAGAAAGCCATCACTTTGGCTACGGAAGAGAGGGAATCGAATTCAAGCTTGAGGAATCAGAGATCCTGGGTTGCAGACAACACTTCGGGGTTGTTCGCATCAACTGGTATCAGAGCAACGCAGGATCTTTGATTCCTCAAGCTTGTAGTTGAATCCTTCTCTTCCGTAGCCAAAGTGATGGATTTCCTAGGGCTAAAGAGATAGCCTTCAAACTCATCATAAAAGTGCACTTTTATGATGAGAGTGGACCCCATGGCCCGAAAGGACCAGGCCCCAGGTCGTAAACCACATGGACCCGTGGGCTGTCAACCCCCGACTAGCCCAGGCGGGGTCACCCCTAGCATAGCCGGCGGGCCTAGCCCACACTCAACAGGCCTGCCGGCCACACACCCCAACCCATTCTCAGGGTGTTAGCCTGTAGGTTGTTGGAGGTGGGATTCGAACCCACAACCTCCCTTTAACAAGTGGCACTTTCACCACTTGTTAACCAATTGGGCTGGTCGAGTTCTTGCCCGAGTTCCGATCTCTCAATTCTCGTTGTTTTGCCGAAAAAACTTATTATTATATTTTATTATTTCTTTGACGATATTTAAGACCTGAAACCCTAGTTTTTAATGTTATGTTGAATTTGAGTAGTAAAGTTGAGTACGCTCCTTCCTTGAATTACCAAATCAACCCCTTCGATCCCACGGATCAACTATCCCGTAGCTCGTCGCTTCGAGCAATCAAACACCATCTCTTCGGTGTCTCACGATCATCACTTTGATCTCTCCGTCATCTCTTTGACGAGTTTGAAGGCTATCTCTTTAGCCCTAGGAAAGCCATCACTTTGGCTACGGAAGAGAAGGATTCAACTACAAGCTTGAGAAATCAAAGATCCTGCATTGCTAACGACACTTCAGGGGTTGTTCGCATCAACTGGTATCAGAGCCTATCCAAGCTAAGTTTGTTCTTCTCTCTTATTGTGATTCTTTGAAATTTTCCGCTCGCAAACCCTAGAATTTTTTTTCTCACCACCACCATCCGTTGGAACCCTAGCCGTGACCACACCACCACCACCACCGTTCCACCACCACCGTCCGCCGCCAATACCCCCTTCCGCCACCCTCTCCCTCATGGCTATGCAACCCTAATTTCCTTAGGTTGTGGTTACTTTTCCAACAGCCCTAAACCTTATCCTCCTAGACTATCTTGTTTCCTTATTTGCATACTTGATTTCCTTGTTTCTTGTTGCTTAAGTCTTGCTTCATCTTTGGTATAATTGCTAGATTAGTTGTTCGATTTTATTCCCTCATAGTTGCTTTGTCTCTTCTTTATTCTCCTACACTTGCTTGTGTGGTTCTATCTTGCTTGATTCGCCATCATATCAAAAAAAAGAGACAGTGTGACCGTATAAAAAAAACATACATACTATTCTCACCTTCCATCAAACAAAACAAAAGGTTTGAGAAGATGGAAGCCTCAAAAACAAAAAGAAACAAAATAAAAGGCAGAGAACGCACCATACGGTCATATTCCATCTTCTCTTCTTTCATGTCTCTATGCAACTCTCATTGAAAAGGGCAAAATTTTCAACTCTCTTGTGATTAATTCTGAGAAACTTGATTTGATCTGCTTGCACTTGGAAATTTGTGTGTTGTTTGGGACTTGATTTGCTAGTTCTTGCTTTTTTGCCTTCCGTTCAAGCCTCTCCCTCCGCACGAGCAACCAAAATTAGTACGCCCAACGGAAAATTTCTTGGTTCACTTTTGAGACAAGGAGTTGGCTTGGACTTGTTCTTTTGCTTGGTGCATCTTACTCCTTGTGTTATATGCTTCGTATAGGTACTATGGAGGTTCCTACGACAATCTACTCTCCTTCTACGGGTAACGGCAGCCCCGGACAGATGGACTCCGTCTTTGAGCGAATTGATGCACTTCGTGCACGGAGTGAAGAACAAGATCACCAACTCGCCGTGCAGGCTGCCGAGCTTGCCCACCTTCGTCGGGCCATGAGTGACATGAAGCTGCCCACGGCTGACCCAATGTTGAACCCTCCGGCCACAACTAGCCGGCCAATGGACCGCAGGGGTCCCCTTCTCAATGTCCTCTTCTCGAACACCTCCGGCTACGAGTCTGTTGATGAGGACACCCCCGACGTCGGACCAATATTTGACACCTACGACGATGAGGAGGAGGAGGAGATGAACAGCTACATATGCAGCTCTATGGATGAGCAAGGCAACATGCCTCTTAGCTTGGTTACACGCCGCGTTCTTAAAGCCAAAGAAGGTATCTTACTTGACCAACGTGACACTTTGTTTCATACTAAGTGTGCGGTCCAGGGTGCTTCTTTGAGTGTGATCATAGATGGTGGGAGTTGCTGCAACATCATCAATGAAAAGGTGATCCAGCACTTCAAGTTTGAGACGCCTCCACAACCCGACATTCATGGCACATGCGAGAACCGACTTCTCTTAGCCCGGT
Source organism: Rheum nobile (assembly GCA_027886185.1). Taxonomy (NCBI): domain Eukaryota; kingdom Viridiplantae; phylum Streptophyta; class Magnoliopsida; order Caryophyllales; family Polygonaceae; genus Rheum; species Rheum nobile. Next base: position 626,785 of record WOAB01000190.1, read on the forward strand.
CCTGGGATGTCTCTCCAATAATTCAGGGACGTCTTCCTTGCTTTTTACTTGTTCCTTTCGCGTGTCTCTTATATGTTAAGGCTTTGGTTGATTTACCCCCTACGGTGTCTACTCTTTTGCAGGAACGCAACGCAAGCCGGCGTACCGTGGAGTTTGGGCCCGAAGGCTTGGTATGGTTGCACTTGCGTCGCGATCTCTTTCCATTCAAGCGATGCCACATGATGGATGCTAGAGGTGATGGTCCTTTCCAGGTGCTACAACGCCTTGGGGCCAATGCCTACCGCTTGGAGTTACTCGATGACTATGGTGCGGATGACTTTCAACGTCGTTGACCTTTCTCCTTATACCCCACCTGCTTTTGACGACGAGGATGAAGCGGGGATGCTTCGCAGCCAAGAAGGGGAGATTGATAGCTCCATGACCCCTCGATGACGGCGAAGGACGAAGAGGAAGCAATGAAGGTGCATTCCAATGGCCCGGTGACAAGAGCCCGCGCAAGGGAAATGGAGTGAGCCACAAAATCATTAGTCTCGCGGGCGCACGCAAGTGATGCGGGTTCATCTAGTCCTAAATGGGTCCTCCTCTTGACCTATGAAGGATTAGGTGAGGTTTTGCCTTAGCCGATCCCGCCAAGAAGATGAAGACAACGAGATCGCAGAAGCAGAACGAAGCAGCCAAGAACTCGACCCATAACTCGACCGAGTTGTTGCTCCAGATAAGAACTCGACCCAGAACTCGACCGAGTTCTGGACCGAGTTCTGGTTCCAGATCGGAACTCGGCCAAGAACTCGACCGAGTTCCTGACCGAGTTCCTGCCCGCGTCAGCGATCTCAATTTTTCGTCGTTTTGTTGAACAATTTATTATTATATTTTTCATTCTTTTGTCGCTATTTAAACCCAGAAACTCTAGTTTGTAATTTTTACGTTGAATTTGAGTAGTAAAGTTGAGTACGCTCCTTCCCTTGAGTTCCAACGTCAACTCTTCGATCCCACGGATCGTCTATCCCGTAGCTCGTCGCTTCGAGCAATTGGTCATCGTCTCTTCGGTGTTTGTGATCATCTGTTTGATCCTTTCGTTCATCACTTTGAACGCGTTTGAGGGTTATCTCTTTAGCCCTAGAAAGCCATCACTTTGGCTACGGAAGAGAGGGAATCAAATTCAAGCTTGAGGAATCAGAGATCATGCGTTGTAGACAACACTTCGGGGTTGTTCGTATCACTTTGCCTCTTGTCAACAAGCTTCTCACCATGTTGAGGATTGTTCTGTTCTTCCTCTCAGAAACACCGTTTTGCTGTGGTGTATATGCAGCTGTAAGCTCTCTTCGAATCCCTTTCTCTTCACAAAATGCTTCAAACTCCTTTGAGCAGTACTCACCACCCCGATCTGTTCTAAGTGTTTTGATGGATCTTTCTGCTTCATTTTCCACCAGAGCTTTGAAGCTTTTGAAAGCAGTAAATGCTTCTGATTTTTCCTGTAAGAAATGAACCCACGTTTTTCTGGAAAAATCATCAGTAAAAGTAATTACATATCTTTTACCTCCATTAGAAGATGGCTTTATGGGGCCACAAATATTAAAATGCACCAGCTCCAGAACTTTACTTGCTCTCCATGATTTCCCCTTGGGAAATTGAGTCTGATGTTGTTTGCTAACAACATAGTCTTCACACACCTAAGTAGGAGCTGTAATTTTTGGAAGACCTATTACCATATTCTTTTGTTGAAGAGTCTTCAACCCTCCAAAATTCATATGCCCATATCTAAAGTGCCATAACCACGATGACCCACTTACTTCAGCCATCAGACTAGATTGAATGCTTTCAATCTTTAAAGAGAATAACCTATTTGAACTCATTGGAATAAGGGCAATAGCTCCTCTAATAGGATCATAAATTTCACAAGCATTTGACTTAATTGTGATAATATAACCCTTTTCTTGCAATTGGCCAGCACTCAGTAAATTAGTCTTCAAACCAGGCACATACATGACTTCTAAAATTTTCTCCATAAAGCCATTCTTGGCTTTTATCCTGATATCTCCTTTCCCCATTACTTTCACAAAAGATTCATCCCCAAATCTTACAGTAGAATGATAATCTTCATCTAAATAAGAGAAAGAAGACTTACTTCCACTCATGTGGTTACTGCAGCCTGTATCCACAAACCAAACACCTGCTTCAGACTTCTTTCCATCTTGGATTGTCATCAGCAGAGTTTCTGAGTCCTTTGTTTCAGCAAACTTCGAGTTCTCCTCCTTCTCCTTGTGCAATTTGGTGTAGCATTCAGATGCATAATGGCCAAACTTATGACACCAATAACATTCGACTTTAGACTTGTCGAAATCTCGGCCTCTGCCGCCTTTACCCTGACTGCTGTCATTATTGGGCCTGAAATTGTCATCATTTGACCTGAAGTTCCTGCTGGAATCATGATCTTTGTTTCCTCTACCCTCTCGATTTCCTCTTCCTCTACCACGACCCCTTCATCGTCCTCTTTGACGTGGCTAAAATATGCAATGTAAATATCGTTGAATATCCTAATCAAAGTAAAAGTCCTAACAAACCTACTAAACAGATGTACAGCAAGCAAGCAAGGGTCGAACCCACAGGGAGGAAGTAATCAATCTATGTGTTTATAAGCATGCAAAGTAACAAGGGGGGTTTTGATTATCAAACACAGTAAAGTAAACAGCTTTGGTTGATTTGAGAATATGATTGGGGAAAGTAGTTCCACTAGAACGAGATCCACAATACAGAGATATAAGTCGATCACTGAAATCTTATAAATCCAAGTTCTTTTACTATTCTTATGGTTGTTCCCACCCTGATCGTTATTAACTACCAATTCAGAAAGTTATTGATATTACTTACTACAGTATCAATGGAAGAAAACCTTACCACTAATAAAGCAATAGCAATGCATGCAAGGATATAGGATACATGCGAATAGAAGAAAACCTTACTACTCAACATGCAAATAATTCTCACTCACAATTAAACACTCGTATTCCACTATATGTTTAATCATGTATGCTACTAGATATGCACTCGTATTCCACTATATGCAATCCTAGCAATTGATAAATATTACTCAACCTAGTTGGCCAGGCTATGAAGAATAACAATAAATCAATACTCAATATAACCAAGAGAATTAAACCAACACATATAAGAATAAGAACAAGGAATAGAAATCTCACAAACGAATCAACTGTATTGTTTCAAACGTCTAGTAGAACAAGGGGAAATTAGTACTCCATTGAGATGCAAATGAAACCCTAATTGAGAAAAACTACGATGATAAAAGTGTCTCCTTACTCAAGACCTGGAAAAGGTCTTAAATAGGCTAGGGAAAATAAGCTAAACCTAGAAATAATACTAAAGGAAATAAGAAAATAAAAATAGGAAATCCGGAAATGCAAATTAGGAAATAATGTCTTCGCTGGCCGCGAGGCGCTTAACAAGTCCACCGCGGGGCGGTGGCTATCCTCTGGCGCGACCAATTCTTCTCTGAGGTCCACCGCCGGGTCGCGGTGGCTTCTGGCGCGGGGCATCAACTTCTGCCCTCTCCTTCCTTCAACTCTTCACTCCTTCTCTTCTGCTCTTCATTACTACCAAGTGTTGGTAGTCTTCTCCAATTAATCTCCAGCAGATCCTCATCCATCTTCATCTTCTTCAAATAAGCTGTAAATCCCTTGATATCTTCAATTCTCTTCACATCTTCTGGATTACAGACTTAACCCTAAATCTAGTCATAAACTCCTCTAAGTAATGCTAATACTTGCTAGTTAAGGTGTATGAAATGACATCTATCACTCTTCCTCTGAAGTTGTTAGACTGGGTGTTGGTAGATGCCTTCAAAGTGTGCTCCTCTGTTGTAGAGCTCCTATTCACCTTTTGTTCATGCACCAGTAGAGAACTTTGCAATTCATCAAGAGAGAGCTCATCAATGTTTTTTGATTCTTCGATCGAACAAACAATATAGTTGAAGTTCTGCGTCATGCTCCGCAAAATCTTCTCTACTATGATGACATCAATCATCTTCTCACCATAATTTCTCATCTTGTTACAGATCTCCATCGTTCGCCCGAAATAACTGGTGACGGACTCCTTATCCTTCATCCTCAGTGACTCAAAATCGTCTCTCAAAGCTTGAAGTTGTGCACGCTTCACTCTGTTAGAGCCTTCATACTTCTTCTTCATAGAGTCTCATATATCCTTGGAAGTATATTTGCAAAGAATAGTTTCCAAGATGGAACGATCTATGGCTTGGAAGAGGTAGTTCTTCGCCTTGAAATCCTTCAATCTTCTACTCTCTAGATCTGTTTTCTGAGCATCTGTCAAAACTGCGTTTGCCGCCGGTTCTTGCACTCCACCATTAACAACGCTAAAATTCTCCTTAGAGCAAATAAATCTTTCCATCAACATACTCCAATGATCGTAGTGACCATCAAAGCGTGGAATAGAGACTTACACGTAATTGGATTCGACAGCCATTGGATGAGAAGAACTGTAATCTGGTTTTGTGAATCTCTCATGTGTTTACGCTCAGGATCTGAGAAAACATTAGGATCGTTGCTCTGATACCACTGATAACAATTGTTAGTCTGCCGATAACAATTGTCAATAGAAGGATTTCTTTCTGTCACAAAGAAATAATAGACAGAGGAAGAAATTAGGCTGAATACGGCTTGATTCTCATTAAGAAATTGAACGGCCTTTTATAGGCGATTACATAAATTGACTTAACCTTAATTTAGGACCCATTACAACCACTAACAACACTAACATACTGCTGCAATATTTTCTCTAAACTAACAGCCCATATATTCCTAAAATTCAGCAACTGATAAATCAAATTAGGAAAATATGAAATAATCAGGAAATATCTAACATCTTTTTCATTGAAGAAGGCTATATATCAGTATACAACTAGCTGCAAACTCATCAATCTCCGCCAATTGGATTTCTTCATTTTCAAAAACTGAATGATTAACCATAGATTAGTCTTCCAACGGAAGCACAATCCAAATTTTATCCTTATGAGTTATGGAGTCATGAATAAAACTAGGGTTTAGTCCAACTTAAATAATATGGAAAAATTGGAACTGAAAGGGGCTGTCTTATGATGGAGAAAAGTCGATACAGTGGTCATTAACACTCGAACATGGTCGGGCTGACAGTTGGTGGCGGTGGTTTCTAAGGGGAAGGGATGATCGATGTCGGATCTACTAGCGTTACAACAATGATCGACGAAATGAGTGGTAGTTGGCGGCGGAGTCAACAACTGAGAGCTTGGGAGATTGCACGTCCACGCGACAACAGTTTGTGGTGGTGGTCAGTTGCAGGAACTCAACGGCCGTTCGTGGTGGTGGTCAGTCGCAGTACAGATTAAAATTTGAGAGAGGGGGACGATTTGGAAATTAGGGCAAGGATGTGGATTTTGGTTGAAATAAGGCTATTTTTGTAATTTTATGGTGTGAAACAATTAATTTTGTGTGAAGTTTAACATCTCCCAAAAAAATTTGTCATTCTAGAATTTGTCACACTTATTAAGAAATACAATAATTACCCTATATTCTAATATTTTTTTCTTAAAGTTTACAATTATTTAATAACTGATCTCAATTGTATCCAATAAACATAGATAATCTTACTTACTCTAAAAGTCTAGCTCGCGGAAATGAACAGTAGCCCGTATCACGTGTAGGTCGCGTGCTTCTATTGGGCTGGACTTTTGGGTCCTTTAGTTGGATGTGGACGTTAGGGTTTACGCTTCCTGCTTCTGTGTCGTTCTTCTCTGCCTCTCTCTTGCTCGTTCTCCGTCTCTTCCCGGTTGTCCTCTCTCGACACTCTCCTGTTTCCATTCTCGAATTTCTCTTTCGCCATCTTCGTCCGTAAATTTGGTTTCTCTGTTTGGGCATCTCCATCCGTGAAGTTGGTTTTTGATCTTCGTTCATCTCTACCATCTTCTTCCTCTGCTTCCATTCTTGAATTATTTTGGTTTCTCTATCGCCTTTTTCCTACTAACCCTAATCTTTGATTTTTTTTGCCTTTTATGTGGGATTCCTTTTGTTTCCATAGTTCTCACCGACTTTTTGTGTTTGTCTCATGCTGTTGCGGTAATTGTGTTGTCGCGGTCATTATACATGTATTTCTTAAGTTTGTCTGTGTCTCCGATCACTAGACTGGTTGTGCATTGTGTTGTTGTTTTGTATTTTCTGCTATCTGATCTGAGATTCTCTTTGTTTCCACGATTTCTTGTCTTGCGTTTGTCTTGTGTGGTCGCGGTCATTATACAGGTATTTCTTAAGTTTGTCTTTGTCTCCGATCACTAGACTGGTTGTGCATTAGTTGTTGTTTTGTATTTTCTGCTATCTGATCTGAGATTCTCTTTGTTTCCACGATTTCTTGTCTTGCGTTTGTCTTGTGTGGTCGCGGTCATTATACAGGTATTTCTTAAGTTTGTCTTTGTCTCCGATTGTAATAATTATAACTAGACTGTTTGTGCATTGTGTTGTTGTTTTGTATTTTTTTGTAATAATTATAACTAGACTGTTTATGCATTGTGATGTTGTTTTGTATTTTTTTGGTGATTGTGAGTTACATGTTACTATGTATTGTTTTCACATTTCTTATGTTAGATTTTGTGCGTTTGTCTTGTGCCGTCGCGGTCATTATACAGGTATTTCTTAAGTTTGTCTCTGTCTCTGATTGTCATAATTATAATTAGACTGTCTGTGTATTGTGTTGTTGCTTTGTATTTTTTGGTGATTGTGAGTTACATGTTTCCATGTATTCGGTCACATATTAAATTGTTGATATAGGTTTATAGTCGTGGTGTCAACTTTTGGCCCTGCCATTCAGAAACGATGCTTGTTTCTTATATTTTTTTTGGGTTGGTCGTTCGGTCTGTGTTTAGGTTTTTCCTCTATTTATTTTGGTGGAGTAGTGTAGAGGCAAAATAATTACGGTTTGATTACAACTTTGTGTAATTATGGTTGTACTTTGTGTATATTGTATTTGCTGATATTAATTTTGGTTGTGTTTCACATGTATATTCTGGTTGCTGTATTTGGTAGAGTAGTGCAGAGGCAAAAGAATTACGGTTTGATTACAACTTTGTGTAATTATGGTTGTATTTTGTGTATATTGTGTTTGCTGATATTAATTTTGGTTGTGTTTCATGTATATTCTGGTTGCTGTATTTTGGTGGAGTAGTGCAGAGGCAAAAGAATTACGGTTTGATTACGGCTTCATGTAATTATGGTTGTATTTTGTGTATATTCTGTTTGCTGATATTAATTTTGGTTGTGTTTCATGTATATTCTGGTTGATGGTATTGTATAAATTATATGCATATTGTTTTTGAATTCTGCAGAGACAAAAGAATTACGGTTTGATTTTGTGTATACGATTTGATTGCAGCTTCATGTAATTATGGTTGTGTTTTGTGTATATTGTGCTTGCAATTATGGTTGTATTTTGTTTTGGTTGTATTTTATGTATCTTCTGGTTGTTGGTATTGTATAAATTATGTATATTATTTTTGAATTCTGCAGAGGCGTATATTGTTTTATGGTTGTATTCTGTTTTGGTTGTGTTTTATGTATATTATGGCTGTCAGTATTGTATAAATTATAGGTTGTGTTTCATGTATATTCTGATTGTTGGTATTGTATAAATTATATGTATATTATTTTTGAATTCTGTAGAGGCAAAAGAATTACGGTTTGATTACAGCTTCATGTATGATGTGGATATATATGTATATTGTCTTTGAATTATGTAGAGACGCATATTGTTTTTGAATTCTGCAGGGGCAAAAGAATCACGGTGTGATTACAACTTCATGTAATTATGGTTTTATTTTGTGTATATTCTGCTTGCAGTTATGGTTGTATTTTGTTTTGATTGTGTTTCATATTCTTGTTGCCGGTATTGTATAAATTATATGTATATTGTTTTTGAATTCTGCAGAGGCAAAAGAATCATGGTTTGGTTACAACTTTATATAATTATGGTTGTATTTTGTGTATATTCTGCTTGCAATTATGGTTGTATTTTGTTTTGGTTGAGTTTCATGTATATTCTGGTTTCTCGTATTGTATAAGTTATATGTATACTGTTTTTGAATTCTTCATAGGCAAAATAATTATATGTATCTTGCGATTATGGTTGTATTATAATTTTGGTTGTGTTTCATCTATATTTTGGTTGCTTGTGTTGTGTAAATTATATGTATATTATTTTTGAATTCTCAATGATTGCAAGACCGGTGGTGGAAGACCTGAATAACATTTGATAGAGCCTGTGATGAATAACATCCTAAGCATAATCGAGGTATGTAGAGGTCTTCAGAGATCATTATTATACATGCATTTTAAATCACTATCCTTGCATTTCACACACTAATTGGACTTATTGCCGTCTTATTCTATTAAAGGTGAGGTATGTAGAGGTATACAGAGATCATTATTACTGTCATGAGTTTTTCCCTAGTTGCTGGTATTGTGATACTTGTGCTTTGGCTATACTAAATATGCACCATGTTTTTCAATGGTCAACTCGAATCAGAGCACTACAAGCTAGGAAGCAGTTTCAGCATTGTGATATGTTATTATGATGGTTAGTGTTAATAAGTTTCTTCCTTCTTTGGTTGTGTTAAATGTTGAGTTTCCTTTTGTTGCAGTGTTCTAATGCTAATAACTTTGCACTATGGCAGGCCATCTAAACTTCTTTTGGTCGTGATGGTGACTCTGTTGTTAGCTTCTAAACAATTGTGTATGAAGCTCTATCGATATCAGGGCAGGTTAGTGTTAATAAGTTTTTTCCTTCTTTGGTTGTGTTAAAGGTTGAATTTTCTCTTGTTGTAGTGTTCTAATGCTAATAACTTTGCACTATAGTAGGCCATCTAAACTTCTTTTGGTCATGATGGCGACTTTGCTGCTTGCTTCTAGACAATTTTGTATGAAGTTCTATCGATATCATGGCAGAATTAATATGTTATTATGGTGGTTAGTGTTAATAAGTTTATTCTTTCTTTGGTTGTGTTAAATGTTGAGTTTCCTTTTGTTCGAGTGTTCTAATACTAATAACTTTGCACTATGGCAAGTCATCTAAATTTCTTTTGGTGGTGATGGCAACTCTGCCACTAGCTTCTAAACAATTTTGTATGAAGCTCTATCAATCTCAAGGCAGGAAATAGTTAAATCTGTTTCTTGGGATTTTTCAAATTCATTGATAGGATATTAAGTCTTTGACTAATTTGTGATTACTTGTGTTTCTGCTTTACTGAATATGCAGTTTTTTTTTCAATGGTCAAGACATTGTGTATAAGCTAGGAAGCAATTTTACCATTGTCATATGTTATTCTCGTGGTTAGTGTTAATAAGTTTCTTCCTGACATTGTGTATAAGCTAGGAAGCAGTTTTACCATTGTCATATGTTGTTCTGGTGGTTAGTATTGATAAGTTTCTTCCTTCTTTGGTTGTGTTAAATGTTGATTTTTCAAATTCATTCATAGGATATCGAGTCTTTGACTCATTTGCAGTACTTGTGCTCCTGCTATACTGAATATGTAGTTTTTTTTTTCAATGGTCAATCTTTTTTTTTCATGGTTTGTTTGCATGGAATCCTTGACTATTCATGTCCTTTAATTGCTGCAATTTTGTATAAGTTTACCATTGTCATATGTCATTCTTGTGGTTAGTGTTAATAAGTTTCTTCCTGACATTGTGTATAAGCTAAGAAGCAATTTTACGATTGTCATGTGTTATTCTGATGGTTAGTGTTAATAAGTCTCTTCCTTCTTTGGTCGTGTTAAATGTTGATTTTTCAAATTCATTGATAGGATATCGAGCCTTTGACTAATTTGCGATACTTGTGCTCCTGTTGTACTGAATATGTAGTTTTTTTTCAATGGTCAATCTTCTTTTTGTGGTTTGTTTACATCGAATCCTTGACTATTCATGTCCTTTGATTTCTGCAAGTTTGTATAAGTTTACCATTGTCATATGTTATTCTTGTGGTTAGTGTTAATAAGTTTCTTCCTGACATTGTGTATAAGCTAGGAAACAGTTTTACCATTGTCATATGTTATTCTGGTGGTTAGTGTTAATAAGTTTCTTCCTTCTTTGGTTGTGTTAAATGTTGATTTTTCAAATTCATTGATAGGATATCGAGTCTGACTAATTTGCGGTACTTGTGCTCCTGCTGTACTGAATATGTAGTTTTTTTTTCAATGGTCAATCTTCTTTTTCTGGTTTGTTTGCATCGAATCCTTGACTATTCGTGTCCTTTGATTGCTGCAATTTTGTCTGATGGATGACTTTCTTCTAATCTGACTACGTGGAGTTTGTCTACTACAATGTTAGGTGCATTGACAACTGATGGGACCTTACTATTGGCTTAATAAGTTTTAGATAAGGTCAGAAGTTAATGCAAGCCTGTGTAGTCTTTCAAGGTGCTACGATAGCACCTATGGTGGGGACAACCTCATACTATGGAGATCGATTCCCAAAATTCTTCACCTTTTGAGTCAGGTGATGTAATCTGCATAACCATCAGTTCAATGTTCATTGTGCCAGCTTTAGTCAATTTAATGTTTTGATACTGGGCCTTCTCAATCTTCTTTTTCTGGTTTATTTGCATCGAATCCTTGACAATTTATGTTGTTTGATTGCTGCATTTTTGTCTGATGGATGACTTTCTTCTAACCTTATATAGTATGGTAGGCAAACCACTACTAACTGTTTGTCTGTTTGTTATGTAAGTTGCATACATGGGAGAGGTTGTGAATGTCTTTTTCAGGATGATGTGCAATATATAGGGGTGTTCAAAATTGGCCCGGACCGGAGAGATTACGGTCCGGTCTCCGGTCTAGATATTTTCCTTAATCCGGTTCCGATCTGGTCCGGTCCAAACCCGAAAAAAACCGAAAAACCTGATTGGACCGTTTTTTTATTTAAAATAAAATAATGACAAGTGTGAACTTAGGGGAAAAGGTGGGGGTAAATTCATCTAGTTATTTTATTTTTTTTCTTTTTTCTGTCGGCGTATATGTACTATGAGATGAGTTGGTATTTCTTTGAGTGAAATAATGACAAGTGTGAGTTTGTTTTTATGCATAGTTAAGAGTACAAATAACATTAAGATAATCCTTCAATGTATCTTGAGTCTTGACCATTAAAACATGCCCTAAAACTATCAATAATATATATAATTAAATAAGAGTTTTTTTTTAATTCCGGTCTAATCTGGTCTTAGACCGGACCGGATCGAATAAGACCGGTCCGGTCTCCAGTCCATACTTTAGAAAAATTCTGGTCCGGTCCAGACCGGATGAACACCCCTAGCAATATGATATTGTTAGCTGTATCTCATTTGAAGGTAATTCTTTTACAAGTCAAGATTGTGACTTTATTATAGTTCATTGTAATGACATGAAATTAAAAATCTTATAGCAAATATTTTCATTATTTTATATATGTCAGTAGTCTACATTTGATTGGTAATTCCCTTCATTCTCAAAGTGAGTACATTAATGTGTGTATTATTTAGCATCCATTTACACTTTTGTGAATGCTTATACTCTTTTTTGTTACATTCTTTTCTACACAATAGCTTATCGATTTTCATTGTAGGTTGTGAAATTCAGAAGAACAATGATAGAGACACTAAACCAGTTGGATGGTTTTGAAATTCAGAGAATTGTGATAGATTCAGGTGATGTAATCTGCATGACCAATGAATTCTTCTTGTCTTTAAACTTGATCCTGTATAACTATCGGTTCAGTCTTCATGTTGTCACCTTTAGTCAATTTAGTGTGTTGCTACTGGGCCTTTTCTGGCTATTGGACTTTTTTTCTAAAAATGGGCTTTTGTTATTTAAATATCATTTTTGTTCTTTGATTTTCTGACCGATGCTATTTTTTTCTACCGTGCTTAGGGTAAATGACCCTTTAAGGGAGGTGGAATAGCAGGTTTGGACCGCAAATTATACTTAACAGCCGCTTGACCCTCTATGTCACCATCCACAACGCGCGCGTCTCAACCAACTTTAGTCCGTTACCAGTATTTATCAAACACTCCCATTCCCACCGCCCCCTTCCTCTCTCAAATCTCAACCAAAACCCCCAAAACGAGATCCGCCAGCCGAAGCTGGAGGTGGATGAGGACGAGATCCGCCAGCCGAAGCCGCGAGGTGGATGAGGACGAGATCCGCCAACCGCTCAAGAGAGCCATGAGAGACGACGCCGATATCATCAGGAACGTCTCCGGCTTGACCTTGATCCCCGGGAGTCCTTCTGTATCTGATGTGAGCGACTTCGGCGGCCACGTCTACTGGCCGGTTCCCAGGACTGACGCATTTCTGATGGATGCGCAACCGCCTATGGTGAAAGCGAACACCGATTTTGAGCTAGTCATCGGTGTGAATCGTGGCTAATCTGACTATACATTTATGACTTGTGCTGTTGAATTGAGAAGGAATACATGCCTGAGTACGACGAGATAGCATCAAAGTTGGTTTGGGAAGAGATTGAGAGGCCTAATTATGTGCTTGAACCAGCTGGTGTTGCATCATGATAATTAAACCTTTGGGTTTTCTGGAGCTCCTGGAATATTTAAAGGTCTTTTTTTAATACATATAGCACAAGAGTGATATGTGTGTTTTACTTATAAATATGTGTACTGAACATATATCCTTAGAGCGTTGAAGAAGTGCTGCTTGTGTGGAGTTTTTATTTTTATTTTTTGGGAGGGGGTTAAAGTTAGGGCACCAGAAACACAATCAAACAAGTGGGATTTATTAGTTTGATACACCTCTGAACTGAACAGAGAAGAAGGGGAAGAAGACAAGTGGGAGATGACTAGTACACATTTCAGGACTTGGACAAATGCTTGATCTTGTCAGAAGGAGAGGAGAGTGTTTTGTCCATGTTCTTTTTTTCTTGTGTAAATGCTTGCTTTGAAGCTTGAGATCAATCCAAATGACCACTTTGCTACTTGATTGTGTTCAATGAGGTTCAGAGTTCTCTATAGTACACTAAGGATCCGTTTGGTTTCAAACTATGAAAATTGTCCCTAAAGAGGCACTTCAAAAACGCATCTGGACAATTTCCAACTGTCCCTAAAGAGATAATTTTCAACTGTCCCTAAAGAGAAAATATTGTTAAATAACTATCCCTAAAAAAATACTTCAAAAATGCCTTTGGGGACAATTGTCCCTAAAAAGGCACTTCAGAAACGCATCTGGACAGTTGGAAATTGTCCCTAAAGAGACAATTTCCAACTGTCCCTAGAGAGAAAATATTGTTAAATAAATGTCCTTAAAAAACACTTCCAAAATGCCTTTGGGGACAACTGTCCTTAAAGAGACACTTCAAGAAGTATATGGGGACAGTTGGAAACTGTCCCTAAAGAGACAATTTCCAACTGTCCCTAGAGAGAAAGTATTGTTAAACTACTGTCCCTAAAAAAGACACTCTAAAATGCCTTTGGGAACAACTGTCCCTAAAGAGGCACTTCAAGAAGCATATGGTGACAGTTTCCAACTGTCCCTAAAGAGACAATTTCCAACTATCCCTAGAGAGAAAATATTGTTAAACAACTGTCCCTAAAAAAGACACTTCCAAAATGCCTTTGGGAACAACTGTCCCTAAAGAGGCACTTCAGAAACGCATCTGGACAGTTTCCAACTGTCCCTAAAGAGACAATTTCCAACTGTCCCTAGAAAGAAAATATTGTTAAATAACTGTCCCTAAAAAAACACTTCCAAAATGTCTTTGGGAACAACTGTCCTTAAAGAGACACTTCAAAAAGCATATGGGGACAATTGGAAACTGTCCCTAAAGAGACAATTTCCAACTGTCCCTAGAGAGAAAGTATTGTTAAACTATTGTCCCTAAAAAGACACTACTAAAATGCATTTAGGGACAACTGTCCCTAAAGAGGCACTTCAAGAAACATATGGGGACAGTTGGACATAAAGAGACAATTTTCAACTATCCCTAAAGAGAAAGTATTGTTAAACAACTGTCCCTAAAAAAAGACACTTCCAAAATGGCTTTGGGAACAACTGTCCCTAAAGAGACACTTCAAGAAACATATGGAGACAGTTTCCAACTGTCCCTAGAGACAAAGTATTGTTAAACAACTGTTCCAAAATGAAAGTAAGGGATGTTTAAGTAAAAATATCTGAAAAATAAGTTCCACGTGATACCATTCGTCAAATTTATGGATCGACATTCAACAATGAATGACACCATACCCACATGTTATGTAGATGTTATAAATAAACTTCTATAATAAGGTCAAAAACATATTGGAAAAAAAACATCCCTGAAGTTAAAGATAAATAAGGTCTCTTTTGTTTGCCGCTTTGAAACTTTCAACCTCATGTAATGTCCACACTCGAAAATACATTATTAATAAAGTCTCATGAAAGACATTTACGTATGCAAAATCATGTACAAAACGACGACGCTCCATCACAAGCCTCTATAACACTCGGCAAGGGCGATTATTTCTATGAACACTTTCAGTCTTTGACAAGATTTACACACATGATTTGCAAACTCAAGAGAGTAAGGAAATGTTTAATAACATTCAACTCTTCCTGCAGAAGGGAGCACTGTTTTTGACGCCCTTAGAAGCATATCAGGATGTTGCGGGAGAAATAGCTTCCAAACTACAGCAAGACAATTTTCCAGAATTATAACACCACCATAAATAAAGCCATGTGTAGTAGTTTGGATGTACCTCTCTCCCAAACACTCGATAATATCACCAGTGAGAGTAGACCTCTTCTTGTTATGAAAAGTGAGTGATGCAGCCTTTCTCAGTAGCGCAAATCAATTCAAGTGGGCAGGGGGTCATGCATGCAATTTTAGATTCAAGAGATCCGCGCGGCATATTCGTGAGTAAGTTGGGCCCTTTGGGCCCAATTTACTCTTTTTTCTATTGGTTTTTGCTATTGGGCCTTTTCTGGCTATTGGGCTTTTTTTTTCTAAATGGGATTCTGTTATTTAAATATGACTTTCTTGTTCTTTGATTTTCTAACCGATGCTAAAAACAATTCCTATTGGTTTTTGCTAATGGGCCTTTTTTCTAAAGGAGATTCTGTTATTTAAATATGGCTTTCTTGTTCTTTGATTTTCTGACCGATGCTATTTTTTCCCCTATTGGTTTTTACTTATGATCTAATTGTACATTATTTGTAGTGGGTTACACGTGGCAACTAAATGGTGCTTCACTGTTTCTTTATAAGCAAATTCCTGCATTTATCTTTGCTTCCGGTTGTTTTCCTTCTGATTTTGATCTACTTCTGGTTCTCCCTATAGTTAAAGCATTCTCTAGGTTTGTTGTTCTTTTTTATAGTTTCTTTTATTCTTTATAAACATTCCTCTTTGTCTTGATTTCGGGTGTGTTTTAAATTGTTTTAATGCTACGCCCAGTGTTTTATATCTGAAAAAACTTTCTTTATGTTTTCTTCTCTGATTGGGTGTGCTTTCGGTTTCTTTTACGGTTTGTTTTTTTATGTTTTGTGTTGCATGTACCGATAATCCATTTTTTCATTAAAGCGTTGTCATGTGCTCCAATTTTTACGCTTTTTTTAAGAGTATTCTAGGTTGGATGTTCAGCTTGCATGTGCCCTGTCATATTTGTTTTACTCTCTCGTCATATAGTACTATTTCATGCTTTTTAAAGAAGTTTTTGAGTTGTATGCTAAATGTCCATGTGTTTTTTTTGTATATTGTTGTTTTTCGTTTTCACTGATTTTCTGTATCTCTCTTCTCTGGTTGGATGTCCTTTCTGTTTTCTTTTCCTTATTTCGTGCGACATTCCCCTCCGAGTTTTGCATGCAGAGTTGACTTCGAGTTCTGCTTGTTTTTTTCTTCTAATGGGTCTTTTCTTCGTTTTTATGTGATATGTTGTTGTTTTGTGTACTTTTGTTGTTGTGTATGCCACTGATTTTTTTTATATAAATGTTACGTTTTGTTTAATTTTGTGCATGCAAATTTTGTTCAGCATGTGTTATTTCAAGTGTGTTTGTAATCATGCATGCATTGTGTTCTTGTAGGATGAGTCCAAAAAAGGTGTATCTTGACTTGATGATTACAAAATCTAAGGATCACGTTGTGCGTGTTAAGGTGATCAATAAGCATACTTTTTCTGACATAACTTCCAGTGGTATGGTTAAGATCAATGTCTATATTCCTGATTTCACCTCTGATTGATTACGCATGTCAATTAGTTGTAATTGGTGTGGCAAGGGTTGTGATGTTTCTCCCGACACTTCTTATGTGTGTGACTCATGTCAACAATATTCAATGTCAAAAGCAAAGTAAGATAACTATAATGTAATTCTTTCTTACTTTGATTAGACCAACCATATATTCATCTTGTATAACTACCCTTGTGTAGGGTATTTTTTGATTTCACGGCTACAAATGGTACTGGAACCTTGAAGTTGGTTGCGCATACTTGCACTGCAGAACAGTTGCTGAAACTTAAACCATCCGAGATATTTTCTATGAATGATGAGGTAATTATTTGCAGATGAATTTACAGTTTGTTTTTGCTTCGGGTTCTTTGATTAAATCTCCAGCATCTATATACTTTGTCGTATTTGTATGCACGTATATTAGTTATACGGTTTGCAACTCCTAAACATTTTATATTTTTTATTGCTAGAACATATATTTATCTTTTCTGCTCACCTTGTCTACACTTAATTGAGTGAACTCATTGTCTTCCACATTCTTAGCTTTTTCCTTTGTGTTTGTATTGTGGCAAATGCTTGTGTAACATGAGCGTGCTTCATTTGTAGACAAACTGAGCATGACACTTTGTAGCAAGAAGACTGAAATGTTGTTGTGTCGTGTGGCAACTTTGCTTGAGGATCACAAAACTTTAAGGTGGATGCTGAAAGATGTAGTATGAAATGTATTCTCTCTACAACTATATATTGGTCTAGACTATAGGTGAAACACTCCTTTTGAAAATGAACATATCATATATATGTGATATGCTGCTTTTCAGACGATTTAGTGTTGTTATGGTGTAAGTTCATACTCCTCCATGAAGCAGCGGTGTTTTCTGTAATGAATCATAATGTAGTTACTTTTGGGTGTTCTTTTTGTATATAGTAGGTGGTTTTGTGTGGTTGAAGATACTAAAAAAAGCTTTCTTTTTTGTGTATAAGATATGAGATTACTATGACTAATGTTGTATCCCTGATTTTGTGTTTATACATGGATAGTAATTATATTTGCTAAGATTATATATATATATGAATCACTACTTTTTTTTTTGCAAAAAGGTATTAAATTAACACATTATTTTTTGCAAAATTTGAGATCATGGTTATGCATAATCTAGATACTTCTTTCTTTCATGCCTATGCTCTTACTCATACACATGCAGAATCGGTTTTGCATGTTCTTTATTAGCAAATTTATATAGAATATGCTTTAAAACTTTATTTCAGTTTAAATTACTTGCAGTTTTAACATGTTTAGTATAATTTTGATTTCGATCTTATTATAGTGATGTTGTTTAGTACATGATGTATTTATGCTGCTATTTCGTTGTAGTCTAATTTGATTGTGTATACTGTTACGCAATATATGAGTCTAAAAGATTGAAGAAAGGCATTACATTAACATATGTCATTTCCTCCAAAATTTGCTCTTGCTTTTTTCTTATCTGTTCAAATAAGATTTGTTTGATATAAATTACAGATCAATGGTCCTTTTTTTTGTGTCGCTTGATGTCATTTATTGTGTTTGTCATAAGTTGTAGGTTGCATGTTGATGAATATACAATAATATGTTATGTTGTTGTTGGATTGCGTGATTGATGTCACACAATTTTGTTCTCCACGTCAGTAAACTACAAATAATATATGTTTCATTTTCGTATGAACCAGTCTTTGCAACACTTGGTATGGAACATGTGCGAACAATAGCAATTGTGCTGCCAAGTTCAACAACATGCAAGAAATGCAATGCAGTGAAATTTACATATGAATTTCCAACACTTTGTTGTTCTAATGGAGAAATTCGGCTTGCTACAAATGAAACTCCACGTGAGCTTGTTGATTTATTTACGAAGGACGATGATCGTGGGATAGATTTTAGAAAATATGGTAGACTATATAACAATTTCTTTGCTTTCACTTCGATTGGTGAAAAGTTTAAGAAATAGTCAAAGAATGGTATATACACTTTGGTGCTAGAAGGATAAATCTATCACTTCATTTTTGATTTGTTACCTACTGGAGACAATCCGAATTATCTCCAAATGTATATCTATGATAGTGCTTCTGAAAAACCTAAAATAATGTTATATATGAGCTCTAGAGATGGCTTGATTCCTTTATCAAATTTGATTTTTACATAGATTTGCTAAAGGATCGATTCATCACTAGATCTTATATGTACTTATAGCTACATATACAAAGAGTTAATGACAAAATGCGTACTTCTTAACAAGGTGAGTAATATCTTACTTCAAATTGTTTACCAGATTAATTAATATACTAAATCCGATCAAATAAAAAAAACGTCTTCTTGCTCTACTCGAAATGTGTTGGCATAATGCTCTAATGTATAATTGACATACACAAATTTAAATTCGGAACCTTTTGACTTTTCTGAGAACACTTGTATACTTTACGAGCATCCTTCTTCCACTCATGCTCAAAACGGTCGATACGATATCCATGTATGTTCTTGTGTTCTTCAATGCAAAACAGGATGGAACCGGCACAATCAAGTCCCTGAATAAAAATTCTACATAATCGTATATGGAAATACATAAAAGTGAAGACATGAAGACATGAGAAAGTGACAAGGGAACACCCGATTTTAGAGATGGATATTGAGGTCTGGATGTGTAAGAAAGAACAGTAAAAAGAGTAGAGGATGGAAGAGAAGAAGGAAAAAGAGAGGTGGTGTGAGATAAACCCCAAAAATCCAACACGTGAATGACACATGATAATAGCAGCCAGGCCAAGCCCGATCCACCTTTTCTCTTTGGGTCAATTATTGGGCCTTAATTTTCAAACCAGATCAAGCTAACCATGGATTCTCAGTCAGATTGTTCATACTTGACTTTTGTCTGTGCAAGCCGACATGATCAACGGTGAACCCATCAAGGTTGGTAACCAGTCCACTACACGAAACGTGCTTGTAGTTGAATGACTATTGTAATTGAAATAAGAGACATTAATTTCATACCTATCAACATCATGAATTCTTATTATAGTACCATACCACCACCCATCTCTTGTCCATAGATCTATATGCTCTCTTATCTCATACATAACTCGAGTTCTAATAGGAGGAATAGGGCGTAACAATCCAAAATATATGATTTCTTGAAGATGGCCTAGACGGTCATGACGCGATAATCTATCATATGTAATACGATAAAATCCCACTAACGATGAAACTTTAGTTATTATTGTAGAATAATAAGAACTGATCAATCCTTCTTCGGATCTTGTGACTTCAACATTTTCCTCCAATTGAAAGTGTGTAGTCATGTTGACGCTCTTGAAACCCAAAAAAAAAAAAGAAATCACATATGTAATTAGTATAAAAAACGTAATGATATTTGAAGTTCTTATAGGGAAAAAGGGAGGGAAAAAACAACGACATATAAAACTTACCCTAAGTACGTACACATTTTTAACACTCCTTTTTTGTTCAATACATATTTTAAAAAACAATATAAATAGTTAACAAAGTACTTAGTATATATAGCTATAAATAGATATGTAGTATATAGTTGTACAACAAGATACAAACAAATGGAGTTTAGTTTGGCTTCATGTTCCAATGTCAGTCAAATTTGCGTTTCAAATGGAGTTTATGCATGCCCGGAGAAAAAAGACAAGAAAAAGAAACGCCTATAGCAATTCATAAAAGAAAAAAAAACGATTTTAATAAAAAGCATTGTATGCTAGAAGATAGGGTACACACTGTACTCCATTCACGTGAATATGTACAGATTCACGTGAACCTGTAAAACTCAAGCACTATCGGTTTTTTAAACACCTGTAATGCAAGGTAAGGTCAACTGTTTTAATTGGTTGCATGTGTTTATAACGTTTTAGACAAACCTTTAAAAGTAAACGTTCCATTAATTAAGTGATGCATATTATTTTATTTTTGTTGAAAAAGGATCGTTTTATGGATTAGTTAAAATCTAAATTGATTGCACCTGTGACACTTGATACTACGTATTTATGTTACTAACTTATTTGAGCTGAAAAGTTGGATTTTACAGCTATTTTAGTCATTTTTAGCTCAAATTTAGTTTTGCTTGTTTTAAAAAATATATCCAATACTCATAATTGATTTTTATCTATCCATAGACAGTAGACACCCATTTATATATGTTTCATAAAAATTATAAAGTGAAAAAATTTGGGTTGAAAAATTATGAGTATGAAAAAAAGTAAAAGAATTTTTTACATGAAGTGGCAGAGAGAGAGAGAGAGAGTTGAAAAGTTGGCTAAAAAACTTTGTTAAAAAACAACTATTCTGCATCCTTAGCGTCCTTTCCCAATGTTCTCTACAGAGCAATGAAATTGTATTGTTCATTTTAAAATGATTGACAAATTGTAATTTTTTTTTTCTTTTTTGGCTAGACAACTATCAAGCTTGTTTTGAGAACACCATTTGAGTGGGCTTTTTTTTGGGCCCAATGGACTCACCAAGAGTTAAACCAAAATCCAGGATTTATATGTACGTATGATCCGAAGTAGTCACATACACACATTGCTAACTAAATTCGAAGGAGCCTTATCGTGCAGAGAAAATCATTTTAAATTATCTGAGTGATACAAAACAATACCACGAATTTTTACATGTAAGTAAAATCCACCTTATGGTTTTGATTTATTCTTACACCTTCATTATATTATCGATTAAATTGTAGATTTAAAAAAAATTATCCACTATCTTATAGATAAAATGTACTTTCACAAATGTGATTGTTCTACAAATTTCACATTACTTACTTTTATGTGCTCACATTTTTTCAGGAATTTCTACTCAAAGCAGAAAATGAGGTGGCACATCATAGTCCAATATTTGTTTACTCAACATTGATTGAACATCTTAGTAGCTCAAAAACAGTCCTCGCCCAAAAAACATAAGCAACAAGGAATCAAGCCATCTCTAGAATATTTCACTATCCAATTTGGTGTCACGAATTGGGAAGAAATAAGATGCGCAGAAGGACTTAAAGATCTTGGAGCGAAATAATATTAGACCACTAATCTGCACCCCTTCGAGTAGTTCAAAATGAGTTACCATTCCTACCTTGTGTGGTCTTGGATTTGACAATGGCCGGGAGTTGGATCAGACATTCGGCCATGCACAACCATATATCACAATAAGGTAGGATGGGTAATTCAAAAAATAACTTTGCAACCAAGGGGAGCAAGTATGCAGCCACATGCGAGAAGAGATTAAACATGTTGTGCCATCGTTTGTAAGTCCTGAATCCAACATCCAGTCCACACAATCTGTCGAATTGATTTACGTTTTTGATGAATGTATTGTTGTCCATTTTGAAGCATGAGAACCCATTTGGAGTTTCGGATATGAGCGACTTACGTAGGTGTGCAAGACTGCTTTGTTTTGAAACATTGCAGAGTAAAGATCCAGTATCAGCAACGGGTAGTTTGAAACGTGAATGTGTTGTTCTTCCAGTAGGTATACCTGATGCCGCAATTCTTGAGGTGGCGATTGGAAGGACAATCTCAAGGACAAACTCCATCGGAATCGTTTCGAAGATAATTCCAGGGTTGAGACAAAGCACTCTTTTACTAAGTCCTAATTTTATTTTGTCTTAAATGAGATCATTAGATTGTACTATACATATATGATAAATAGCTTTAATTTTTTTATATAATTAGAGGTTCACGTATTGCTAATGTGTGGAAAGATCATCAACTGCAATGATTTACCATTGCCTTCGTTTTTTGGAAGGGTCTTAGTATTTACCTTGTATCACAAAGGGAAAAAAGTTATAACAAAAAAGCAATGTTACTTGATTTTCTTTTTACTTATTAATAAAGAAAAAAGCAATAGAAGCGTGCATTGTGAATAATAAAGTCATACATTATTGTAACATATTAACCAACATCAAGAAAATATGAACAAGGGAAACCATCACTATGTTCATGAAGTTTAAAATGAGAGGATTAACATCAGACATCAGGCGTAGTTTATAAAATTGCACAATTAATATCTGATGTCCTTAATTAATCAACAATATGGATATTATCCGTTTCCCAAAAAAGATGTTATGTACAAAGAAAAATAATTATTGTGATTTTTACAAATATTACTCCCGAAACAACCTATATTTTAATTAAGTCAACAATACGCTCTACGCCTCCATCTTTTCGTCTACCTGCAGAAAATGCTCAGACCTACCTAGAAGGCTAGAAACTTTATAAATCGTGAAATTTGATTCTGGAAATCCAAACGTCAGAGAATTCCATCAAACGCCGATGGATACCTCCCTTTTAAACCTTACTTTTTCACATCTACAAACCCTAATCGTCGTTCTACATCGATTGAATGAGAAAGAGAATCGAGTCTTCGGTGAAGACGAGCTATTAATTCAGACAGTGGAGTGTCTAATTTTTCAAGAGGACGACCTTACTGGGAAATTTAAGGTCCCTAGTGCTTGCAGTGGAAGTCTAAAAGGTAACATTTCAGATTTTTTTGTTTGATATTATTGGCTTATTGCTGGTGCAAGTCAATATTATGGGTTATGGAACAATGTCTTTATGAAGAACATTTATTTGCTACTGAAATCTGAGTTGTACATCCATATAAATTTTTAACACGTTTGTTTTTCTTTTCCGCAAAGAAGTAGATAGTTGGAAACAATTTATTGGTCAATCTGTGTCCTTGCAAGTAATAATAAGACTTTATTGAATTAGATATCAGAATAGGAGGTTTGCATGACCTATATTAAATTTCATGAAGTAAATTTTGTCTTGATTTAAATTGAGTGTTAAGCACTCTGTGGGGAAAAGTTCTGTGATAGTAGAAGTCTTATCAGGTGTAATGGAGACGATGGGCCCAAAGAAGTCTGATAAAGGTTAGGGCCTTTACGATTAAACCAAACAAAAATGTAGTGTAAACCGTTCAACCACTACTGGTTGGTTACATTGTTAACCACCTTTTAAACTGCCATCCTCCTCCCATTATTACTATATATATGGAAGAGGGTAAATTTCACACTAGGATTTTTTTTTCAAAAGAAGAAAACGACAATTGGATAGTTTCTAAATCATTGTAAGTGTTCGTAAATGATAGTTTCTAAATCATCTCCCACGTCTCAATTTTGTTTTTATAGCATACTGTTAACAATTGCCTTTCCATTTTTTTATTTATGTTTCTTTCGTTGGCATTTGTATCCATCACCGATTGTCTTCTTGAGTTTGTTAACTATGGACAATGAAGTCCAGTTTTTCAGGTAGACTGAATGGATTGAATATAGTACTATAACCACTTAAGTAATTGTTCCCCCAGAAGTGGCAATTGAAATTGTCTATATAGGGTTCTTTTGGTACATTGTCTGACAATGAATTATACACATATTGCAACATTCTTGTTTTTTTTTCAAGTAGTATTTTCATGTTTTATTGCACAATTCATTCACAATGCTCTCACCATCAAAACAATTGAATTTGGATTCCACAATACAACATTAAATTCAGCAATGGTGTAACTTAGGAATTGATGATGAATTAGATCTCCAATTACTTAAGCATGTGTAACTGTGCACATATCATTTTGTTGTCTATTAGGTTTGGTTTACCAGTAGTATCCTAATCCGTATGAATTCCATTGTTTCACTATGTTTATATTGTTTCTGTTTAAAATTTGTCATCATTTTATAATCTGCCAAATTCACTCAATGACTTTTGGATTGTGAGTTAATCATGATATGATGTAGGTTCATACCAAATGGCTGACAACAATGATGAGTCCAGACCTACGGTCCTCGCATTTGCCGAGCTGTGGGATATGCTTCAAACTGCAAAGGGCATGAATCAGGATCGTTGTAATAATGAAACACTAACCCTGTCAAATATACTTATAAAATTGATTGATGGTTATTGTGGTCTGGTTTTTGTTATATTCTTGTGTACACTTTAGGGCAAAGAATGGATATTGATGCGTATTCCACTTACATGCGGTCTATCAAGAATTGTGAGCGCGATTACTATAAGTACAGGGACGAACAACGCAAACTCATCGACCGGTTGTGTGCATTACAGGAAAGCACTCCCGAGAACTGGATCGATTATAGGACTTCGGAAAGGAAACTTTACCAGGTAGATGTTAAGCTCATAGTGTCATATACATAATGTAGTCTTATATTTAACAATAACGTACATATTTTGCAGATCCAAAGGGAATGGATGTGGAATGACCAATCGTTGGACGCAATCATTAACATTGCATTGCTCTTGAAGTCATCATTGGAGTTTGTCTGCCGTCCGTGAAGTTTATAAGGGTTTTTGGGGAGGTTGCTTTGTTTTATGATTGTTGTTGATGAATCTGGTTTTGTAATGACAATTTGATGCCTATCGATTTTAAGACTGTAGTTGTAATATTGTTAATATTAGTTTTTGTTTGATGAACAAACAACGAATGCTTAGCCATTGTGACCCGCTTGTTTTGCATGTATTTAATCAAGTCTTTTTGTTTTTCGTAATTATCATGTTATCCATGTCATGTAATGTCTATACTTATAAAATTAATAAATAATTTAATTTAAATAATATATCAACACATCATTTTTATATGATTTTTCCTAATTATATTAAAATGTTTTGAAACCATTTGATCATATTGATCATACAATATAAACAAAATAAAATTAGAATTTAATAAACGACAACTTTACTTTAGATGATCTTTTTGCTTAGAAATATTGTATCGTATTCATAACAACAAGATATATGTACTATACGCATCTAATAAATGGTTGTAGATAATTTTATACAGCTAAAGGTTCAATTATTGCTAATGTGTGAAAGGATTTAATAAAATTATTTGAAATAAAGCCATAATATATTAAATCCTATTTTATTACTGTAGTTTTGTATACTTTAAATGTGTACATTCATTTTATAGCTTACATATGTGTAAAACAATTTAATTATAGTTCATATTCTACGTACCTTATTTTCTACAAAAAATTGTAAAGTCATGTCCCCCAACTTCGTATAGCGTAGAAATTTATTGTGGAAATCCAAAAGTCAAACAAGTCCATCACATCATCCCTGATGTCTCCACTTTAAGCACGATTCTCTTATCTTTGTTCTCTAGAAGTGCACCAATCTCAACCCCGTCCTCCAAATCCAAGACCGGACCTTCAAATTCGCTCCTCACAACGACACCTTTATCTTTGCATACTCATCTGGGTTTTCACCCTCTCTTACTTTCAAAAGATCTTAAGGTATGTTATTAAGTAGGCGACTAGTATCAACATACCTTTCGATTTTACCCGTTTTCTACTCTATTACTCTGTTCGAAGACTTTAAGTTTCTTTTTGCCTATATCCATTTCTTCAGGATTGCACAATATTGGATTTAATTTCAGATTTCAGGAAATTATGGGTTTGTGGTACATTGATGTGTGATTACTAAATGTTTCAAAATTTGCGACATTCAAATTATTTGATAAATGCCTATAAGGATATGAGAATAGAGACTACCTCAATGTGTTCATGGAATGTCAGTCTAAAAATGTTTATTTGGTTAATTAGGGTTTAATTGTTTCACTTATATGATATTCTTCTTAAATCGTTTTCTTCTTACTGGCAAAAAGAAATTGGAATCACCTTTTTTTTTTGTAAACCGTTTAACTACTACTAGTTAGTTACATTGTAAACCACCACTTAAACTGTCATCCTCCTCCTATTACTACCATATATATGGTTACATTGTGTAAACGTTTCTCTGGCATTTGGTATCCATCACCGGTTGTGTTTTTAAGGTTTTTAACTATGGAGAATGAAATCCACTTTTCTAATGCATGACATCTAAGACAACAGAATAGCAATTCTTAACTATGACATTTTGTATCCCTTGCGCTTTTGTTATTTTGTTGAATCGGTCTTTTGTTTCGTATATGCCTATTATATTAATCTAAACTCATTGCTTGTATTAGAAATTGTCTTTGCTCTTCTCTGAAACTGCATGAATGACTATTATAAATATATAATGTAATTTCGGGTGTTGATTAATCCCTTGAAATCTTAATCATTTCACTATGACTAAGTGGATAAAAAATGTCGCGTTTCATGACAATTTACATATTCTTGGCTTTATTTCATTAAATTGATGTTATAATTTCAATTACTATGACAGTTGAATATGGGTGAAACACTACTGACATCATGCAACTTATATCAATAATCTATATTTAAATCATGTCACCTTCTAACTCTAAATTGTGTGAACACAACTCCAAATACTATGGTAGCCAACACAAGCGTTGGTTATAGACCCCAAAATATAGTGTGTCAAGAATTATGGGACCTACTTCAAACTTCCAGGAGGACAACCAGACCCAATGGCGGTAATCAGTCGTAATTTTCTTCATACATACTCACAATAAATTTAATTTCATACTTACTTCAAAACAACAAAAACTGTTACTAGAGCGGGCAATGAGCTTTGAAAGGGTTGTCGAATATATGCAGAGCATATAAAATCAAGATCGGAAAATCACCGGACTGTTGGAAGAGAAAGAGAGGATCAACCAAAAAATAATTAAAGTTCTCAACCGTAACCCCCAAACACCGTATGAGATTTTCGCTAACCAAAATAAGCAGCACACGGTAATTTTCACTTCATGTTAATTTATCAATTTTTGCATATCATATTTAACTCCATGTTGTGTGCTTTGCAGCTTGAAATACAACTTCTTCACATTGAGTTCTCACTTGAAGATACAGAAGATATGGCAATGGTTCTAAGATCTTCTCTGCGTCGGGCCACTCGAGCATGAATCAAAATACTTTTTAATGATAATCCTATGTTAACTTATGTTTGTTAGTGACATTTGGTAATACATTTGGTTTGAATGTTTGTTAGTGACATTTTTAGGCAGCTACTATATACACTACGTTTTTCGCCCTTTCGCACTACATTTCTCTACGCCAGATACCTGTGTAGAGGAGGAAATTTCTCTACGTAGGTATTTGGCGTACGCAAGATACTTGCGTAGAGCTAAAATATGATTGTTGGTGATATGGGAGTTGGGTTTTTTTTGAAATTTGGCTCCTACGCCAGTATCTGGTCCTGGCGCAGGAAAAAAAATCTTTTTCTGAATGCAACCAAATGGACATATTTTTTTAAATCTACATTTGACTCTAGTAATAGACGTTATCAAATAATCAATGTTACATGACAATAAATTTGTTTGTATCATGAGGTTTCAATATATTTTTATTCATGTACATTTCTCCACCAATTTGTTTGATATTAACTGTTTGTTATTATTATTCTCGAAAATCACATATAATTATGGTTATATCTTATAGTTATATCCAATTTGGTTATATCTTATAGTTATATGCTACTGTTATATTCTTTATTTATATACTATGGTTATATCCTATAGTTATAAATTATGGTTATATATTATGGTTATATCCAATTTGGTTATATCTTATGGTTATATCCTATAGTTATATATTACATTTCTCTACGCAGAAACCTGGCATACGCCAGATACTTGCATAGAGGAGGAAATTTCTCTACGTAGGTATTTGGCGTACGCAAGATACCTACGTAGAGCTAAAATATGATTGTTGTGATATGGGAGTTGGGTTTTTTTTTGAAATTTGGCTCCTACGCCAGTATCTGGTCCTGGCGCAGGAAAAAAAAAATTGAATGCAACCAAATGGACATATTTTTTTAAATCTGCATTTGACTCTAGTAATAGACGTTATCAAATAAT
Organism: Rheum nobile; assembly: GCA_027886185.1. Taxonomy (NCBI): domain Eukaryota; kingdom Viridiplantae; phylum Streptophyta; class Magnoliopsida; order Caryophyllales; family Polygonaceae; genus Rheum; species Rheum nobile. The sequence goes on from WOAB01000190.1 coordinate 654,804, forward strand.
CAATGTTACATGGCAATAAATTCGTTTGTATCATGAGGTTTCAATATACTTTTATTCATGTACATTTCTCTATCAATTTGTTTGATATTAACTGTTTGTTATTATTATTCTCGAAAATCACATATAACTATGGTTATATCTTATAGTTATATCCAATTTGGTTATATCTTATAGTTATATGCTACGGTTATATTCTTTATTTATATACTATGGTTATATCCTATAGTTATAAATTATGGTTATATCCTATAGTTATATATTATGGTTATATCTTATAGTTATATCCAATTTGGTTATATCTTATGGTTATATCCTATAGTTATATCCAATTTGGTTATATTATATCGTTATATCCTATAATTATATATTATGATTATATCTTATAGTTATATATAGAGGTTATATCCTATAGTTATATATTATGGTTATATCATTTAGTTATATCCAATTTGGTTATATCATATCGTTATATCCTATAATTATATATTATGATTATATCTTATAGTTATATCCAATTTGGTTATATCCTATAGTTATATACTATGGTTATATCCTTTAGTTATATCCAATTTGGTTATATCTTATGGTTATATCCTATAGTTATATACTATGGTTATATCCTTTTGTTATATACTATGGTTATATCCTATAGTTATATATTATGGTTATATCTTATACTTATATCCAATTTGGTTATATCCTATAGTTATAAACTATGGTTATATCTTATAGTTATATCCAATTTGGTTATATCCTATGGTTATATCCTATAGTTAAATATTATTGTTATATCTTATAGTTATATCCAATTTGGTTATATGTTATGGTTATATCCTATAGTTATATACTATGGTTATATCTTATAGTTATATCCAATTTGGTTATATCATATCGTTATATCCTATAATTATATATTATGATTATATCTTATAGTTATATCCAATTTGGTTATATCTTTTGGTTATAACCTATAGTTATATATTATGGTTATATCTTATAGTTATATCCAATTTGGTTATATCCTATAGGTATATACTATGGTTATATCTTATAGTTATATCCAATTTGGTTATATCCTATAGTTATATATTATGGTTATATCTTATAGTTATATCCAATTTGGTTATATGTTATGGTTATATCCTATAGTTATATACTATGGTTACATCTTATAGTTATATCCAATTTGGTTATATCATATCGTTATATCATATAATTATATATTATGATTATATCTTATAGTTATATCCAATTTGGTTATTTCTTTTGGTTATATCCTATAGTTACATATTATGGTTATATCCTTTAGTTATATCCAATTTGGTTATATCTTTTGGTTATATACTATGGTTATATCCTTTAGTTATATACTATGGTTATATCCTATAGTTTTCTACTATGGTTATATCTTATAGTTATATCCAATTTGGTTATATCTTTTGGTTATATCCTATAGTTATATACTATGGTTATATCCTTTAGTTATATACTATGGTTATATCCTATAGTTATATATTATGGTTATATCTTATAGTTATATCCAATTTGGTTATATCTTATGGTTATATCATATAGTTATATACTATGGTTATATCTTATAGTTATATCCAATATGGTTATATCATATCGTTATATCCTATAATTATGTATTATGATTATATCTTATAGTTATATCCAATTTGGTTATATCTTATGGTTATATTCTATAGTTATATACTATGGTTATATCCTTTAGTTATATCCAATTTGGTTATATCTTATGGTTATATCGTATAGCTATATACTATGGTTATATCCTTTAGTTATATACTATGGTTATATCCTATAGTTATATACTATGGTTATATCTTATAGTTATATTCAATTTGGTTATATCTTATGGTTATATCCTATAGTTATATACTGTGGTTATATCTTAGAGTTATATCCAATTTGGCTATATCATGTTGTTTTATCCTATAATTATATCTTATGATTATATCTTATAGTTATATACTATGGTTATAATCTTTATTTATATACTATGGTTATATCGTATAGCTATATACTATGGTTATATCTTATAGTTATATATCCAATTTGGTTATATCTTATGGTTATATCCTATAGTTATATACTATGGTTATATCATTTAGTTATATACAATGGTATATCCTATAGTTATGTATTATGGTTATATCGTATAGTTATATCCAATTTGGTTATATGTTATGGGTATATCATATAGTTATATACTATGGTTATATCTTATAGTTATATCCAATTTGGTTATATCTTATGGTTATATCATATAGTTATATACTATGGTTATATCTTATAGTTATATCCAAATTGATTATATCATATCGTTATATCCTATAATTATATATTATGATTATATCTTATAGTTATATCCAATTTGGTTATATCTTATGGTTATATCCTATAGGTATAAACTATGGTTATATCCTTTAGTTATATCCAATTTGGTTATATCTTATGGTTATATCCTATAGTTATATACTATGGCTATATCCTTTAGTTATATACTATGGTTATATCCTATAGTTATATACTATGGTTATATCTTATAGTTATATCCAATTTGGTTATATCCTATAGTTATATACTATGGCTATATCTTATAGTTATATCCAATTTGGTTATATCTTATGCTTATATCCTGCAGTTGTATACTATGGTTATATCTTATAGTTATATCCAATTTGGTTATATCATATCGTTATATCCTATAATTATATCTTATGATTATATCTTTTAGTTATATACTATGGTTATATTCTTTATTTGTATACTATGGTTATATCGTATAGCTATATACTATGGTTATATCTTATAGTTATATCCAATTTGGTTATATCTTATGGTTATATCCTATAATATACTATGGTTATATCTTTTAGTTATATACAATGGTATATGCTATAGTTATGTATTATGATTATATCATATAGTTATATCCAATTTGGTTATATCTTATGGGTATATCCTATAGTTATATACTATGGTTATATCGTATAGTTATATCCAATTTGGTTATATGTTATGGGTATATCATATAGTTATATACTATGGTTATATCGTATAGTTTTATCCAATTTGGTTATATCATATCGTTATATCCTATAGGTATATACTTTGGTTATATCCTATATTATATTCTATAGTTATATAGTATGGTTATATCATATAGTTATATATACTATGATTATATCTTATAGTTATATATTATGGCTATATCATATATTATATTTTATAGTTATATCTAATTTGGTTTTATTCTATAGTTATATCCTTTAGTTATATACTATGGTTATATCATATAGTTATATATTATGATTATATATTATAGTTATATCCAATTTGGTTATATCATAGTTATATAACTATATGATATAACCATAGTATATAACTATAGAATATAACCAAATTGGATATAACTATAAGATATGATCATAGTATATAACTATATGATACAACCATAGTATATAACTATATGATACAACCATATTATATAACTTATATACTATGATTATATCTTATAGTTATATCCAATTTGGTTATATCATATAGTTATATAACTATAAGATAGATGATAGAACCATAGTATATAACTATAGAATATAACCAAATTGGATATAACTATAAGATATGATCATAGTATATAACTATATGATACAACCATAGTATATAACTTATATACTATGATTATATCTTATAGTTATATCCAATTTGGTTATATCATATAGTTATATAACTATAAGATATAGGATATAACCATAGTATATAACTATAGAATATAACCAAATTGGATATAACTATAAGGTATAATCATAGTATATAACTATATAATATAACCATAGTATATAACTATATGATATACTATAAGATATAACCATAGTATCAAACTATGGAATATAACCATAAGATATAACCAAATTGGATATAACTATAATATATAACCATAGTTATATGTGATTTTCGAGAATAATAATAATAAACAGTTAATATCAAACAAATTGGTGGAGAAATGTACATGAATAAACGTATATTGAAACTCATGATACAAACGAATTTATTGTCATGTAACATTGATTACTTGATAACGTCTATTACTAGAGTCAAATGCATATTTAAAAAAATGTGCTCACTTGGTTGCGTTCAGAAAAAACAAAAACAATTGTGCCAGGATCTAGCGTAGGAGGCAAATTTCAAAAAAAAAAACCCAACTCCCATATCTCCAACAATCATATTTTAGCTCTACGCAGGTATCTGGCATACGCCAGGTTTCTGCGTAGAGAAATGTAGTGCGAAAGGGCGAAAAACGTAGTGTATATAGCGGTTTCACATTTTTAACATTGTTCAAGTGTTTCATTAAATAACTCGTGTTTTTATCTTTAACCATATACTACTCAATGCTTTGTTGGATGATCTGCTTGATTATTACATCTACTTCATTATTATTCTGATGAAATAATTGCATCAATTCTCGCGCACGCGAACCCTACTAGTTTGTATACAAAGAGCCAAAAAATACAATTTTCGATGTCCAACCTCGTAACTCACCAATAAATTATTATCTAAACACCTAAAATGACAATATTTTATGTACAAAAATTTCAGGCTAAAATGACAATCTTTTCTATATGGAGAGAGTATCTAATATTGTAAGTTCTTCCAGCTCTCTTTATGGATTGAGTATTAGGGACTAATTTGTCAAAATTAAATTCCAAAATGTCCATGAAATTAGCATAATACATTAGTACTATTTGGTTACATGCTAATAGAGAGGGTAGTAGACTAGCACATGAACCTGCTAGACTTAGGCCTTGGGAGATAGGAGTTAGGAGTTCGGATATGTATTTTCCTAGTCAGTTATGGTCTGTAGCCCATTCTGATTTTTTTTTTTTGATAAGGTAACAATTAGACCAGAAAATCACAAAAGAGTCGATTTCTCAGTCTATAGCATTCTTTCAGATGAGATTTAAAAGCTCTAATTTTAATGAAGGTTAATAGTGCTTTTGCATTGCTTTTAAAAAAATGTGGCAAAGCTCCTCCTGTTGTTTTGGTGAATGAGGGCCTTGGCCGAGACTATGGACCGGCCCGCTTGTACTTTATACATGTTGGAAAAGTCACCTCTTGAACGATTAAACACATTATGGGCTTGTTTGGGTTGAACTTATGGAAACGGTAACGAAAATGAAATAATCTAGTCCACTTTGACATCATGATGCATTGATCAAAAAATTTATTTTGGGTTGGGGTTCTAAAATTTGTGTGTCAAGAGAAGGGAGAAAGAAAATGATTTCATCATTTTACAACCCATCCTTGTATTGGTGATACAAATACCTCCATCATAGTGTCAAGTGAATGGGGAAATGAAACGATTTCATCATTTTGATCAATGAATAATGACACTAAATTGGACTATATTCGTTTTCTTTCCGTTACCGTTTCTGTAATTTAAAACAAACGGGCCTATGTGTGGTTAAATATCATTTTTTTGTAATTTAGAGTTCGTTTGGTTTTAACTTATGAAAACAGTAACGGAAAGGGAACGAATCTAGTCAATTTTGACCTCATTATTCATATTGGCTTGAAGCTCTAAAATTTGTGTGACAAGAGGAAGAAAAATAAATGATTTCATAGATTTAAAACCCACTCTGGTATTAGAGAAACAAATACATCATCATAGTGTCAAGATTGATAATTGAATAATGACATTAAAAATGAAGTTTCATAATTCAAAACAAACGACCTTTAATTTCAAAGGGAGACTTTTTACTAATTTTATGATACAAAGTTAGCAGGCCCTTCATCAAAGTATCAGTAGACGGGTCCCTAGCCATCTAAATACCATAGTAAAAATTAAAACGCATCCGGAAACGCTCCCTTTTGGGTTAACCCTCAAACTTCAAAACCTAACCCTAGAACTCAAGCGGTCGCCGCTTCCTCCGATCTGGATCTTGATTATCCACCTCTCTCTCACCAGCGAAATCTTCCCCAACCATGCCGATGTTGATCTGCATCCCCCTGATTCCCCGTCCAACTACTCCCACACTGAGGGGTTTGTGCACGTGTTGGAGAAACAACAGAAGGTTGCTTTCTTTCTCCTTCTGTTCTTCAACGCCGATGACTACCATTCGACGAGGGTGTGGTTGAAAATCGACTATGCTAAGCCCACGAATCTCCTTCCGCGAAGTTCCCTTTTCTCTATGGCCCCGAGTTTCATGGAGACTGCGATCCTTGTTGGGTGGAGATGGAGTGCCGAGAGCTTGTTCCAGAAGACTGGTGCTACATTTGGGTTTCCTGATTTTGACCCAGTCAAGTGGCGATTCAAGGAGTGGATCCTCTGCCCCTACGGATTTCAAGGTTTCGCCACTGTTGCAGGTAGTAAGCCTTGCCATCCCTCACAACTTCATGGACTAAGGTGTTTTCTTTCCTTAACTCTCTTTTCTCTTCGCCTGATATCTCTCTCTGTGTTATGTGCTTCTTTGTATTATATTAGTTGCTGCTTGAACTTGATTTCTAAACCTGCGAACAATTGTTCATCCCGCTCTTATACCCTTTTATGGTGTTTCCTGTGGTTTTTTTTTTTTTTTGTTTCTGTGCTTTTACTAGCATTTCCTCTATCCATTCTGATGGAGAAAGGGAAGAAACCTTTGGAGGAAGTTCTGTGTACACCTCCGGGTGTGTCTAGTTCCTCCAGTTGTGGAAAATTTTTGATTTCTGAATCTTCTAATCCAAAAAATAATGAGGCAACCCCTCATCCTTTGAAAAATTCATCTCTGGAGGCCAACCATGAGACTCACAGTCTCCCTCTTCCTAACAAACCTACATCTGAAAATTGGTCTATTATGATGAGGGATCTTGAACTTCAGGAAAATCAGGATAACTGGAATGGTTGGTTTGCTTTGTGCTCTTGTTGACGGTTATCTAAACTTTCTAATGCTAATTGTATACCTCTTCTAGAAATGCAGCTTGTCTTAAGTTGTGCTGAACTTTCTGATTCCCAAATATTTATGATGTTTGAGGGCAATTTTCCTGGGCTATGCTTGGACTGACTGCTCAATCTTGACGAAAAGATCCAAACTCTTGATGAAAGGATGCTTCGAAAGCATGAGAACAACAAGTCAATGAAGGCCATTCCCAAGTATTGGATTGAATCTTTGTGGAATGGCTGGGAGTATGTGCTATTTCAGATTCGAAAGCAACGAAAAAACAAGTATCTGAAGACCATTCAAAGGGATATGGTAATCCTCTTTCCTTTCCTTTGTATTTTTGAATGTCATAACTCTAATAAGAATTTTGGAACAAATACAGGATTTCATATTCTGAAGGAAAAAAGCGAAACTCAAATCTTAGAATCTGGAGTTGGTTTCTACACCAATAAACCAGCAGAAACTGAACCCATGGAAAAAAATATGGTACAGGGAAAACATTCCAGGAACAATCATTTTTTGAGGGGTGTGCTCCTAAAAATTTACAATTCTGCTGAAAAGCAAGGAAAAAAAACCAAACTTCTCTTTGTCTTTACAGGGCTCGACAAAGGGTTTGCATTGTCAAGCTTTTATTGATAAGGAATCTTACTTTCACCAGTGTTGCACAAGTGAAACATGTTGTTTTGGTCTCTACTTGATAGCTTGTAACAAAATGCTAAGGCAATGGATATATGAATTTAAATTTGTATCCTACAGCTGCGGATTACAGACTACAATTCTCATCTTAACTTTAGCATCTCTAAGGTTGATTCGTGGTTTTTTTATCACGTTTATTATGTACCCTACATTATTCCGAACAAAGAATTGTGTAAACCTTTTTATGAACAAATACACCAGGAGTTTTCCTATAATGCTTACTACTATAAGCACTACTATAGTAAAACTTCTAGCAAGACCCCTCACTATCAATGGATAGGGGGCAATATTAAAATGAGTTTTTTATGAAGATCTCCACTTAGAATTGTCATGGAATTGGAAAAAAAAAACTATCTGGATGGATCTAGAATTCTTATGTAAAATAGAAAGGATTCAATTACTAGCATTATTTGAAACAAGAACAAATAAAATTCCTAGTGATAAACTTTGGAAAAAAGCAGGATTTGATCAATTCTATTGTATACCGATCACGGGTTTCGTGGGCGGGATCTGTGTTACGTGGAAAACATATCAACTTGTCAATGAAATCCTTGAATTAGATAAGATTGAAAAAGATTTATTAGTATTTTGTACTCTAACATGTGTATTAATACTAAAATACTGATAATTCTTATATAAGCTCCACCGAATGAAGCAGGTAAAAATGAATTCTGGGAAACGATAATCACTTTTATTAAAAATAGTGCATTTTCATGTATTGTTATGGGTGATTTGAATGAAATACAAGACCCAACTGACAAAATGGGAGGAACTTTACCACCTTTAACAAAGTTTACTAGACTACAACACTTCAAAAATAAATGCAAATTATTAGATATTCCGTTCCAAGAAAATGCATTTACCTGGAGAAAAAACAAAACTGAAATAGACAATATCTATGAAAAACTAGATAGAGTCTTAACTCATCACCAAAATTTACAATGATATCCAGATATCTATACTAAAAATTATGCATTTACGAGCTCATATCATTGTCCTATATCAATTGAATTAGCCTCAACTAGCCCTTTTAAAAATCAACCATTCAAGTTCGAAAAAATCTGGATGACAAGAAAGGACTTCAGGATCAAGGATGTATGACCTAGTTTCAAAGACAAAACTACTAAAGAAGCATGCTAAAGTATGAAATAAAACGACGTTTGGTAATGTTTTCACTCAACTGAAAGACATAGAGAAACAATTATCTGAGATTCAAATTAAAATTTGCACCAATGCAAATATTAGTGAAATCCTTAAACAAAAAAAAACTTATTGATAAGAAAGAGAAATTACTAACCTTTCAAAAAATATTCTAGAACCAAAGAGCAAAGTTCAAACACATTAAACTAACTGACACTAACTCGAGCTATTTTCAAAAAATTACGAGTGGTAGAAGAAATAGAAAAATCATTAAAGAAATAAAAACCCAAGAAAGAACGAGCAGTATTGGTGAAGAGAATATCATAAATGAAATTAGAAATGACTTCATCAAAAGATTTAAAAGTGGAGAAATGAATGATGCTCTTCTGCAAGAAAATCTAGAATTAATACACACTGAAATATCTATGGAAGATAACGAAGAGTTAACCACAAATATCACTAATGATGAAATTAAAAAGGCAGTGTTTGATATTGGTACAGACAAATCGCCAGGATCGGACGACATGACAGTTGAATTCTATCAAAAATACTGTGATATTATGGGATCTTCTGTAATCCAAGTTGTGAAAAGTTTTTTTCTTTCAGGGAAATTACTTAAACAGATCATACATTTATATCTCTAATACCAAAATGTGACAATTCAAACTCAACTAACCATTATAGACCGATTAGTCTATGCTCTATAATCTATAAAATAATCTCAAAAATTCTAACTAGTAGACTGAAAAACACTATGGAAAAATTAATTCATCCTTTTCAGGATGTATTTGTAGCCAATAGAGCCATCTAAGATAATATCTTAATAGCTTATGAAATTTTTCACTCTTTCAAATCAAAATAAGGAGCTGAAGGATTTATAGCACTCAAATTAGATATGGAAAAAGCATACGACAGAATTGAATGGAATTTCATTCTTAAGATCATGGAGAAATTTGGATTCCACTCGAAGTTCATAAATTGGATCAGCGAATGCATCACGACAGTGTCCTTTTTGGTTCTGGTCAATAATGGACCAACGGAAATTTTTAGACCTACTAGAGGTTTCTGACAGGGAGATCCACTATCCCCTTTCCTATTTATTCTAGGATCTGAATTTCTAGCGAGAAAATTACAAAAAGAAGCGGATAGACCAAGAAATCTCATTGGCTTCCAAATAGCAAGAATTGGAACTCGAATCCTTTTCTTGGCTTTTGCGGATGATATTATGATATTTTCCAATAAAAAACAAGAAAATTGTAAGGATATCAAGGATATCCTGGATGAATATTATAAAATTTCAGGCCAAAACGTAAATTTTCAAAAATTTGCTTTTCAGGTTACAAAGAAAGTAACAAACACCAAAAAACTAGCGATATAGGAAACTCTCACAATTACAAATATGACTTTCCTAGACAAATATCTAGGATGCCCTGTTATTAATGGCAGAGTCAACTCTAATACATTTGTTGATCTGTTAATTAGCACACAACAACAATTAACAAAATAGATGGCTAATTCCCTTTCTCAAGCAGGTAGAATAACTCTTATCAAAGCGAATCTTGCATCATGACCAAATTACCTAATGCAAAGCCTTATGTTATCCACTCAAACCCATAATGAACTTGATAAACTAAATAGAGATTTTTTCTGGAACAAAGATCATACATATAAACCATTTATAGGATGAGATAAAATATGCAAACCGCCTGATCTAGGCGGACTAGAATTGAGAAAATTAAATGATATGAATAAAGCCTTACAATTTAAATTACTATGGAAAATTTTGGTTGAACCAGATAATGTATGGGTCAAAGTTATCACTAAAAAATATTTAAAAACTGAACATATTTTACAATATGAAAAGAAAGGACAATGTTCATGGCAATGGTCCAAAATGTGTAAAATCCTTGATGATTTCAAAACATGAATTATATGGAAAGTGGAAAATGGTAGAACCATTAGATTCTGGACTGATAAATGGTAGAACCATTAGATTCTGGACGGATAAATGGTTCTCTACAATTTCCCTTTGTGACATTATTGACATGCAACATATTTCAAATAAAACTGCCTTAGTTGCAGATTTCATGCTTCCAAATAATAAATGGAACAGAGAAATGATTGAACAGTATTTACCAGATGATTTAGTTAAACAGATAATCTCTATACCAATACCTATAAACAATATTCATGATAGAATGTATTGGGAAGCCAGTAAAAATGGTTGGTTCTCAACCAAATCAGCTATGGATATGCTCATTAAAAAGAAAAGATATACAACATATGATTTTTCATGGATCTGCAAATTGGACACTTATCCAAAAGTTTAAAACTTTCTTTGGAAAATTTTAAGAAATGGACTACTAACCAAATCGAGATTAGCTGAAAAAGGTGCGGCAATTCCATAAGGTTGCATTAGATGTAACTCACAAACTGAATATTTTAATCACCTCTTATTCCAGTATAACCATACGTTGAAAACTATAAAAAAAATGAACAAACGAACTTATAACATTATAAGAGTTGTACACATTGGAACTAAAAAAACAGATGAGATTATTGAGGAAATCCGACATAAAACAAACAGATCACAATTCATTGAACTAGCTGTATCTTGGTGGGGTATCTGGTTTTATAGAAACCAACAAAGCTTCGACAGAACAAATACCGACAATGAACCGATAAAAGATGTACCACGTTACATCTATAATCAAATTGACAATTGGAATAAGACCAAAAAATGGAATTCAAACTGTTTGGCTGATTCGATTCCCAGAAATACAACGCACACCAAAAGAAGGCGGATTTTGAAAAAATGGAAAAAACCACCAGAAAATATAATTAAAATTAATATTGATGGATCTACGAAAACGAATGGTGAATCTAGTTATGATTTTATTTTTCGTTATAATAAAGGTGAACCTCTCTTCATTTTTAGTGAAAAATGTAGTATATCAACTCCTCTAAAAACTGAAACTATAGCGGTTAGAAATGTTTTAATCAAAGCAATCGAAATGGGTATACCCTAATATCCAACTGGAGTGTGACAACCTTACAATAGTAAACGTCCTGAATAAGATCTGGCACTGTCCATGGGATATCGAAATGTTAATTTCTGATATTATTTGTTTATTAACTGTTTTTTTAGTGCAGATCTGTCATGTCTTCCGAGAAACAAACGCTGCGGCCGATTGCATCGCGAAGCTGAGTCAACGGAGTTCCTTGGAAGATATTCAAGCAAATTTAGAGCTTTTAGTTCTCATCCGCAAAGATGCTATAGGCTAAGAAATTGTGTTTATTGTGATTTTTTAGTCTAATTCTTACTGTATCAAAAAAAAAAAAAAAAAAGTATCAGTAGACGGATCCGTCAAACTAGTAAAGAATCATCCTAACTTTGAGGTCACACGGTTTGTGATTTGTGAATAACAACAATCCAAGCTTAATTAGGCTGATAGTCGCCGGGGACCATGGCCCAATCTTTAGTCCGGACCAATCGTTATTATGGCCCAAATTCATTCACGAAGCCCATTCAATCAATTAAAGGTCTCCTACCAACGAGATAATTTCATTTTGTTCTACACGAAGATGAAACTCAAAGAGGAGGTCCACACTTAGAAAAACTAATTGATTTCGTGAATCAGGGTCGTAGTCTCGTAGAGTAGATCCTTCTCCCCTTCAGGAAAACCCACAGATAGCAAAACATAACTTTTCATGTTGATCATTATCCTTCTCCGCCTTCATGTTGATCATTATCTGCATATGTTAATATATCGTTGCAAGTTGCAACCTTGTCATGTTGATCATTAGTTATATTCGAAAACCTGCCCTAATTTACCAGAATTCTCTCTGGGAACCTATTTGTATTATCAACTAGTCTACAGGTTTAAAAAATACCACAATACAATTTATTGGTAGATAGCAAAACATAACTTTTCATTTTCTTTGATCTAGTGTTTGCCATTATTTCTCACTATACACTATGAGCTTAGTACGAATTTGAACCTCACTCGTGTTTTATATTTTATTCGTTCTTATTTGAGGTGATAAAATAAGGCATTATATCTAACATAATTTAGGGTTCGTTTGGATTACCTTTAGAATGTATTAAAATGCATTATCTTGTATTAAATTGATGATTTAATACAAAATAATGCATTCTATACAGACATCCAAACAAACTCTTAATAATTAAAAAATGTTCATATTTTTTGTAGATTATTATTAATTTATTATTGTTGTTGTTTTTATTGAAATTTTATGACAAAATACTTAATATTGTAGAGAAGAAAACATTATATTATTCTTATTAAGAACCCTACATGATCCGTACCAGCTATAACATTGGAAGGTACAAATTAGAAGGTACAACAACCTGATCTTGAACTGTTGCGGATACCCATGAGCACATTTTAGGGATTCAATCAGGACCATTGATTATAATTTAATCTAAAGGCTCTAATTTGTACCTTCGTTTTACTCCAAGAGGCTGTTTTACCTGATCTTAAAATGAAGGTACAAATTAGAAGGTACAACAACCTCTTGGAGTAAAACGAAAGTACAAATTAGAGCCTTTAGATTAAATTATAATCAATGGTCCTGATTGAATCCCAAAGGATACATATTTTTAAAGTGGATATGCACATACCAGAATATTTTCAATTAACGTAATTTTAGGGATTTTATCCCACGATTTTACCAAAATCTTTCGGTTACCTTTTTTACACCCTCCTTCGTCTCCTCTCTTTCTCCCAGTCGTCTTCCCCCTTTCTATTTTCTCTCCTTCATCCGTTCGTTTCTCCGACTGCTCACCGGCGTGAAGAAGTGGGTCGGGGTCGATGGCAGTGGGCGTGGGCATCTCGGATCTGGGCACGCGGGGGCATCTCGGATATGGGCACGTGGGTCGGGGTTGATGGCAGTGGGCGTGGGTATCTCAGATTCGACTACCAGGGACGCTACCATCCGATCTGACTGCTCGCCGGCGTGAAGAAGTGGGTCGGGGTCGATGGCAGTGGGCGTGGGCATCTCGGATCTGGGCACGCGGGGGCATCTCGGATCTGGGCACGTGGGTCGGGGTCGATGGCAGTGGGCGTGGGCATCTCAGATCCGACTGCTCGCCGGCGTGAAGAAGTGGGTCGGGGTCGATGGCAGTGGGCGTGGGCATCTCGGGATGGTGAGATTTGGGCACTTGTGCAGAGGTTGAAGACGAAGCCGAGGTTGAAGACGAACAGGACGGTACAAATCTTCCCCAAATTCCTGCCTATTTCCTCTACAAATTATAAAATCCTAATTTCTAATCCCATGCTAATCTTAATTGCCCTTTTAATGGATTCATTCCTTGTGTTATTTTGTCTTGGCTGCTTCTGTATCAGATAGCAAAAGTTAAGTGTATCAGATAGCAAAAGCTATGAATTCCGTCCATTATTTGTAGTTAGGTTATCTAGCATTTTGTTTTGGCTGTTTCTCCCGATCATGTGCGAATTAAACTCTGAATATTGACACTGTTTTTATGAATATTGACTACTTACTTGTATGACTATGCATACAAAATACGTGAATATCATCACATATGGAATGAATATCGCTATTATAGTATTCAAATTACTTGTTGATGGTGTTATTTGTACTATTTGCAATTGATATTCAAATTGTATGATGTGATATTCACTATAATCTTGTTCATATTCAAGAGGTTTCATGCGTTAAATAGTCGATATTCAAAATTTATAATCTGATATTCAATATAATGTTGTTGATATTCATTATAATAATGTTGATATTCAGGTTGATCGTGCGACTGTGCGACCCAAAATCGACGCGACAATGTCATTGTTAAACCTTACCGTCATGAATCAAAGCTTCGAAGATATTGGGTGGTGATATTCGTGTAGTTAGATGATGATATTCATGTACTTGGGTGACCATATTAATGTAATTGGGTGGTGGGCAGTGGGCGATATTCTCAAAATGTATAGTGATATTCACTAATTGAGTGGTGATATTCATGTAAGTGAATTTGATATTCACGTGATTAATTGAGATATTCATGTAACTTAGTGTGATATTCATATTATCAAGTGGTGAAATTCATGATTTAAGTGATGATATTCACATTTTTAAGATATTAAATATTCACTTATTAAATAGAAATCGATATTCAAACAAACATGAACGATATTCATTAAGAAATGAGTGATATTTGTGAACACATTAACAATATTCACGAACGTTTTAAAATGTTATTCCCATTTAAATTTTAAATATTTGAATGAGAGCAAAATCGATTAGGAAAGAGAATATTATCTTAATTTCTCTCTCTTGTAACAACCAATTTTTTTTTTTAATTAATAATATCCTTATTAGGTTAGATTTGGTGGGTAGGGCTCTACCATATCTCTCCTATAACCCATTAATCCAACCATCCATCAACATCAATCCGACGCTCCAGATTAGTACTTCCGTTTTACCACAATTCTCGTTTTACCGGAGCGTGCCCCTATATATATATAGAGGGGCGCTCAGGTAAAACGAGTCTTGTGGTGAAACTGGTGCATAATTTTGGAGCGTTGGATTTGTGATACCTCGTATTTTTGTAAGGTTATTTTGGGAATTATGGAATTTTCCCGAGTACCCGTTGTGTACGTCGGATTTAATTCAGGTAGCTTGAGACATTCTGTAATGTGCTCTATATCTGTAATATTTTTCTCAGTGAAATAATATACAGACAAGGTGCCTTGAATTTTAAATTGTCGTTCGCGTACGATAATTGTTATCCCGGCTTAATGTCATGTTCGTTCAAAGCTGAACGGGCGGGAAAAAGGTATCACGGCGACCGCCGTAAAGTCACGGCGACCGCCGTCGTGAGACCCAAGCACGGCGACCGCCGTAAAGTAACGGCGCCCGCCGTCCCAACGCTCGAGGAGGCAGCTGGTGTGTCATGCCACGGCGACCGCCGTAAATTACGGCGCCCGCCGTAATGGCAATCATCGTTGTCCGGCAGTCCTTGCCCGATGGTCGTCGGCGCGATTTCCGGCGAGCGCCGAACTAGCTGTAGGCCCATCTTCTTCGTGCTCCAGACGCTTTGGCTATAAAAGGGGGTGTTGGGGGAGAGATTTGAGCCATCCCAAACACCGAACCTCTGCCAAAATTGCCTCTCGCCGGAGTTGTGCCTTCGCCATAATTTTTGAAGGTCTCGCCGGTGTTGCTTTGGTGTGGTTCCTGAGAGCCTTTGTGAAGCTTTTGGTTAGCCTTGGAGGTTAGAAGCCAAAGCTAGTCGAAGGAGGCCGAACCGCTCGTGTTTTTGGGTGAGTTTTCTCTCGTTTCAGTCGGCCGTGTTCTTCACGGCGACCGCCGTGTTCTTCACGGCGACCGCCGTGTTCTTCACGGCGACCGCCGTGTTCTTCACGGCGACCGCCGTGTTCTTCACGGCGACCGCCGTGTTCTTCACGGCGACCGCCGTGTTCTTCACGGCGACCGCCGTGTTCTTCACGGCGACCGCCGTGTTCTTCACGGCGACCGCCGCCAAGAACGGCGACCGCCGCCAGTGCCCAGAACGCCTTCGTGGCTTTGGCTTGGTCGGTTTTCGTCGTGGCGTCTTTCCTTTCGTGTTCTTTCGCCGTATTTAGGTTCGTACTGTTTATGTCGGATCTAACTTAGGGTTCCTTTTATGGGTCGACTCGAAGGTCGTTGTGCTGTCAGAGCTGTACCATGTCGAGCCCGGAATCCAGTGACGTCTTTAGACTATTCTGCGGAGTAAGGCAAGTGGCGGTTCGCTATTGCTCTTTCGTTCCATATTTACATTAATTATCAGTAATTTATCTGAGTAATTAATTTGGAATGAATATTCTGTTTGTCTGGAAACGGTTTTGATAAACTGTTTTGAAAATCATATAATAGGTTGTATATCTGCTAGAACAACGCTATTATCTGTGATCGCCTTTCGGGCCTTTATGTGGATTAATCCTGTAAATGTGGTGGTGCTGTAACTGTTTAGTTAGCACTGTTAGATAGGAACGTTACTCGGACTCTGTCTAGTCGTTTCTTTATAATCTGGTATCGGGATGGCTCGTCCCCATCTGGTACTATTCTAAGATCATGATCGGTCTCTTACACATGTGTGTAGAGACAGGACACTTAGCTGGTGTCACAAACCTTTCGGTATACGTCACTCTCGACGAAACGTATACTAAGATGTGTCGTCCCATTGGTGGGGTACACATGTAAAAGTCTATAACGTGATGTGTGTTTTTGGAACATAAATCAGATAAGTGCTACCTTGATGCACATAATTAATACACCTTGGGCGAGTAGTGCAGCTAAGTTCAGTGCAGCTAGGAAAACTCGTCTTGACTTGAATGTAGTACGTTCTCTTTCCAATCTGGATTCGCTGTAGGCGATGGGGTTGGTTGTGAACCGAAGCATCTCAATCAGTTTTAAATCATGGTTGAATGATTCTGTAACTTTCCAGATTTGTCATTGCTTCCTTAAAGACTCATTTCAGTTGGAGTCTTCTTTCGAGTCGATTTCTGTGAAGATTCAGTCTTCCAGAATCTTCTCTTGTGCATACCTCTTGTTTATTCCAGTAGGAGTATGGTGGTTGACAAGCGTACTCGATTATTATTCGAGGGACAAAGAGTCTAACCTAATACAAGTGCTTCGAACCATTCTGCTTTGTTCCCTTGCTAGTCTATTCATTTAGACTAACCAACCAATATTTTTCCCTTGCATGGTTGGCTGGTGTCATCCGTTCGATTCGGCACATCAGTTAAGAAGTAGCTCAGAAGATTAGAAGGACTATGAAGTCGGCGGTGGTTTTTGAATGTTTTAATTATTTCTTTAATCAGGTTATGATCCTTTGGACAATAACTCCGATTGTAACTTACTTTCTTAGTCTTTCGCTGTGTTGGGTTTAAACTATGTTTTGACCTATTCGGGATTGGGTTGTAATCCCGTAACTCTTATTTCCTCGACAATGTTATGTTTTGGAATTTAATGCTTAATCTTTGTGTATCAATTGCATTTCATAAATTGTATTTATTTGGTAAAGCCTTGGGTGATCTCGGTAAGGAACACTGGGGTCACTGGCGGTAATACCTTTCCAAAAGGGTTAAGTTTTGGGGGTGTTACAGTTGTGGTATCAGAGCCAAAAGTTTTTAAAACGGGTTTGGGATTTTATAAATCAATTATCCGTTTTTGAAAATGCTTTAAAGAGGGCTCTGAATTTTCATTCTGAAAAGAATTTAAAAACACCGTTCATAGTCATGTCTTCTTTATAGTCTGATATAGTAAGCTTGCTTCTATGTCTAGAAAGACTAATTCATTCCTTATTGTTCGATAGGATGGGTGTCTTCTTTTCTATTGGTAGGGGGTCGGAAGACGCCAAGTCGGATCAGCCGAGGCTAGACTTTCCGTTACCTCAGCGATGTTTCGAGGTTGGAGGCCCGAGTAGCCCACCCGACGACGTCAAGCACGTTCTCCCCGAGTCGGTTGTCCTTATAGCCAGGAATGCTATGGTCCCTAGACCTGCACCTGTGCCACCATCAAGGGTGGAGGGAGTACAGGAATGGGAGCAGGAAGACAAGTTGTCAAGGTATGAACAAGGGGTTTACCAAAACGAATTTCTGCTGGGACCAATTCCCGAGGAGATCGAGTACGAGAAGGAGGAAGAGGAGATGCTTGAGCAAGATCCTGTCGAGGACGAGGAGATGATCGAGGATGAGGATCCCAGCGAGGATGATCTCGAGGATGAGGATCCCAGCGAGGATGATCCCGAGGAAGAGGATCCCATAGAGGATGATCCAGAAGAGGATCCAGAGTTGGACCTTGAAGGGCAGAATCAGGAGCCCGGTACAGGGTTGCCACCAGTGCCAGAGTACGCACCCATGTCAGAAGCTGATTGGGAGGCACTGTATACCGAGTACGGTATTGGGAGAAGTGACAGGGAATCTCAGCCTATCCCTACTCCAAGGAGATGGAGGTCGGAATCCGAGCTGCAGGAGATTCTCCGCCAGAGCGAGGTAATCTCCGCAGAATAGCAGCGTCAGAGGGATGAGCTGATCGCTAGTACTCAGAGGAGGGCTGGAATAGAAGGACCAGTCATGGACGACCCATACTTTTCTATGGCTGAGCTAGGACTATGTGCTTTAGGGTCAAGCAGGGTACGAAACCCATCGCCAGAGCTCGATGGTGAGCCTAGCCCGAAGAGACCATGCACGAGTAGCCAGTCGTATGGGAGACGTTTTGGAACGCCTTGAGGAGGAGTGGCGTTGCCTATCGTAGTAGTTCGTTTCTTAGTTTTCCAAGTTGTACTTTGTGTAATATTTCAGTATTGCGGCAAGTACTTTGAGAAACACTTTTATCTTCGAGCAATGTTGTCCTAACGCTCGAATGATAAACTTATGTGTAACTTGTGTAAGAATGGAAGGTTCATCTATAAAATGCCAAGTTGATCTATTCTGAGTGATTTATTTACATTGATATATTGCATAAGTATGTTGCATAATATTAATGTATTGAATGCTTGGAATTGGATCGGTAAACAGATGGTGAACCCAAGAAGCACGAGAAACTCGACTCGAGCCGGTGCTGGGACTAGCCAAAACCCCAGACCAGCAGGAAGAGGTGTTCATGATGAACACGAGTCTGAGTCTTGCGTCCAGCAGAGGCGTGAAGGTCAGGATCAGACCCAGGCGCCGATGCTGTTTGATGCTGCAGCTGTTGAGGCGATCCGTGGGATCGTGATGCAGGCTATTACATATGTCTTGAGACCAAGTGCGTCTCAAGCACAAGAAGTGCCTATTCATGCAGCGATTCCTGATGTTGTGGAACCTAAAAACCCTGTGACTCAGGAGACTGTCGTTAGGGCGAGGGGCAGCTATGGTCGCGCTCTTAAGACCATTACTTCCATGAGACCCGACTGCTATAATGGGAAAGGGGAGCCAGTGGCAGTGACTCATTGGTTCTCCCATATGGAGAGGCTGTTCAGGAACATGGAGTGTACGGAGGCCGAGAAGGTCCATATCGCTTCTCTTCAGCTGAAGGAGGAGGCTAGCGAGTGGTGGGAGAGCACTGGTTTGGCTGAGAGCCCAGTGTTGACTTGGTCGATGTTCAAGACCAAGATGGTTGATCGCTTTTTCTCTCGTGCTATGAGAGAGGAGAAGCATAAAGAGTTCTTGTACCCTCAGACTGATGGTCTGAGAGTAACCGAGTTGGCATCTAAGTTCAACCATCTTCTACAGTACGCCACTGCCGAGATCACCAGCGAGGCTCAAAAGATCTGGTACTTCCACGAGTGGATGAACCCGAATATCAAGCCATTAATGGTGCACCACACATGCTCTACCTTGGAGCAGTATGTGGATTGTGCCTATAAACTGGAGGTGACTCTCGAGGAGTCGACCAAGAGGCGCAACCGACAAAAGTCGATGCAGAATCAGAACCAGGGAGGTGGTTTTAAGCGCCCTGCGCCACCGTCTAACTTTGCCAAATCCGGCAGAGCTAAGACGGAGATGACGCAAGGAGGATCGACTCAGCAGTCAGGGCATACCAGGAGTTCAGTTCAGTGTTATAACTGTGGTACTACTGGACACAAGAGCACTGAGTGTCGGAAGGAGAGGAGGCCATGCTTTGGGTGTGGACGTGATGGTCATCTATAAAAGTTCTGCAAGCAGGGAAAGCAGAAGGGAGTAGAGTCACAGCAAGGGTCAGTTCATCAGAGCAACCGACCTAGGTTTAAGCCTGCCGAGACTCCTAGCCCTTCAGTGCAGACGACTGCTCAGAATAGGGGAAAGGCCCCAGCTGCTTCTGGAAGTCAGGGCCAACGCTTGTACGAGATGCGTGAGGCAGATGGACCCAACGCTCCGATTGCTCAAGGTACTCTATACCTTCACTCTACTTCAGTGTGCATTCTGTTTGATTCTGGTGCTACGCATTCCTTTATTTCGGATAGCTGTGTTAGCAAGTTAGACTTAGTGTGCAATGATTCGTGCGACCCTTTCGTCGTTAATCTTCCTAATGGAGAACGTTTGGTGGGAACCAAGCATTTGTCCGACTTTCCGATTACCATTCAGGGTAAGGAATTCGAGGCAGATTTAATCTGCATAGCCATGGCTCTAGACGACATTATTCTCGGTATGGATTGGCTGACGCGTCACAAGACGGTGATCGACTTCAGTTCAAGAACGGTGACGGTGTCATCCGGAGGCCAATTCGTGTGCAAGTTCAAAGGTCGAAATGACGCTGATAACGGCAAGCTGATCAATGCGATGGCTGCGTTTAAGCTACTACGACAAGGATGTGTCGGGTACCTTTGCTACTTGGATTCGCCTGAGAAGGATGGACCTGAGGTTCTTGATATTCATGTAGTTAGGGAATTTTCGGATGTCTTTCCGGAAGAAATTCCAGGATTACCCCCAAATCGTGACGTAGAGTTTTCAATTGATCTCGAGCCTGGTACGACGCCGATTTCCAAATCCCCGTATCGGATGGCTCCAGCTGAGATGCAAGAATTGAAGAATCAACTTGAAGATCTTCTTGACAAAGGTTATGTCAGGCCGAGTGCATCGCCGTGGGGTGCTCCGGTTTTATTCGTCAAAAAGAAGGACGGATCGTTCCGACTTTGTATTGACTATCGAGAGTTGAACAAGGTGATGATCAAGAACAAGTATCCTTTGCCTAGGATTGATGACTTGTTGGACCAATTGCAGGGAGCAAAGGTGTTCTCCAAGATCGACTTAAGATCTGGATATCATCAACTCAGGATTCGGGAGCAGGACATTCCTAGAACTGCGTTTAGGACCAGATATGGTCATTACGAGTTCGTAGTAATGCCTTTGGGGCTTACAAATGCTCCAGCTGTCTTTATGGATTTGATGAATCGATGTTTTCACCAGTACTTGGATAAGTTCGTGGTGGTCTTCATCGATGACATTTTGATCTACTCTCCGAATGAAGAAGTCCACGAGGAACATCTATGGATTTCCTTGTCGATCCTTAGACAACATCAGCTTTATGCTAAATTGTCTAAATGTGAATTCTGGATGAAGGAAGTGGCTTTCTTAGGCCACGTGATCAATAAAAATGGGGTTATGGTTGATCCCCGAAAGATTGAAGCGGTGGCTAAGTGGACACAACCCCAGAGCGTGAAGGAGGTGTGCAGTTTTCTTGGACTTGCCGGGTATTATAGAAGGTTTATAGAAGGATTTTCAAAGATCGCTCTACCGATGACCAATCTACTCCGCAAAGTCCACAAGAAGTTTGTCTGGAATGACAAGTGCGAGGTCAGTTTCCAGGAGTTTAAGCGACGGTTGACCTCGGCACCCGTGTTAGCACTCCCAGAGGGGAATGACGATTATGTGGTCTATAGTGATGCTTCCAAGTGTGGCCTTGGTTGTGTTTTGATGCAAAGGGGCAGAGTCATTGCTTACGCATCTAGACAACTCAAGACTTACGAAGAAAACTATCCGACCCATGATCTTGAGTTAGCAGCGGTTGTCTTTGCGCTGAAGATTTGGAGGCATTACCTCTATGGTATAAGATGCCAAGTCTTCACTGACCACAAAAGTCTCAAGTATATATTTACTCAGAAGGAGTTAAATATGAGACAACGCCGCTGGCTAGAGTTGCTCAAGGACTACGACATGGAGTTGTTGTATCATCCGGGCAAGCCTAATGTAGTAGCTGATGCGCTAAGCCGGAAGACAACGCACGAGACTGTGGTTGCGTTGCTTACTGCTCAGACCAAGCTAAACCAGGAGTCATGCGACATTGAAGTCTTGTATGACCAGCGTAGAGGGTACCTGAGTATGATGGAGATTCAGGCTACACTGCTGGATCAAATCAAAGAAAAGCAAGTCGATGACATCATCTTGGTAAAGTTAAGCAGTGAAGTGATGGATGGGAAAGCTCCCAGTTTTGTGGTTCAGGATGATGGATCACTTTGGTTTCAGGATCGGATCTGTGTGCTTGACACAGAAGGTCTTCGTCAGTTGGTGATGAGAGAAGCTCATTCATCTGCTTATTCTGTGCATCCTGGCTCTAGCAAGATGTACAAGGATCTTAGGAAGAAGTTTTGGTGGCCAAACATGAAGTGAGACGTAGCAGACTTTGTGGCAGAGTGCTTAACTTGCCAAAAAGTCAAGATCGAACACCGCAGACCAGGTGGTGAGATGCTACCTCTCCCCGTGCCAGAATGGAAATGGGAGGACATTTCCATGGACTTTGTCACTGGGCTACCCAAGACTCGAAGTCAGAGAGATGCTATCTGGGTAATTGTGGATAGGCTTACGAAGAGTGCTCATTTCATAGCCATCAAGACCACATGGGAAACCCAGAAGCTAGCCGAAGTTTATCAGAAAGAGATTGTCCGCTTACATGGCATTCCTAAGACCATTGTATCGGACCGAGATGGCCGTTTCATGTCAAGATTCTGGAAGGAACTTCATAAGGCTATGGGAACCGAGTTAAGGTTCAGTACAACGTTTCATCCTCAGACAGATGGCCAGTCTGAAAGGACCATCCAGACTCTGGAGGATATGCTTAGAGCTTGTGTGCTCGATCGTCCGACTAGCTGGGAGGACAGCTTGAGTCTGATTGAGTTCACATACAACAATAGCTGGCATGCTACAATCAAGATGGCTCCGTTTGAAGCTTTGTATGGTCGCAGATGCAGATCTCCGATTTGTTGGGACGATAATGCCGACAAAATTCTGCTTGGACCAGAGTTGGTCGAAAGGACGGCTTCAGACATTGCTTTGATCAGACAAAGGATGTTGACCGCTCAGAGTCGACAAAAGTCCTACGCAGATCGGAAGTGCAGGACCGTCGAGTTCGAGGTCGGTGACAAGGTTTTTGTCAAGGTGTCGCCTTCCATAGGAGTTTTCAGATTTGGTAAGCATGGGAAGCTTAACCCTCGCTACGTGGGACCATTCGAGATTTTGGATAGAGTGGGATCTCTAAAGTACCGTTTGGCGTTGCCGCCATCGGCTCACCCGGTGCATAACGTGTTCCACATGTCTTTACTCAGAAAGTATGTGCCAGATGAGTCTCATGTGCTTAGTTATGAGGACATCGAGATTCAAGCTAATGGTACTTATGAAGAGTTGCCCGTGCGCATTTTGGAGCGTCGGGAGAAGCATTTGCGCAACAAGATTGTACCGTTGGTACGAGTGTTGTGGTCCAAGTCAGGGACCGAAGAAGTTACTTGGGAGACGTGGGAAACCGAGTCAGATATGCTCAGGCATTTTCCCGAGTTATTCTCGACCTAAGTTTCGGGGTCGAAACTTCTTATAAGGGGGAAGAGATGTGATACCCCGTATTTTTGTAAGGTTATTTTGGGAATTATGGAATTTTCCCGAGTACCCGTTGTGTACGTCGGATTTAATTCAGGTAGCTTGAGACATTCTGTAATGTGCTCTATATCTGTAATATTTTTCTCAGTGAAATAATATACAGACAAGGTGCCTTGAATTTTAAATTGTCGTTCGCGTACGATAATTGTTATCCCGGCTTAATGTCATGTTCGTTCAAAGCTGAACGAGCGGGAAAAAGGTGTCACGGCGACCGCCGTAAAGTCGCGGCGACCGCCGTCGTGAGACCCAAGCACGGCGACCGCCGTAAAGTAACGGCGCCCGCCGTCCCAACGCTCGAGGAGGCAGCTGGTGTGCCATGCCACAGCGACCGCTGTAAATTACGGCGCCCGCTGTAATGGCAGTCATCGTTGTCCGGCAGTCCTTGCCCGATGGTCGTCGGCGTGATTTCCGGCGAGCGCCGAACTAGCTGTAGGCCCATCTTCTTCGTGCTCCAGACGCTTTGGCTATAAAAGGGGGTGTTGGGGGAGAGATTTGAGCCATCCCAAACACCGAACCTCTGCCAAAATTGCCTCTCGCCGGAGTTGTGCCTTCGCCGAAATTTTTGAAGGTCTCGCCGGTGTTGCTTTGGTGTGGTTCCTGAGAGCCTTTGTGAAGCTTTTGGTTAGCCTTGGAGGTTAGAAGCCAAAGCTAGTCGAAGGAGGCCGAACCGCTCGTGTTTTTGGGTGAGTTTTCTCTCGTTTCAGTCGGCCGTGTTCTTCACGGCGACCGCCGCCAGTGCCCAGAACGCCTTCGTGGCTTTGGCTTGGTCGGTTGTCGTCGTGGCGTCTTTCCTTTCGTGTTCTTTCGCCGTATTTAGGTTCGTACTGTTTATGTCGGATCTAACTTAGGGTTCCTTTTATGGGTCGACTCGAAGGTCGTTGTGCTGTCAGAGCTGTACCGTGTCGAGCCCGGAATCCAGTGACGTCTTTAGACTATTCTGCGGAGTAAGGCAAGTGGCGGTTCGCTCTTGCTCTTTCGTTCCATATTTATATTAATTATCAGTAATTTATCTGAGTAATTAATTTGGAATGAATATTCTGTTTGTCTGGAAACGGTTTTGATAAACTGTTTTGAAAATCATATAATAGGTTGTATATCTGCTAGAACAACGCTATTATCTGTGATCGCCTTTCATGCCTTTATGTGGATTTATCCTGTAAATGTGGTGGTGCTGTAACTGTTTAGTTAGCACTGTTAGATAGGAACGTTACTCGGACTCTGTCCAGTCGTTTCTTTATAATCTGGTATCGGATGGCTCGTCCCCATCTGGTACTATTCTAAGATCATGATCGGTCTCTTACACATGTGTGTAGAGACAGGACACTTAGCTGGTGTCATAAACCTTTCGGTATACGTCACTCTCGACGAAACGTATACTAAGATGTGTCGTCCCATTGGTGGGGTACACATGTAAAAGTCTATAACGTGATGTGTGTTTTTGGAACATAAATCAGATAAGTGCTACCTTGACGCACATAATTAATACACATTGGGCGAGTAGTGCAGCTAAGTTCAATGCAGCTAGGAAAACTCGTCTTGACTTGAATGTAGTACATTCTCTTTCCAATCTGGATTCGCTGTAGGCGATGAGGTTGGTTGTGAACCGAAGCATCTCAGTCAGTTTTAAATCATGGTTGAATGATTCTGTAACTTTCCAGATTTGTCATTGCTTCCTTAAAGACTCATTTCAGTTGGAGTCTTCTTTCGAGTCGATTTCTGTGAAGATTCAGTCTTCCAGAATCTTCTCTTGTGCATACCTCTTGTTTATTCCAGTAGGAGTATGGTGGTTGACAAGCGTACTCGATTATTATTCGAGGGACGAAGAGTCTAACCTAATACAACTGCTTCGAACCATTCTGCTTTGTTCCCTTGCTAGTCTATTCATTTAGACTAACCAACCAATATTTTTCCCTTGCATGGTTGGCTGGTGTCATCCGTTCGATTCGGCACATCAGTTAAGAAGTAGTTCAGAAGATTAGAAGGACTATAAAGTCGGCGGTGGTTTTTGAATGTTTTAATTATTTCTTTAATCAGGTTATGATCCTTTGGACAATAACTCCGATTGTAACTTACTTTCTTAGTCTTCCGCTGTGTTGGGTTTAAACTATGTTTTGACCTATTCGGGATTGGGTTGTAATTCCGTAACTCTTATTTCCTCGACAATGTTATGTTTTGGAATTTAATGCTTAATCTTTGTGTATCAATTGCATTTCATAAATTGTATTTATTTGGTAAAGCCTTGGGTGATCTCGGTAAGGAACACTGGGGTCACTGGCGGTAATACCTTTCCAAAAGGGTTAAGTTTTGGGGGTGTTACAGGATTGAGGATGATAGATGGCTAGATTAGGAGAGAGAAAATAGGGTGTAGTGGGGGTGTGAAACATGGAATAAATATCACCACTAAAATAAGCAATTAGAAGGAGATTGGAGAGAGAAAACGTGGATTTGGTCAAGAAATCTGTTTAATCGTTCTGCATATCGATACGAAAAAATTGCATATCGAGACGAAAAAGATGAATATTGTTATATATAATTTGCATATGTGTTAATCTTGTTCATGTTCCATCGTATATAATGCATCGATTGAATTGAGATACAATGTGTTAATATCAAAGAACATTATCTGCATATCGTTCAAGTATTATTGAATAATTGTTATTCGTGATCGTGGTCAGTCGTATATATACTGATATTCAAAAACATTGAACAAATATGCACATTGTGGTGATTGATATTCCAATTTAAAACATACAAGTACATTCTGCATATCACTGTACAAAAAATGCATATCACATCCATACAAATGAATATCATATTTACGACCAAGAAAATAATCCATAATTACAAATTGCATATCACACAAGTATATTCTGCATATCATTGTACAACAAATGCATATCCCATCCATATAATTGCATGACCGGACTAAGCGAGATCTTCCTTGGCCGCGCCCATGGCTTCATTTTTGTGCCCGCAGCTTGTTCTTCTCGGCTTCTATCGAGAATATCACTCAACGATATCTTCCTTGGTCGCGCCCGCGGCTCCCTTTCTGCACCCATGGCTTATTATGCATATCAGTGTATAGAGAATGCATAACTCATCTACACAAATGAATATCTCAATCACAACAAATGAAATAATCTATCATAAAAAATTGCATATCATACAAGTATATTCTGCATATCAATGTATGAAAAATGCATATCATATCCACACAAATGAATATCATATTCACGGCCAAGAAAATAGTCTATAATTACAAATTACATATTATACAAGTATATTCTGCATATCACATTATGAAAAATGCATATCCCTTTCACACAAATGAATATGATATTCACGGCCAGAAACATAATCCATAATCACAGAATGCATACTTGTTTATGGATTATACAAGACACACCAAGTCGAAAATCAACAAATTCTATGAATTTTCATACAATTGGACGAGAAAAACTAGAACATAAAAAATGAGGAAGTTTATTGAACAGATGAAGAGGGAGGGCATACTTGTTGCAGTCTGAAGCAAAGAACGCCCTGTGGATCCATGAAATTCAAACACAGCATCTGCATAAGCAAACATCAAGCTTAAGAGGGGCAATTCAGACGAATTAACAAAGAAGAAGCCAAGACTGGAATTTCAGAAGAAGAAAAAGCAGAGCAAGGAAAGGCGATTAGTACCCGAAATTCTAGAGGAAGACGCGGAATTGGCCAAGACAGAAAGAGCAAGTAAACCTAGAAAATAGAATCGATTGGAATCCATCATATGAAGAGGAAGGGCTTCTCATCCGCCATTTTCGCTCTTTCTCTTATTCTCTGATTAGTGCTTGACGGAGAGAGACGTGGAAGGCGAAATTCTCGATCTGGATTTGCTCGCGATTATGCAACAGATTGTGGGGGGTCGCCGGTGTGCGTTGCCAGTGTGGGTCGCCGACGGGAGAGAGATGAGGGAGAGGTGGTGAGGCAGATCTGCGAGAGAGAGAAGAGTAGATCGCGAAGCGGTTGGACGAGACGGGACGCGGTCTGATGGTGGTTGTGGGTTCAGCGGCACGGCGTGTTACGCGCCAAGAGAGACGGGCACAGATCTGGGTTTGTGGGGGGTGGTCGGTGTGCGTTTCTGGTGTGGGTCGCCGGCGGGAGAGAGATGAGAGAGAGAGATGGTGAGGCAGATCTGTGAGAGAGAGGGGTCTTCGAGAGAGGTGAATCCAAATGGAAGTTGAAAAGTCGTAGAAATAGGAAAGGGTAGAAATCAGATCCCATAAAATTAGGAAGGTGTGGTAATCGGGTGTGGGTAAATCTACTTTCTAATTTTGAATCTCCCTAGATTAAATCTCAGTCATTCATCTTAAACTAATCTAACGCTTTATATTTGTACACTCGTTTCACTATAAGGAGTTGTTTTACTAGAACATAGATATATATATATATATATATATTAATAAAACGTTTTCTCTGTAACAAACTCAAAATATGCATTTTCATTCATGTATGTTCCAATACCTGAAAGTTCATGACATGTACGAGCGGATAGGCTCAAATAAGCCTAATACATAACCCGATAGTGTTATGAGATAATGTAAGGGTTAGATCGGAGAAGTTAATTAGATAGTAAACCGGGTTCAAGTTAGTTAATTGTGTTAACCGATTATGTCTTAGCTAAATAAGTTAGTTGTAATAGACAAAATACTCTATGTTTCTTCAATCTGAAATATTGCTCCAAGATTCATCTTTAATGGATGAACTTGATGTTTCTTTCTTTCTTGAATCATTTCATATGTGTTTTATTCTAAAATCAATTATATATAATAAGTTAATTAGTAATTTATCAGCCTTATATACTAGACATGGATATTCATTCATATTCGATATGGAGATGGACTTTACATCCCAACACAATACTCACCGAGGGTAATTCAGTCATTTTTATAACTCGGGCATCTAATGCATGTTTCTTCCCCATGCATGTGGGGTACGTGGGATCATGGGAATATATATGGAGGGACAGAGAGAGATGGGTGTGGTGAATTAGCTAAGATAAGAGGGTTTTTGGAGTCGGCGGAGACGATGATTATGAGGAGATAAGATTAATTGGCGTGGCGTATATAGGCGTCCACTTTTGCTTTGTCTTAATTCAGATGGTTTTTGCAATCATATACATATGATATATATATAAGATTAGTTTCATGTGAGGAATATCCTTAGGGTGAAACGTGAGAAATATTATAGGCCATTCATTTTAATATTATCATATACCCTACCACACTCAATCTCGGTCAATGGTCAGCGTTGACCGGTCAACGATCAACGGACAGCGTTGACCGGTCAATGAATATTTTTTTTATTACTTTTTTTATACACGTTTTCATTATAAAATTTGTATGAAAAGAATTGAACAATTAGTTCTTGAAGTTGAACAATTGTATGTTTAAAGTTACAAAATTAAAATTCGAACAATATTAAAGTTGAACAATATTAAAGTTGAACAATTGTATATGAAAAGTTGAACTATTGTATCTTAGAGTTGAACAATTTCATTTTTATAGTTCGACAACTGTGTTCGCTATGTGTATAAATTTGAACAATTATCTCTTAATGTTGAACAATTTCATTTTTTAAATAATTTTTTAGTTGTGCATGGCCGTTTTTGCCGTTTTTCTATTTTTATTTTCCTACACATTTAGGATTTAGGGTTTATGTTTTGAACATTTTTTAGTTGTATTATGTTTATATTACATTATAAACAAAACTTCAAGTTTATTTGACAATTGTTAAAATTTTAATGAAGTATTGTCCAATCTATCTTTTGTTATAAGTTTGAATTTTCATGCAATTTAAATTGTTCAACTTTTCTGATTCATTTGTTCAACTTTATATATTGTTAAAAAAGTTGTTCAACTTGTATGATACAATTGTTCAAATTTAACAGAGAATTTTTCATTTTTTTAGAAACAATTTTATGAGGAAAGCGTGTAAGGAATTAAAAAAAAAATGTTTTATCCTGAAAAAAATTGGCCAAAAAAACAAAAAACAAAACTAATCATTGCTTAGTCAAAACAAATGTGTAATTATAAAATAAAATTATTCAACTTTAAGATACAATTGTTTAACTTTTTTGGTATAATTGTTAAACTTTATATATTGCTCAGAAAACATTGTCCAACTTTTAACATACAATTGTTCAAATTTAATAGGGAATTGTTCAACTTTTTTAATTAATCTTTATGATAAAAATGTGTAGAAAAACAAGAAAAAAAGGAAGAAAAAAATTTGCCAAAAAAAAACTAAAATTTGCTTAGTGAAACAGTCTAACCATAAAAATAAAATTGTTCAATTTTAAGATACAATTGTTCAACTTTGTTCGTATAATTGTTCAACTTTATATATTGTTCAAAAAACATTGTTCAACTTTTAACATACAATTGTTCAAATTTAATAAGGAATTGTTCAACTTTTTTAATTATAATTTTATGATAAAAACGTGTAGAAAAACAAGGAAGAAAAAAAGGAAGAAAAAAAATTGCCCAAAATAAAATAAAAATAAAATTTGCTTACTGAAACAGTCATCTAACCATAAAAATAAAATTATTCAACTTTAAGATACAATTGTTCAACTTTTTGGGTATAATTGTTAAACTTTATATATTGTTCAAAAAATATTGTTCAACTTGTAACATATAATTGTTCAAATTTAATAAGGAATTGTTCAACTTTTTTAATTACAATTTTATGATAAAAACGTGTAGAAAAAAAAAGAAAGAAAAAAACTTGCCCAAAAAAAATAAAAAATAAAATTTGCTTAGTGAAACAGTCGTCTAACCATAAAAATAAAATTGTTCAACTTTAAGTTACAATTGTTCAACTTTGTTCGTACAATTGTTCAACTTTATATATTATTCAAGACAATTTGTTCAACTTTTAATATACAATTGTTCAAATTTAATAGAAAATTGTTCATTTTTTTAAAAACAATTTTATGATGAAAATGTGTATAAAAACAAGAATAAAAAATATATTTCTAAATTTTTTTTTTAAAATTTTTTTAAAATAAAAATAAAAAATAAAAATCTGAACAAAAGTCAGTTTGACCGGTCAACATCTGACCATTGACCGGTGACCGGTCAATGGTCAGATGTTGACCATGGGGTGTGATTGTGTGTGAGAGGGTGTATGTTTACTATGATGGATGTCCCAAAATGGTTGACTCTCATTCCTCCTCACGTTTCACCGTAAGCATCCGTTTCACTGGAACCTGACTATATATATATATATATAGGGGCGCGCTCAGGTAAAACGGGTATTGTGGTAAAACGGAAGTACAAATAAGGAGCGTTGGATTGAAGAGATTGGAGGGCTGGATTTGATGGAGCAAAATAAGCCACATGGGGGTGCATTGTACCGAATTTGAATAACCTGCCTTCTTTATTGAATTACCGAAATTAATATCCTACAAAATAGGAAGTTGTTCCTACAAAATATGGTAAATGTGCAAATTGGAGAGAGAATGCGATTATTCAAATATTTAAACTTTAAATGGGAAGATTATTGATAAGCACTACTTTGTAGGGCTTAAGTAAGAGTCATTAGAGGTTTTATTGGTGCCATTCGGATAGATTTAGACACATTCATGTGTATGGCGTATGGAGGCGAAGTTGGTGTATTTGGAGGTGTTTGAGCTATTTTGGAGATCATATGAGACACTAAGGAGGAAGCCACCAGTAGTAGACGCCAAGGAGTTATGAAGTATTGGCGAGGAGGTGCGGAAGACACAATTTTGGAGGTTTTGGGAGCTGAAGAGAAGAAGATGGAGAAGCAATTACGGCGACCGCCGTCATTTCCATTCCAGCGACCGTAGCTACGACTTGTCCACGGCGCCCGCCGCAATTACGGCGCCCGCCGTGAAGGTTGCAGCGGCCGCCGCCCGTGTCAGAAGACCGCCGAGCCGAATTTTCCTTATATGTTATTTCGGATTATTTTATTACTTTTTATTATTTCGTTTTAGGTTAACTTAGCTTTATTTCCTTTAGTATTTAAGGATTGAGAAAAGGCTTGTTTATCTATCATCATAATCTTGGATTCTATCTCGGAACCCTAATTCTACTTCTCCTTTCTACGTTATGAAGAACTAAGCCTCCCTGGATTAGTCAGACGCTGAAGCTTTCGTTTTGATTCAGTTGTGAGATTCTCGTTCTTAATCTATTGCATGGTTTTTATCTCTTCTCTTGCTTAAGTTGCTTATGATTGATTTTGATAATCTCTAGTCTGATCAATTAGGGTTTGTTTCCATTGATTGATTGCTAGATCTAGATTGTTACTGGTTGAGCATATCTATTTCAGAGTAGCAACTGCGTCGTACTAGTATCTGGTTGTGCTAGTCTTATGCAGAAGAGAACTGATTTACATTCTAGGATAAAAGCTGGTTGTTTTATGCTAGAATTGTATCCAACTATATTCCTATCCGTAATGCTGCTGTTAAACTGAATCTTGATAGTTTCAGGGTTGTTTAATTAGTTAGTGCTAATAGTATCTGGTTGTGCTATTAGTTATATCTGAAAAGGAATTGGAATCACCATTGCATGAGATTTTGAATGAGTATCTATGATCAACTTGTCATACGAATAGTGGATGTTGTTTGACTAAGTGCTTTTCCCCATCACTGATTTCACAACTCTTTCGCTTGTTTACTTTTGCATGCTTAGATTACTTAAACTCACAAAACCCCCCTTTGGTTACTTTGGATTGACATATAAATTGCATACTAAGATAGAATCCGCCTCCCTGTGGGTTCGACCTTTACTTACCTAGGACTACGGTTTAGGGTTTGTTTGGATATTTTGCATAGTAGGAATTAGAACGACAAATTCCTGTTATCAAATTGGCGCCGTTGCCGGGGAGGCAATAATCTATTTTGTGTGTGTGATTTGTGTGCCAATCTTGGTGTGAACATATCTTATGGTTCACACCCGTGTTACTAATAATCTACCTCTAGTTTTTTATCTAGAAATCGAAAGAACTTTTCTTCAGGCTCGCAGGGCTGCGAATTTACTACTTGAGAAAGCTGATACGATGGATGATCGTGTTACTCTTGAATCTTTGATAGCTCCTAACTTGGAGCAACCAACTCGTGTTGTGCAATTCCCTGCCCTGGGTGATGGGGTTAAATTTGAGCTCAAGACAAGAGTAGTTCATTTACTCCCGAAATTCAGTGGAACCCCCCTTGAGGATCCGATTCAGCACCTGGATGAGTTCCTTGAGGTCTGCACCAGCATGCGGCCATCTGATATTACTGAAGATCAGATGAGGTTGAGGGTATTTTCTTTTTCTCTGAAGGACTCAGCGAAGGACTTGTATCATTCTCTACCCCCAGGAAGCATCACTACTTGGGTGAATTTGAAGAAAGTATTCCTTGACAAGTATTTCCCAGCTATCAAGTCCAATCAGCTTAAGAAGAAGATCTGCAACATTGAGCAACTGTCCAATGAGTCTCTCTACGACTATTATGAACGCTTCAAGAAACTAGTGAAGAGTTGCCCTTACCATGGTTATGCTAATCATGATCTGATTCTCTATCTGCATGGAGGACTCCGTGAAGATGATCGTAGGATGGTGAATTTTTCATGTGGTGGAAACATTTTGAAGAGGACTTATGAAGAAGCTCTGGAGATATTTGTTACACTGGCTGATGACTCCAGACAATACAGTGGGAGAGGTTCCCAAAGCTTGATGGTTGCAAGTTCTCAATCCAAAATTGATCAAGCTGACTTTGATGTGCTGAGAGAGGAGGTGAGACGTCTGAAGCTGAAAGGTACGCCTCAGCAGGCTAAGGCCTGCGAGATTTGTCATGACGACTTGCATCCTACTAATTCGTGTCCTACCCTACAAGAGGAAGTGAATGCAGTAGGAGGATATCAGCAGAGGCCCAGGCATGATCCATACTCCAATACTTACAATCCTGGTTGGAGGGACCATCCCAATTTCAGATGGAGAGACCCGGAACAGAATCAAGGTCAAGTCCAACAGCAGGGTAACCCTCCACAACCTAGGCAACCCTTTGTGCCAAGACCGCAAGGGCAGAGTTCGAATCCTTCATCGTCTGTGGAGGATATGATGAAGATGCTGATGCAGAGCAACGTGAACCTTAATGAGAATGTTGCCAAGTTGACCAAGAGCCACATACAGTTCCAGGAAAGTACAGAATCTAGCATTCAGAACCTGGAAAGACAATTTGGTCAAATCTCTCAGGTGGTGAGCAAGCTTGACACAAAGGTCTTTGGTAAACTTCCATCTCAAACGGAAGTGAACCCGAACATTAGGAACGTCAGTGCTATAACTCTGAGGAGCGGGAAGAGACTCGAAGATGATGATTCTGAGGTCGATAAGGAAGCGGATCAGGAGCTGGAACAAAACAGCGACGGCGACCGCCGTGCCTCTTACGGCGCTCGCCGTGACATCGACGGTGACCGCCGTGAATACCACGACGCCCGCCGTGAAAATGACTCCGCTCTCGAATTTTCTGATGAAAATTGCGGCGACCGCCGCAATAATCACGGCGCCCGCCGTGACGGTGAGCAAAATCCCGAACTTTCTGATGATGTTCACGGCGACCGCCGCACCTCTTACGGCGCCCGCCGTGATACTGTAGTCGATCCTGAGGCTGAGAAGGAGTATGTACCCCCAATTTTTCCTGAGTGGAAGCCCGTTGCACCGTTCCCGTCTGCTTTGAAGCGTACCAAACCACTTGCACAGGACAAGGACATGTTTGAGATGTTCAGAAACGTTGAGGTCAACATGCCTCTCCTAAATTTGATCAAGTCTGTCCCTCGTTATGCCAAGTTCTTGAAGCAGATGTGCACCACAAAGAGGAATCAGGATAGGAACAACAAGAAGAAGGTGAAGGTAAGCGAGCATGTCTCTGCGATTTTTCAGAAGCGCTTACCCAAGAAGTGTGGCGACCCAGGTATGTTCACCATCCCCGTCACTATTGGAGGTACTAAGTTCAATAAAGCTATGTTAGATTTGGGTGCCTCCATTAATGTTTTACCTTCATCTCTTTGTGAATCCTTAAGATTAGGACCCATGCATGCGACCAAAATTTCCATTCAGCTAGCTGATAGATCTAGTGTGCGTCCTATAGGGATTGTGGAGGATGTTTTGGTTAGGGTTGATGATATCACTTTTCCTGCTGACTTCTATGTGCTTGATATGGAACACGATATGCATGTAGCCCCTATTCTGTTAGAGAGACCCTTCTTGAAAACTGCCAACACTAAAATCAACGTGAGTACTGGTTCCTTGACTATGGAATTTGATGGCCAAACCATTAATTATAACATCTATGAAGCCGTGAAATTCCCCTCTGATGGTATTTCTTTGTGTGCAATTGATGTACTTGAGCCTGTGGTGCAAGATGTTTTTGATGAGGACCACCTAGATGACACAACACCTATTGTTGATTCTAGCTTGGATATTGCTATATCTGCTGACTTGCAGGAAGGTGTTGCTGAGTGGGACGCTTGCTATAAGCTCCCTCCAGAGCTTCCAGGTAAATCACCTTTGCTGCTAACTCCGAGCGAGAGGCTCGTTCCCTCTTTAGTGCAGGTCCCTGAAGTCAAGGCTAAACACCCCCCTGGTCGATCTAAGCATGGGGTAGACGCGACTAAGAAGGTCAAGATGGAGAAACCGCTGAAGAAGAAGCATGGTCTAAGGTTCAAACCTTTCCATGATTGGTTCAGGAAGGAGGTATGGATTAAGAAGGTTCCTAAAGAGCCTGACGATATGGATTGAGGATTTTCGAGTAGTATGTCGAGCCAACGACATTAACTAAGGCGCTGATCGGGAGGCAACCCGATGTTAGGTAGTTTATTTTCCTTCCCTTGGTCATTTTCTTTTGTTTTTCCTTTTAGTTTTTCCTTTCTGTGTCGAACTAACCTACATGAAGCGTTTCAAAGTGAAGAAGGAGTTCACGGCGCCCGCCGTTTTCACCTTCTCCGACACTTCGCTTGCGGCAAATGACGGCGACCGCCGTTTAATTACGGCGATCGCCGCCATTTTCAGGTTCGTTTTCTTTCGTGTAAAAAAAAAAGGCCCCGAAAAAACCTTAAACGGGGAGCAAAAGACGAAAATAAAATACCCCGAAAAGACCTTACACGGGGAGAAAAAGTAAAAAACAAAACAAAAAAACAAACAAAAAAAGTTTTACCGAGCTGTCCCGATTCCCCACGGAGAGGTGCGCATCATGTTGCTAACGGAGGAATACATTCACCCTACATTCATTTGGCAACGATGGTGGCCCTGCAGTCGACAGCTGGAGAGGAGGAATACCAGGGCCCAACCACGATTACATCTGGGCCCATTTTTGAAGGCCATGCAACCCTGTTCCCTTGATTGACCACTACTTCCCCACAGTGGTTCCTTTTGATTGCATGGTAGGAGTTGATGGAGTTGAAGGCCGTGCCGCCCTGATTTCCTGAATAACCACCGCACTTCACAGTGGTTTCCTATGGTTGCACGGTATATGAAGGTTATAGCGTTGATGCAGACATCCAGGACATGAACGTTGGACACCGCCAGCGACAAGGAAGTGTCCAAGCCAACTCGGCAACGTTGTGAGTTATTTTTTGCTTTTCCCTGTGCTTTACTCTTTTGTCTTTCATTACATTGAGGACAATGCAATGTTTAAGCATGGGGTGGAGTTCTATTCTTGCTACGTCGTTGAGGAGAAAAATGAAAAAAGAGAAAAAGCCAAAAATTTGAAAAAAGGCTATCATAAAAATCCCGGGATAGGTCGAAAACCCAAAAGGGCGGCCTAGGCAATAAGCAGGTGGATTGGACCAGCATTAGGCTGGGGTAATATGAGGTCAAGAGTGACGTGAGCTTATGTGAGTACATCTATTGGAAAATGAAATGAGTGGCTTGGTGAAAACCCGAAAGGGCGCCTTGGCAAAATGAGCGAAAAGAAGAAGAGTGATTTTAGGATTTCTCATTATTCTTGGCGAGGCATCATAAGAAGAGGAGACAAATAAGGATTGTCGGATAGGTCACTCTGGGAGACATAAGGAGCAATAGATGGAGGCTAGGATTAGAGGTTACTCACACTTTTGGATGTCCGGGTTTAGCTTGGGGGAAGTACTCTGCTTTCCCCTTAAGCTGTTGAGTTGTGGATGTGTTGTGAATGAGATTGGTGCCAGGAGCTTTGGCATGGGTTAGGTGACTCTTAGTTGGAGGATATGCTTCCTGAGACCTTGGGTGCTGCATTGGAGGAGTGGACTCTTATTTGGTTTACTCGTGGACGAGCAAAGGTCTAAGCATGGGGTGGTTTTATAAGCACTACTTTGTAGGGCTTAAGTAAGAGTCATTAGAGGTTTTATTGGTGTCATTCGGGTAGATTTAGACACATTCATGTGTATGGCGTTTGGAGGCGAAATTGTTGTATTTGGAGGTGTTTGAGCTATTTTGGAGATCATATGAGACACTGAGGAGGAAGCCACTAGTAGTAGACGGCAATGAGTTATGAAGTATTGGCGAGGAGGTGCGGAAGACACAATTTTGGAGGTTTTGGGAGCTGAAGAGAAGAAGCTGGAGAAGCAATTACGACGACCGCCGGCTGATAAGCACTACTTTGTAGGGCTTAAGTAAGAGTCTTTAGAGGGTTTATTGGTGCCATTCGGGTAGATCTAGGCACATTCATGTGCAAGGCGTTTGGAGGCGAAGTGTAGTGTTTATGGAGGTGTTTGAGTGATTTTGGATATCTAGGAGACACCGAAGAAGGAAGCCACCAAGGAAAGACGCCAAAGGAGTGAAGAGACGAGTTGAGGAGCGGTGTGAGAGATCGCAAGGAAGAGCCATAGACGAGGATACGTTCTGGAGCCTTGCCGCACCCGCGCCGAAGGCCACCGCCGCCAGCGGTGGAAGGAGCAGAAAGAAGACAAGCTACTGTTATTTGGCCGCACCCAACGCCAGTCTCACCGCACCCGCGGCGAGATCGTCAGAGAACTGGAGCTACTGTAAATTGGCCGCACCCGGCGGTGGAGCCACCGCACCCGCGGTGGAGACGCGCTGAAAGTCTTTTACGAGTTTTTATTTCCCGTTTTATTTTATTTCCGAGACTTTGTTTCCAAGCTTGTTATTTTTCTTTTCTTTATTTCTGAATTATTACTTTAGTATTTAAGTTAGGTTTAAAACTCTTTTAGAGGATCATCTATTCTCTAACCCTAGTTGCCACCTTTCTACGTTTTTCTCACAAACCCTAATGGAGAACTAAACCTCCATTGTTGCACTTGACAGTTTGAAGCCAACAATTGATTGGTTGTGAGTTTTCTACTCTTGTTCGTTTTCCTATCTAGTTGGATTAATTCTCTTGTGCTTGATTGTTTATTGGTCTATGTTGATTTATCTAGATTGATCACCTAGGTTTATTGATATCTTCCTAATTGCTAGGACTTGTGATTCCGGGTTCGGGTTGCATATCTAGTAGCGAACACGATTGTGCGTATAGGG
Organism: Rheum nobile; assembly: GCA_027886185.1. NCBI lineage: Eukaryota > Viridiplantae > Streptophyta > Magnoliopsida > Caryophyllales > Polygonaceae > Rheum > Rheum nobile. The sequence goes on from WOAB01000190.1 coordinate 693,421, forward strand.
GATCCGAGCGCATAATTGTGAGAGAGAGTTAATTGCATGCTTATAGTAACGGGTTGTTTCTATTGCATGTGTCTTGTTAATCCTTGGTTGAATGCTATTGCTTTATTGAGTTCTGAAGGTTTTCGGATTTGATTTAGTAATAAGTACTATTAGGGCTGGTAGAACTAATAGTTATCTAAGATCGGGATAAGAACAACTATAGGAAAGTTGAGAACTTGAGATTGATAGAATTCCATGATCGACCTATCTATTGTTGTGTGGATCTCTGTTGAGTGTGGCACTTTTTCCCATATTATTTACAACCATTATTTACGGACTGTTTATTTGCTTTCTTATTGCTTGTTACGAGAAACACAAACAAACCCCCCCTTGTTCCTAGTTGGTAATAACGAATTGCACAAATTGATAACCTGACTCTCTGTGGGATCGACCCTGACTTGCTTGCTATACTACTTAGTAGGTATTTTGGGAATTATTTGATAGGAATCACGACTTTAGTCTTGTCAAATTTGGCGCCGTTGCCGGGGATTCAAATTTTCTGTTTTTGTGATTTGTTTGTTACTAACCCTTGGTGTGGATCTATCTTATGGTCCACACTCGTGCTACTAATTCACCGCTTCTTGATTTTGATCCAGAGATTGAGAGAACTCTTTCACAGGGTCGCAGAGTGAACCGTACTTTGGTTTTTGACAACCCTGCATTCGAGATGGGTGACAGAACGTTGAGAAAGTTGACTGCACCAAACCTGCAGCAGCAACCGCTGGCTGTGGTGATCCCGGCTATGGGAGAGAACGTGAACTTTGAGTTAAAGCCGAGGCTGATTCATTTGCTCCCAACTTTCCATGGACTGGCTGGAGAGGACCCAATCAAGCATCTGGGTAAATTCCACACAGTCTGCATGAGCATGAAACCGGCAAATGTTACTGAGGAGCAGATAAAGATGAGAGCTTTTGGGTTCACCTTGAAGGACACTGCTGATGACTGGTATTACCATCTTCCTACTGGGAGCATTGACACGTGAACCAAGTTACACAAGGCTTTTCTTGAGAAGTATTTCCCTGCAAAGAAGGCAAACAGTTTAAAGAAAGCTATTAGCAACATTGAACAGGAAGCTGATGAGAGCCTTTATGATTATTATGAGCGGTTCAAGAGACTTTGCTCAAGCTGTCCATTCCACGGGTATTCAAACCAAGACCTGGTGCTTCATCTCTACAATGGGCTGCTCGACAATGAGAGGAGGATGGTTGACGCTGCATGTGGTGGCAATATACTCAACACAACACCGGCAGCTGCGATGGAAAAGATTTAGGAGATGGCAGAGGGTACGAGAAATTTCGGTAGATCTTCTACCAAAAGAGGAGTCAATGCTGCTGACTCTAGTCGCTCTTAGTATGCCAATGATATTGCTGAGTTGAAGGACATGGTGAGGAGACTTACGCTGCAAGGAACTCCTCAACAACTAAAAGCGTGTGGGGTCTGTGCCGATCAATTCCACCCTACCGACGCTTGTCCTCAACTACAAGATGATGCACCCGCTGAAGTAAACGCTGTAGGAGGTTATGGCAATCCAAGACCTCGGCATGATCCCTACTCCAACACGTACAATCCGGGATGGAGAGACCACCTAAATTTCAGATGGAGGGATCAACCGAATCAACAACAACAACCTCAGTTTCAACCACAACAACAGCAAAGGCCGCCTTATGTACCAAGGCCGCAAGCACCACAACCCAATGCATCTCCCTCAACTGAAGATATGCTCAAAACACTGACGCAGCACTTCGCCACTCACATTCAAGCTACGACGTCGAGTATTAAGAATCTGGAGACACAGATGGGACAGATGGATGAGGCGATTACAAGGATTGATCAGCGGAATTCGGGGAATCTACCATCTCAAACGGTAGTGAACCCGAAGGAAAACGTTAGCGCGGTAACCCTAAGAAGTGGGAAGCAATTGCATGTCGGTCCGAGTGCTGAAGAGGACGACTCAGAGAAAGAGATTATTCTGGAGAATGACCGCACCCAACGGCAAGGTGACCGCACCCGCGGCGAGCACGAACTGGAACAACATAAGGTTTCTGTAAATCGGCCGCACCCGGCGGTGGAACTTGCCGCACCCGCGGTGAGCGGTGATTTTTCTCGAGAAATTTATGGGAGTCCACCGCACCCGGCGGTGACGTCTCACCGCACCCGCGGTGAGTCTTCTGGGACTGCTAATGAGCCTTACGTCGACGATTACGTTCGTCCAGACTTCCCTCCTCTTGGTTCCGAGAAGCCACCCGCCCCTTTTCCAGAGGCGCTCAAGGAGAGAAGGGTAGTTGATGACAAGGACCTCTTTGAGACATTCAGCAAGTGCGAGGTCAACATCCCATTGCTCAAGCTAGTGAAGAGCATCCCCAAGTATGCTCGGTTCTTGAAGGAGCTTTGCACGATAAAGAGGAACCAAAAGCTGAAGGGCAAACAAAAGGTCAAGGTGAGCGAGCGCGTCTCTGCAGTGTTCCAACGACGTATGCCCAAGAAGTGCACCGATCTAGGTATGGTGAGCATTCCCTGTGTTATAGGTGATACTAAATTTGATAGAGCTATGCTTGATCTAGGAGCTTCTATTAATGTGTTGCCTTTCTCTCTCTATAAATCTCTTGGATTGGGACCTTTGCATGAAACAAGAATTATTGTGCAACTTGCTGATAGGTCTAGTGTTTACCCTAAGGGGGTAGTTGAGGATGTTTTGGTCATGGTTGACAATTTGATATTCCCTGCTGATTTCTTTGTCCTAGATATGGAACATGATGAGCATGCGGCCCCTATTCTGCTAGGAAGGCCTTTCTTAAAAACTGCTAGGACTAAGATAGATTATGTAAGTGGGACACTTACTATGGAATTCGATGGGGAGGTGGTTCAATTCAACATTTATGATGCTATGAAACACCCTATTGATGACCATTCTTTGTGCTCTATTGATGTGATTGAACCCATTGTACAAGATGTCTTTGATATTTCTGGTATTGATGAGTTGAAATCTATTATTGAGAATGACATAGATGAGTTCCACACGGAATATGCTTTGTCAACTAACATGCAGGCAGTCCTATCTCAGATAGAGGTGAACGGTAAGCTTCCTATTGAACCTTTGGGCATTGGCCCCACCTTGCTAACACCGTGCGAGAAGCTCGTTCCTTCTGTTGTGCAGGCTCCCGAGAGTGAACTCAAGCAACTCCCGGATCACCTCAAGTACGCTTATCTTGGAGTCAATGACACTTTGCCAGTCATTGTGTCTAGTAAACTTTCAAAGGAGCAAGAGGAGAAGTTAGTGGAGATCTTGAAGGAGCACAAAACTGCGCTGGGATGGACCATTGCCGATATAAAAGGGATTAGTCCCTCAACATGTATGCATCGGATTCTCCTAGAAGATGACGCCAAGCCGTCCAGACAACCACAGAGGAGATTGAACCCACCTATGATGGAGGTGGTGAAGAAGGAGGTGCTGAAACTCCTTCAAGCGGACATGATCTTCCCTATTTCCGACAGTCGTTGGGTTAGCCCCACTCAGGTTGTCCCCAAGAAGGGAGGTATTACAGTGGTTGAGAACCAACAAGGAGAGTTGGTCCCTACAAGGACGGTGACGGGCTGGAGAGTTTGCATTGATTACCGCAAGCTGAATGCGGTAACTCGAAAGGATCACTTCCCTTTGCCATTCATCGATCAAATGCTAGAACGCCTTGCTGGGCGGCCCTACTACTGCTTTCTAGATGGATATTCAGGATACTTCCAGGTGGCCATAGCGCCAGAAGACCAAAAGAAGACTACCTTTACATGTCCTTTTGGCACTTTTGCATACCGCAGAATGCCTTTTGGATTATGTAACGCACCCGGTACTTTTCAACGATGTATGGTTAGTATCTTCTCTGAGTATATTGAGAATTTTATTGAGGTATTCATGGATGATTTTACGGTACATGTGGATAGCTTTGATAAATGTTTGGACCATTTGACACTTGTGCTTAAAAGATGTGTTGAAACTAACTTAGTTTTAAATTCTGAAAAGTGTCATTTTATGGTTGAACAAGGGATTGTGTTAGGTCATATTGTCTCTGCTAAGGGTATTGAGGTCGATAAGGCAAAGATTGATATAATTCAGTCTCTACCTTATCCTACTAATGTGCGTGAAGTTCGTTCCTTCCTAGGCCATGCAGGTTTCTATCACAGGTTTATCAAGGACTTTTCCAAGATCTCATCACCCTTGTGCGAGCTGCTGAAGAAAGAGGTGACATTTGATTTGAATGAGGAGTGCAAGAGGGCGTTTGATTGCTTGAAAGAACGCCTGACAAGTGCACCAATCATCCAAGCACCGGACTGGTCAAAACCGTTCGAGATCATGTGTGATGCCAGCGATTATGCAGTTGGAGCAGTTTTGGGACAGAAAGAGGGAAGAGCCTCTCATGTGATTCACTACACGTCCATGACTCTGAATGGCGCACAAAGAAACTACTCCACTACTGAGAAGGAGATGCTGGCTGTGGTGTTTGCCTTGGAGAAATTCAGGCAATATCTTTTGGGAGTGAAGGTGATTATATACACGGATCACGCCGCCCTGCGTTATCTAATAACGAAGAAGGAGGCGAAGCCGCGATTGATTCGATGGGTTCTCCTGCTGAGTGAGTTTGATGTAGAGATACGGGACAAGAAAGGAGCGGAGAACTTGGTGGCAGATCATTTGAGTAGGTTGGTGAACGAGGAGGACAAGCCCGGGAAGCAAACTCCCATCCATGGAAACTTCCCGGATGACACCCTTTTTCGAGTGGATATTCTGGAACAACACCGCATCCGGCGGCAAGACAACCGCACCCGCGGCGGGGAGACAGAACCACAAGCCCAAGTTTCTGCTATTTGGCCGCAACCGGCGGTATCACCTACCGCACCCGCGGCGAGTGGTGCTTTTTCTGGCGAGTTCTCTGTTATTTGGCCGCACCCGGTGGTGGCACATGCCGCACCCGCGGCGAGAGAGACAGATCGAGATTTTTGTGCTGTGAGCGCCTCTTCGCTCGAGGCATACTTCCACAGGTCCGTTCTCAGGATTCGGTCCTTCCGGCCATGGTACGCCGACATCGTGAACTACTTGGTTCGTGGGGAATTTCCCCCGGATCATACCAAGGCGCAACGGGAGAAGGTGCAGAGAGAAGCTCGGTACTACATCTGGGACGATCCTTATCTCTGGAGACACTGTGTCGATCAGGTAATCCGTCGATTTCTTCCGGATAATGAGGTACAATCTGTCCTTAGCTTTTGTCATTCTGAAGCATGTGGGGGTCATTTTGGTGCGAATAAGACTGCTAGAAAAGTATTAGATGCAGGTTTCTATTGGCCCCACATTTTTAGGGATGCCTTTGCGTTTTGCAAAGTTTGTGATAGATGTCAGAGGATGAGGAATATTTCTAGGAGGAATGAGATGCCTCAGTCCTCTTTGATTTTTTGTGAGGTCTTTGATGTGTGGGGTATTGATTTTATGGGACCCTTTCCTAGTTCTTATGAGAACCTATATATTTTGCTTGCGGTGGACTACGTTTCCAAGTGGGTGGAAGCGCAGGCCACCAAGACTGATGATTCTAAAGTTGTGGCAGGTTTCTTGAAAGAGAACATTTTTTCCAGGTTTGGGATCCCCAAGGCTTTGATTAGTGATTGGGGAACCCATTTCTGCAACAAGACTGTGACCGCCCTGCTGAAGAAATATCACGTCACACAGAAGGTTTCCACTGCCTATCATCCACAGACCAGTGGGCAGGCTGAGGTGTCCAATAGAGAGATCAAGACGATTCTTGAAAAGACAGTGGCACCCAATAGGAAGGACTGGAGTTTGAGGCTGAACGATGCATTGTGGGCTTACCGCACTGCCTACAAGACTCCAATTGGGATGTCTCCTTTCCGGCTCGTATTTGGCAAAGCTTGCCATCTACCTGTGGAGCTGGAACACAAGGCATGGTGGGCGGTGAAGAAGTGCAACATGCAGATTGATGAGGTAGGAGAGTTTCGCAAGCTTCAGCTGCAAGAGTTGGAGGAGTTACGCCTTGACGCATACGACAATGCTGTCATCTATAAGGCGAAAACCAAGGCATGGCATGACAAGAATATCTTGCGAAAGGACTTCCACCCCGGTGATAAAGTCCTTTTGTTTCAATCTCGCCTGAAACTCTTTGCGGGAAAGCTGAGGTCGAAGTGGATAGGACCATATATTATCGCAGAGGTCTACCCACATGGCGCCGTTGACCTGATCGAGCCGACAACCCAAAAGACATTCAAGGTCAATAGTCAAAGGTTAAAACCTTACCATGAGGGTTTCCCCACTGAGGCGATTGATGAGATGGCTCTAGAGGAGCCAAGTGCTGAAAATGAATAGACGAGAGTCTACGTCGAGCCAACGACGTGAACCAAGGCGCTGCTCGGGAGGCAACCCGAGGTATTGCTTTCTTTCCTTTTCTCTTGTTTTTTTTCATCTTTAAGAGCTTAGTTAGGTAGTTGCTTTCTTTCTTTTCGATTTCGCCTGCGAACTAACTTGCAGGTTCGAAGAATAAGACGAATGGAGTTCCTGGAGGCCCACCGCACCCGGCGGCCACATCACTGCACCCGCGGCAAGTCCCCTGTAGCATCGTTCAAAAAAAATTCCCCCACACCCCAAACACCCACCCAATCCACACCTTTCTCGTCCAAATCTCGCCATTTCCTTCACATACCCGTAATCCCGCAGCGAATCCAACCTTTCTCACCAAAAATCCCATCTCCAAACCACACCTTCAACCCCATACCCATAACACCGCACCCACCAAGATCCACTGCACCCGCGACGGATCTGAACCACCCAAGCCAAATCAACCCTCCCCAAGCCTAGACCCAACCCCGGCTCGTGGAAGGCGAAGGAGATTCAAGGAAGCCATTTTCGCTCGCTCGAATAATTGCCCAGACGCACCGCACCCGGCGGCATCCCTCTCACCGCACCCGCGGCGAGATTACCAGTGCATGCTTTCTGTTATTTGGCCGCACCCGACGCCGCACTCACCGCACCCACGACAGACCTCCAACAGCTTTTCCGTCTTCGTTTCGTGAGTCCTCCTTTGCCTCTTGCTCTCTACATCGTTAATTCATAGCATGTCGAGATCGAGGAGAGTCGGGATGACCGATACAGAGAAGGAGAAATTGATGATTGTCAATAAGCGGGCTGTGGTCCCGACTAAGTTCCTGGATAGGGGAACTCTTGAGGCTCTGGGGCTACTCGATTGCACGCAGATGTGTTTGGAGAAGATGGGCCTGGGGGGTTTTGTTGATGTGTCTGCCCCCACATTCGAGACTCTGTCGAGGCATTTCATCTCCACGTTTAGACTCACCATGGATGGTGAGAATCTTGTCTCAATCGCATTCAAATATAAGGGGAAAGAGTACTCGGTAGACGCTGAGCAGGCGAGGGCTGCTATCGGGGTAACTAGGCCCCCCACTGATGAGTGGATGAAGGGAACGAGCGAGGCCGCTCTGGTTGACTTCTGGGTGGGAGCCACTGGGCAGACATACCACGTGGGTGACGAATACAGTAACAAGTTTACTCACCCGTGTCTGCGACTGCTCCACAAGTTGATCATGGGGACGCTGCTGGGACACAAGGAGGACAACAAGGTCCCCCTGAAGGACCTCCACTGGCTATACTGTGCCTTGCCCCAGGCTACATTTTTCCCGGACTGGCTGACACTCATCCTCGAGGCCCTCCGGAGGATCCGCCGGGGAGAGAGGCGGGACATTGTTCAGGGTGGTTTGATCACCCGTATTGCTGAGACAGCCCTCCAGGTGGAGGATAGCGAGGAGCCCATCATCTCGCAAGTGTTCGACGTCACACGGCTGAAGGCGAATCACATGTTGCGGGTGACGAGGAAGCAGACATTCTGGTGCTCCTACTCTGACAGGAGCCACCTCATGTTCCTCCCGAGAGAGATCCCATACAGCTCCACATACAGAGGATGGTACATGCATCCCGACCCCACCCCAACTCCATTGGGGACGGTTGCGGCAGATTTTGTGGACGAGTGGGCCAGGCCTCGACAGAGGAGGAGAGCTGCTGGTAGCTCGAGCCAGGCCCCTGCTGCGACTGAGGATGAGGAGATGGACGCTGCTGGCCCGGATGCCCCACCTATGGACCCATGGCAGCATATGATGTATCGCCAGATGGAGGCGATGAGTCTACAGCAGCAGACTTGGCAGCAGGGCTTTGACAACCGCTTTGACGGGTTCCAGAGCCAGGCCTTCCAGCGGTTGGACAGGCAGGACGAGAGGTTGGAGCAGATGGATGAGCGGCTCCAGAGGCTAGGGGAGCAGCAGACACAGTATTTCGGCCAGTACCCTTGGCCGCAGGGCCCACCACCGCAGTGAGTTTACTTTCTTTTCCCCCTTTAGTATGATTGTCTTCTATTTACACATTGAGGACAATGCGCACTTCAAGCATGGGGGAGGGAGTAGATTCATTACTTATCGTTATGTACAGTTTCAGTTTTCACTTTGTGTTTTTGTACAGTTCTCGGATTCTGCATTGCATTCTATTTCTTGTTCTAAAAAAAAAAAAAAAAACGAAAAAGCCAAAAAGATGAGAAAATGCAGAGAAAATCCTGGGATGAGTTGAAAACCCGAAAGGGCAACTCAGGTAAAAAGCAGGTGACCCGGACCAGTGCTAGACTGGGGTAATATGAGGTCAAGAGTGACGTGAGCTTATGTGAGCACATCTATGAAAAAAATATGAGTGGCTTGGTGAAAACCCAAAAGGGCGCCTTGGCAAAATGAGCGGAAAAGAAGAAGAGTGATTTTAGGATTTCTCTTTATTCTTGGCGAGGCGTCATAAGAAGAGGAGTCAAAGAAGGATTGTCGGGTAGGTCACTCTGGGAGGCATAAGGAGTCATAGATGGAGGCTAGGATTAGAGGTTACTCACACTATTGGATGTCCGGGTTAAGCTTGGGGGAAGTACTCTGCTTGCCCCCAGGTTTGTTGATGATGAGGATGTGTTGTAGATGAGATTGGCGTCAGGAGTTTTGGCATGGGTTAGGTGACTCTTAGTTGGAGGATATGCTTCCTGAGACCTTGGGTGCTGCATTGAAGGAGTAGACGCTTTATTAGTTTACTCGAGGACGAGCAAAGGTCTAAGCATGGGGGAATTTGATAAGCACTACTTTGTAGGGCTTAAGTAAGAGTCTTTAGAGGGTTTATTGGTGCCATTCGGGTAGATCTAGGCACATTCATGTGCAAGGCGTTTGGAGGCGAAGTGTAGTGTTTATGGAGGTGTTTGAGTGATTTTGGATATCTAGGAGACACCGAAGAAGGAAGCCACCAAGGAAAGACGATAAAGGAGTGAAGAGACGAGTTGAGGAGCGGTGTGAGAGATCGCAAGGAAGAGCCATAGACGAGGAGACGTTCTGGAGCCTTGCCGCACCCGCGCCGAAGGCCACCGCCGCCAGCGGTGGAAGGAGCAGAAAGAAGACAAGCTACTGTTATTTGGCCGCACCCAGCGCCAGTCTCACCGCACCCGCGGCGAGATCGTCAGAGAACTGGAGCTACTGTAAATTGGCCGCACCCGGCGGTGGAGCCACCGCACCCGCGGTGGAGACGCGCTGAAAGTCTTTTACGAGTTTTTATTTCCCGTTTTATTTTATTTCCGAGACTTTGTTTCCAAGCTTGTTATTTTTCTTTTCTTTATTTCTGAATTATTACTTTAGTATTTAAGTTAGGTTTAAAACTCTTTTAGAGGATCATCTATTCTCTAACCCTAGTTGCCACCTTTCTACGTTTTTCTCACAAACCCTAATGGAGAACTAAACCTCCATTGTTGCACTTGACAGTTTGAAGCCAACAATTGATTGGTTGTGAGTTTTCTACTCTTGTTCGTTTTCCTATCTAGTTGGATTAATTCTCTTGTGCTTGATTGTTTATTGGTCTATGTTGATTTATCTAGATTGATCACCTAGGTTTATTGATATCTTCCTAATTGCTAGGACTTGTGATTCTGGGTTCGGGTTGCATATCTAGTAGCGAACACGATTGTGCGTATAGGGGATCCGAGCGCATAATTGTGAGAGAGAGTTAATTGCATGCTTATAGTAACGGGTTGTTTCTATTGCATGTGTCTTGTTAATCCTTGGTTGAATGCTATTGCTTTATTGAGTTCTGAAGGTTTTCAGATTTGATTTAGTAATAAGTACTATTAGGGCTGGTAGAACTAATAGTTATCTAAGATCGGGATAAGAACAACTATAGGAAAGTTGAGAACTTGAGATTGGTAGAATTCCATGATCGACCTATCTATTGTTGTGTGGATCTCTGTTGAGTGTGGCACTTTTTCCCATATTATTTACAACCATTATTTGCGGACTGTTTATTTGCTTTCTTATTGCTTGTTACGAGAAACACAAACAAACCCCCCCCCCTTGTTCCTAGTTGGTAATAACGAATTGCACAAATTGATAACCTGACTCTCTGTGGGATCGACCCTGACTTGTTTGCTATACTACTTAGTAGGTATTTTGGGAATTATTTGATAGGAATCACGACTTTAGTCCTGTCATCGCCATTTCCATTCCAGCGACCGTAGCTACGACTTGTCCACGGCGCCCGCCGTGGAAAGACGGCGCCCGCCGCAATTACGGCGCCCGCCGTGAAGGTTGCAGCGGCTGCCGCCCGTGTCAGAAGACCGCCGAGCCGAATTTTCCTTATATGTTATTTCAGATTATTTTATTACTTTTTATTATTTCGTTTTAGGTTAACTTAGCTTTATTTCCTTTAGTATTTAAGGGTTGAGAAAAGGCTTGTTTATCTATCATCATAATCTTGGATTCTATCTCGGAACCCTAATTCTACTTCTCCTTTCTACGTTCTACGTTATGAAGAACTAAGCCTCCCTGGCTTAGTCAGACGCTGAAGCTTTCGTTTTGATTCAGTTGCGAGATTCTCGTTCTTAATCTATTGCATGGTTTTTATCTCTTCTCTTGCTTAAGTTGCTTATGATTGATTTTGATAATCTCTAGTCTGATCAACTAGGGTTTGTTTCTATTGATTGATTGCTAGATCTAGATTGTTACTGGTTGAGCATATCTATTTCAGAGTAGCAACTACATCGTACTAGTATCTGGTTGTGCTAGTCTTATGCAGAAGAGAACTGATTTACATTCTAGGATAAAAGCTGGTTGTTTTATGCTAGAATTGTATCCAACTATATTCATATCCGTAATACTGCTGTTAAACTGAATCTTGATAGTTTCAGGGTTGTTTAATTAGTTAGTGCTAATAGTATCTGGTTGTGCTATTAGTTATATCTGAAAAGGAATTGGAATCACCATTGCATGAGATTTTGAATGAGTATCTATGATCAACTTGTCATACGAATAGTGGATGTTGTTTGACTAAGTGCTTTTCCCCATCACTGATTTCACAACTCTTTCGCTTGTTTACTTTTGCATGCTTAGATTACTTAAACTCAAAAAAAAACCCTTTGGTTACTTTGGATTGACATATAAATTGCATACTAAGATAGAATCCACCTCCCTGTGGGTTCGACCTTTACTTACCTAGGACTACGGTTTAGGGTTTGTTTGGATATTTTGCATAGTAGGAATTAGAACGACAAATTCCTGTTATCAATTATTTTAAATTCGTTTATATTTAAATTCGTTTTGCTCGTTTAATGATTTTCCAGTGTTCGTGAATATCGTTAATGTGTTCACAGATATCGAACATATGTTAATGAATATCGTTCATGTTTGTTTGAATATCGATTTCTATTTAATAAGTGAATATAAAATATCTTAAAAATATGAATATCATCACTTAAATCATGAATTTCACCACTTGATAATATGAATATCACACTAAGTTATATGAATATCTCAATTAATCACATTGAATATCAAATTCACTTACATGAATATCACCACTCAATTTGTGAATATCACTACCCATTTTGTGAATATCGCCCACCACCCAATTACATTAATATAGTCACCCAAGTACATGAATATCATCACCTAACTATACAAATATCACCACCCAATATCTTCGAAACTTTGATTCATGGCGGTGGGGTTTAACAATGACATTGTCGCGTCGATTTTGGGCCGCACAATCGCATGATCAACCTGAATATCAACATTATTATAATGAATATCAACAACATTATAGTGAATATCACAACATAAATTTTGAATATCGACTACTCAACGCATGAAAACCTCGTGAATATGAACAACATTATAGTGAATATCACATTATACAATTTGAATATCAAATACTCAACACATGAAACTTAAATCCAACATGAATATCAAAAGAATGTGTATGAATATCACAATAAACAATTTGAATATCACATATAAAAACATGAATAAGAATGATAAATAACTCATACAATACCATCAACAAGCAGAATCTGAATCTGAATCCATGAATAACACCACAAAGAAACTGAATATCATACATATAATATCCCATTCATTTACCAAATCAGCCTGTGCACAAGAAGAAGGCAAAAGGTGGATCGATAAGTCCAACAGTTCAAACAAAAGATCTAGATTTCCCCCAAATCGGTGAAAATCATTAGTAGTTTTGAATAGAACTACATAGTAAGCGACGAAATCAGTTCTCTTGCATTCTCCAATGAATCAATTTCTGATCCCACTAGAAATTCAAATCACAAAATTGGAGTACATAATTCGTCAACCGATTGCTACCGATGATCTTGGATCAGTTTGCTATTATAAATTTCGCCCACGACATTTCAAGATTAGTCCCTATCAATTCAAGAATCCTATACTTTCAAATAGGGCAAAATCTACTGCAAAAAACAGTAAAGGGGGGAAAACTAGCTACTGAAACTGACAATCCGAAACCCTAAACATCTCGCACTAAAGCAACAAACGCAACCGTAAACACAAGATTCAGAAAGAACATCCGAAAACCACGAAATCCGACTCACATTGGATTCAATTCTCACGCCCAGATCCACTGCCATCGACTCACTTCTTCACGCTTTCAATCCGCACCACCTCGCACCCACTTCGCAGGGCCGCCATCGGAACGAGGATGGCGAGCAGTCGGATCTTCGCCGTTGTGGATCTCTTCGCAGCCACCGATGGCGATTGGAGGCCGTCGATGCAGATCTTGACCGTCGGCTGAAGATCTTTGGGCGAAATACTCTCGATAATCTCCGTCGAGAAGCCATCTCGCATCAAGAACCCCGCGCAAGGCTCGTGTATGAGGGAGGCGATGCAGATCCAAATTGGCGAGACGAGGTCGAAACTAGGGAGATGAACAAGTCGATAGGTAGAAGAGGAAGAGAGAATGGAAACTGAAAAGATAATGGAAACTAAAAGGTCGGTCTTGGTTAATAGAATCCCAAAAAATCCGGTTATTTGATTTCAATCCGGTGTATGCTTTCTATAGTAAAATATGTGTACCCTCCAAAATCAAATCCGGGCCATTAATTTGATTCTAATCTAAAGGTCCTTAATTGTACTTCTGTTTTACCCTAAGAGGCCGTTTCACATGATCTTAAATATATATATATATATATATATATATATATATATATATATATATATATATATATATATATATAGAGAGAGAGAGAGAGAGAGAGAGAGAGAGAGAGAGAGAGAGAGAGAGAGAGAGAGGCGCTCAGGTAAAACGAGTCTTGTGGTGAAACGAGTGGACAATTTTGGAGCGTTGGATTGAGGATGATAGATGGCTAGATTAGGAGAGAGAAAATATGGTGTAGTGGGGTTGTGAATCATAGAATTAATATCACCACCAAAATAGGCAGTTAGAATGAGATTGGAGAGAGAAAGATTGGAGAGAGAAAACATGGATTTGGTCCAAAATTTTTTAAACCGTTCTGCATATCGACACAAAAAATCTGCATATCGAGACGAAAAAGATGAATATTGTTATATATAATTTGCATATATGTTAATCTTGTTCATGTTCCATCGTATATAATGCATCGACTGAATTGAGATACAATGTGTTAATATCAAAGCACATTATCTGAATATCGTTCAAGTATTATTGAATAACTGTTATTCGTGATCATGGTCAGTCGTATATATACTGATATTCAAAAACATTGAACATATATGCACATTGTGGTAATTGATATTCCAATTTAGAACATACAAGTATATTCTACATATCACTGTACAAAAAAATGCATATCTCATCCACACAAATGAATATCATATTTACGACCAGAGAAATAATCCATAATTATAAATTGCATATTATACAAGTATATTTTGCATATCACGGTACAATGAATGCATATTCCATCCACATAATTGCATGGTCGGACTCAGCGAGATCTTCCTTGGCCGTGCCCGCGGCTTCCTTCCCGCGCCCGCAGCTTGTTCTTCTCTGCTTCTGACGAGAATATCACTCAGCGATATTTTCCTTGGTCGCGCATGTGGCTCCCTTTTCGCGCCCATGGCTTATTCTGCATATCAATTTATAGAAAATGCATAACTCATCCACACAAATGAATATCACAATCACAACCAATGAAATAATCTATCATAAAAAATTGCATATCAATTTATGAAAAATGCATATCTCATCCACATAAATGAATATCATATTCACGGTTAATGACATAATCCATAATTACAAATTACATATCATATAAGTATATTCTGCATATCACTATATGAAAAATGCACATACAACATAATATCTAATCATTCACGACGGATAGTTCAACAGAATATCCTTGATCTACCCTAAGATATCTCTACCCTAGGATATCTTAGATTAGTGAGTCATGTATAGGCAGGAGCCCTTTGCACCTAATAGTAATGAAAAAAAAACATGTATTTCTGACCATAAAAAGGAACAAGTTTTGTCTAATTGTGCACAAGTTGCTCTCGTTTCACTGCCATAACGAGGAAATTAGCAGAGCACCAGTGTACCTATCTAAACATTATTATTACGATTTGTGTCGTTAAATTATTTGGAAAGATAATCTCGAGACTACGAAAAAAGGCAACCTTGACACCAAAATCAGGCTGACAATTGAACCCGTTGAACGTTGATAATGTCAGGGCTCATATCTTGGGCAATTGGGTGGTTTTGATCTCTTTTGCTTGCCTGTATCCGAAAAAGCAAACCGACGTCAATAGCAAGCATCAACCAACAAAGAGGATTAAAAAGAAAACGGGTAATTATACCTCCAGGTACTTGTTCATTAGCTGGGTCGTGCTGAAGTTGAAGCCTTTGATCGATCCTCCCTTAGTACGGGACGCATTGAGTTGCTCCCTGACTTGCTTAGCAAGTGACTGAAAATTCAGATAAGATCAGAGTATTAGGATTCAAGGGAAGGAAAGATCGATCAAGTGACTGAAAATTCATCATCTTCTTCCCATCCGGCCCTCGAACACGATCCCGCAAATCACGCTGGTCACGATCCTCTTCGCGGAGTCGACGCTGCACGTCATCCCTGCGAGTCTGCCGGCAAGCCTCGTCTCCGACCTCGACACCCCGACGCTCCTGGCGGCGCTCGCGAATCGGGGTAGCACTTCGCTCCCTGGGCACCGGTGCGCCAGATCCATCGCGTCGTCTCCCTGCTCCACTCGCCGCCGCCAACGAACGGGCGATCCTCCACCGACCGGAGAGCTCCCCCTCCGACCCCTGCCTCTCTCTTCCCTGCCGCGCATCCGCACCCCTCCGAACACCAGATCCGTGGCGGCTAGGGTTGGTTCGGAATCCCAGATTCTCGCCGCCAGTGACTCGATCCGGTCTTCCTCCTCTCTGATCGGACTCGGCTTACAGATCTCGGCCCTGGCGTCTTCGATTCCGGCGAGCGAGATGACGACCTCCACAATTCGCGGTTGGGGAACCTTGAGGGAAGGCGCTTCAATGGAGGACGGAAGGAGGACGGACGAACTGAGAGAGAAAGAGGGAGAGGGGTGTTCGATCGATCGATCGAGAGAGATATTAATGGGAGTTAATCGTGGAAAGAGATATTTCATATCCCATGAAATCAGGAAATTGGAAGGATTTGGTGTGGGTGATTCCACCTTTTAATTTTGTATCCCTCCAAATTAGATCTCAACCCTTAATTCTAGTCTAATCCAACGCTCCTCATTGATACACTCGTTTCACTATAAGAGGTTGTTTTACTAGAGCGTAAGTCTATATATATATATATATATATATATATATATATATATATATATATATATAGAGAGAGAGAGAGAGAGAGAGAGAGAGAGAGAGAGAGAGAGAGAGAGAGAGAGAGAGAGAGAGAGAGAGAGAGAGAGAGAGAGAGAGAGAGAGAGAGAGAGAGAGAGAGAGAGAGAGAGAGAGAGAGATCTATGCTCTAGTAAAACAAGCTCTTATAGTGAAACGGGTGAATGATTCTAGTGCGTTGGATGTTGATGAGATTGACGAATAAGATTTAATGGAGGGAGGTACACAATAATTTAAATAGAAGACACACACTAGATTACCTAAATTTATGGGATTTGTTTTCCCCAATTTACTATCTCTCTCCAATCCACCGATTCACTTTCCCATTAAATCGTCTCTCCCTTTCTCCTTCCAAAAACCGTTCATCGTCTCCCTCAATGCTCTCTCTCGAAAATTCTTCCACCTCCATTGAAGCATCCAGAGCCCTTATCGATGACAGTGTAGGCGAAAATGACGAATCCCATGAGGGCGGCAAGGATGAAGATTGTTGACGACGAGATGCGCATGGAGATTGTTGACGACGTCGGTAACCTCCTGCCAGTGCTTCTGGCGGTAACCTCCGCGGTTGAGATCGAGGTAGCACCGGTGCTTCTCCTCGGTTGAGATCGAGGTAGCGTCGATGGCGAATCTCTTTGTTTACCGTTCTCATATTTATATACTACTTAATTAGTATTTAATTACCTTATAAAACCAAACCCTAGATTGCTTTTCAAACTGACGAATCCATGAAATTCTTAATTACAGATTAACGTTAAGCTGCATATGCCCCTGCTGCCTTTGCATGACGGTGCTGGTGGAGATTGCTCTCGAGCTCATCAAAGCTCCCATCCGTGTCATGGAGTGGTTCTTTGCTCAGATCCCTTGCTAGTTTCCGCTTGCCGCTGCTTCTTCTATGTAAATTTTCCGGCTTCCTTCTCCTTGATCCAGATCATTCTTCAAGAAATTTATGATGATTTTACAGTGTACCTCTTTTTGGAATTGCTTGTTCTGTACTCAGTGTTTACATAAGGATTTAATCAATAAATAGCATCTTTGTGATTCAATCAAATTGTGCCCCTTTCTTATTTTTTTCATCATTTTTGGTTTTATTCATCAATTATGGCCAGTCTTTACAACTTGTTTGTGTTAATTCAACACTAAATTTGCTGCATACCTCACTTGGCTAATTAAAGATCCAACTTGAACAAAGATTTACTGTCAGTAGAGTTTCTTATCAACGCACCATGCTGTGTAAATTGTTGTTCACCATTGCATTGAGGGGAATTATTCAGTTTCCCGATTTGCAGCTTGTTCTACAATGGGATTAAAGCTAATAGCATGCAGATCATTATTTGGTCCCTTTGCTTTGCTGGCTTATTTTAACTACTATGTGTATTAGGTTCAAAAAACATTCAAAATGAAGAATAAGCTCAATTATTTTTGATGGTGATCATGTAGCTTTTGCAGCGTGCCCTTGGGCTAGAATTATTGTTATGGCTTGTTTGTTTTTAGGGTTTCCAAATTTCCCAAATGCTCTATATAGGGTCATCGTCTTCAACCTTGCGTACATAATTTGGAGTTCTAATTTAGGGTTTTCATTCGATTTTGCATGTGTAATTTTTTGGCTCGTGGATTATTGGCGTCCTCCATTACCGCCGGCTGATTTGGAGTTCTAATTTAGGGTCTATGTATGATATTCAGACATACTTGTATGATATGCATTCTGTGATTATGGATTATGTATCTGGCCGTGAATGTGATATTCAGTTGTATGGAAGGGATATGCATTTTCCATGCATTGATATGCAGATAATACTTGTATGATATGCAATTTGTTATTATAGATTATTTCATTGGTCGTGATTGTGATATTCATTTGTGTAGATGTGATATGCATTTTCCATACATTGATATGCAGAATATACTTGTATGATATGCAATTTTTTATGATAGATTATTTCATTGGCTATGAATGTGATATTCATTTGTGTGGATGGGATATACATTTTCTATACATTGATATGCAGAATAAGCCGCGGACGCAGCCAAGGAAGATCTCGCTGAGTGCCACGAAAGAACAAGCCGCGGGCGCGGTTCAAGGGTAGCAATCGCGGCCATGCAATTATGTGGATGGGATATGCATTTTTTGTACAATGATATGCAACTTGTAATTATGGATTATATTCCTTGGCCGTGAATATGATATTCATTTGTGTGGATGGGATATGCATGATACCGAATACCAGATATTCAGAAATACTTGAACGATATTCAAATAATGTGTTTTGATATGCACAATTTTTTTCAATTCAGTGGATGCATTATATACATGATAAATAAGCACTCACAATACTTGAACATCAGATATATGACAGTGAATATCAGCATGAATACGATGGAACATGAACAAAATAAACAGATATGCAAATAACATTTAACGATATTCACATTTTTTCGTGTCGATATGCATAATGTTAATTTTTAACTAATTAAATGTATTGATATGCACGAACTTCCACTGAATATGCGTATTAACTAAAAACACAGTGAATAACGCGGATCTCGGTGGAGGCTTGAGGAATAACGCTGATGGGGATATGCAATATCTTTCTCTCTCCAAATCTACATTAAACTTCCTATTTTGGAGGTGGTTATTTAATAAAATTCAAAAAAGTTTTTTGTGATATTTATTCCATAATTCACACCCCCACTACACCCTATTTTCTCTCTCATAATCTAGCCATTTATCACCCTCAATCCAACGCTCCAAAATTGTCCACTCGTTTCACCACAAAACTCGTTTTACCTGAGCGTCCCTCTATATATATATGATACGAGTACTTCGTTACATTCGTCCAACAACTACAATTCGATCCTCCTTCGCAGTGGAAACACCATTCTCAAACTCGTCGACTATGGATATCGATCGATCACTACTATATAAGTGAATAGAATCTGATCGAATATTTGTATGGATCGAGAAGCTAGCTAGGGTTTTATTGTAAAATATCAGACAAAATTGACCAGGGACAAAAAATCAGTACTAAAAATCTCGGGGCAACATGTAGAATCCATGTATATATACTATAATGGATTTCAAACCACAAAAAAATAAGTATCTCAAGACCTCAAAATCTAAAAAGAAAGCACTTGATTTAATCAGGATAGATCAACGTACTTTTAACGCGCGCATGTTCAATTAATTGTCTAAGACGTAGATTTACGGTTTGAACTTCATGACCATAGTTCAACGTAACTCAACCCATACATTAATAATGTAGTTTTTATTTAATTTGGAGATTGATGACTTAACGAAGTAATTATGACTCGATCAATATGATGTACCACATAATTTTTGCGAAAGGGGTTCAAAAAATGCCGTTTTTTGGGGTTGAAAATAATTACGCTTAGTAAGGGTAGAGGATTTGGCGGGTTAACAACTTAACATGTATGATATCATTATCAACTTTATGGCTAGGTTTCCTTACATGTCACTCTAACTTTGCTAAATTATTAATTACTTCACCTCGTAGCAAATAAACTCTTTCGGTTTCTTTCTTTTTTCCCCATTTATTGAACGTGGTCTCTTTTGGTTAGTTTGACGTTTACACATTGTTGGTGCATGTGCTGGCCACTCAAGTTTAATCCTTGTGTGACACATCACTAGCTTCACATGGATTTGTATCTAGTTGAAAGTTCATCCTTTGTGAAAAGGGTGAGAAGGGGAAGAAAATGACCTTTAAATATGGTGTGAAGGGTGAGAAAAATCCTTAAATTATAATAAATAACTATTGAATGATGTGTGTTTTTGCCGAAATAACTATTGAATAGTTTAGGTCTAGAGAAAGAAACATTTTAGATCATAAAAACTAGTAGGTGAACAAAGCAGGATAATTGCTAAATGGGGGGTGTTTTGATTTAAATATAAGAATCAAGAGCAGTTTATTTTTTCCAGAATATATATTGCATCCAAAAACGAAGCGGGCCAAGAATGAAAAGTTGATGGAGAGGGACTTGGTCCACTTGGAAGGATGATGCCAATATATTGTGAGTGGCGGAGTGATATATATCATACGTGACTATTAGAGCTGTCAATCGGGTCGGTCAAGTCGGGTTCGGTTCGGTTATTTTCGGTTTGGGTTGAGAACGGGTCGGGTTATTTCGGATAATAGGTCAAGCCGGTCGGGTCAATACAGGTCAGCGGGCGGTTCGGGTTAACCAACGGGTCAAGAGCGTCATTTTTTAAATATTTTATTCACTATTTAAATATTATTAAATAGTTAAAAACTAATTAAAATATGTCAAAATAAGTTGAAATGGATTAAAATAATAATAATATTATTAATTATTTTAATGTAATTGATATTAGTAGACCAAAATCATATTTTATTTTTATTTATTATTTTTTATTTATTAATTTATAAATTTTTACATTATAAAAAATTATATAAGTATAACAATGTTTTTTTAGGATATTAAGCATATTATCATTATTTATATGTCATTTATCATATTATTTTATATTATATTTTATTATTACTCCACATTTGTTCGTTAATCGGGTCGGGTTCGGTCTCGGTAAATTCGGGTTCAGTAACTTCGTGTTATCAAAAATTTCGATCAGGTCGGGTCCAAAAGCGGGTCGGTCAGGTCGGTAAAACGGGTTCGGTAATTTTTTGACAGCTCTAGTGACTATATATCTCCCACTAAAATCTAATTGCAAGCTGTAATGACGGTAAAGTTCTTAAATTGAAACCTTCCTTATTAAATTATTGTATTCATTTACTAATAAATTTTTTTATCAATGAATTACTGTAATGTAAGTATGTAAATGTTAAAACAATTATTTATTTATTTTATAAATAGACAAACAACATTTTGATTTATTATAAACAACCAAATATTAAAATCTTCAATATATATATAAAAAATTACATAAAAACATTTTAGATTACTAATTAGTGGTTAAACTGTACAACTAAGACAATTTATCTACCCACTAGTTAATGTCTCGTATCACAATTTTCTATATTTAAAATTATATGATATATGTTTTGATAAAAATGGTCATGTACAATTGTGTGAAATTTAACCATTTGTAAATTTCATGCGACAAATAAAATATAATAATTTTGACAGGTTTAATTAATCTAAGATGATAAAAATGTTAGAAATTTTATTCAAGACACATAAGAATAGATTGAATACATATGAATATATTTGATCTTATATTGAATTATAAATTATTATAAAATGACATAATAATGCTTATTTCGAAACTATGATGAGAAATAATTAATTTCATAAATAAAAACGGAGTAATATGATAAAATTTATTGTTTGAAAATAAGTTTATTTCATTATTTGTTTAAATTTTTGGAAAAGATTTGGTAAGAATTAGAGTTTGATTAGTTAATTCAAAAATTAAATTAAAATAAAATAACTAATTTAGACATTCCGTTAACACAAAGGTGATAAATTTTATATATATATTAGTTTATGTCACGTGCAGGCGGTACAGCCATACATGGGTATTCTATGTTAATAATTATGTGATGTCATAATAATTTGTTATGTGTATAGTTTAATCACTAGTGTAATATCCGTGCCTTGCACGAGATTTTTTTATTTTATTTTACAGTTGTAAAAATTATATATTTTTATTATCAAATAATGATTGTTTTAATATATACTTGATTAGTTATTTAAATTAAAAATGACAAATTGACTAAACAAATTAAAGATATAAAAAATTACATTATATAAAGAGAGACGGTACTCTCCATAACTTTATTAATCGTAAAAATTGGTTAAGTAGTCTTACAAACAGGAATAGCTACAGTCTTTTACATCAATACTTCTAAAACGATAAAACATAATATAAAAGTCATTTAACTCTAATACATGAAAATGACATGCTAAACATAATAAATGGCGCGATGTTCAAAATTGCTACAAATTATCAAAAACTTCCTTGTATACTACATTAGTTATAGTATTATATCTCTTATTGTCTTTGTCACAAATCAAGATCTTCAAATCTTTCTTGCTAGTCACCCTTGAAGAAGCAACATAAAACTAACCATGACTGAAAACATGGCGTGGAAGATACAAACCAACATTGGCAAGAGATTGGCCTTGGCTCTTGTTTATGGTCATAGCAAAACACACACTCAAGGGAAATTGTCTTCGTTGAAACTTAAAAGGAAATGAAGTGTCTGACGGTGACATTATCATGCGAGGAATCAAAACCGTATGTCCAATATTGTTGCCTGATAAAATTCTACCTTGTATGACATGACTGCCAAGCTGTGTGGTTATCAATCTCGTCCCATTGCATAAACCCGAAGTCTGATCAATATTGCGAAGCAGCATAATAGGGACCCCAACCTTAAGTTTCAGTACATGATTCGGCAGACCAAAACATCTAATACTATTCAAGAAGTCAGACGAATAAATATCAGCATGACTATCTTTAACAGAACCTGTCTTGCACAAACTATCGGAACTAAGATAGACCTTTTCATCACCAGGCAACGAAGACAATATATACTTATTAACTTTATCTACCTCTTCGTGTGTTGGAGCACGAATTGCTCGTTCTTCAAAGTATGCCGGAGTCAACTGATCTTCCATAAGAGAGGGATAAATAGATTTGACAACTGCTGGAATTGGATCTAAATCAAAATCCTTCACCAATAGTTCATCGAGAATTTCAATTTGAGCTTCCCCATCATTGTCAACACCTACAGTCCCATCTCTGATGCTTAATACCCAAGCAGAAAATTTATTTGCCTCTTGGATCTCAGATTCAGATGTACCTTGTTGAATCCTCATGTTTCTTGTTAGAGTAAGAACTTTGCAATGATCCCACAAATAAGAGGAATTAATTGTAGCAAAAACAACATCTTGCCTGCTACCTTTTGCGATAACGGGTATGATTTGCCTAAAGTCTCCACCAAATACTATGACTTTCCCTCCAAAAGGCTGTTCTAAACTAAGAGGATTTATAGCCCGTAAAATATCTCGTAATGTACTGTCTAAAGCTTCAAAACATAACTTATTCGTCATGACAGCTTCATCCCAGATAATAAGTTTGGCGGCACATATCAACTTAGAAAGTTCTGTACCTGAACATATATGACACGTTGAATCCTCATTAACTTGCAAAGGTATTTTAAACCTCGAATGAGCAGTTCTGCCACCGGGTATTAGGAGAGCCGCATTTCCACTTGAAGCAACAGTAAGGACTATTTCACCTTTTGACCTTATAGCCGATGAAAGTGCCCTTCATATATAAGTTTTGCCTGTTCCACCATAACCATATAAGAAGAAGACACCCCCGTTATTTGATATAACAACATTCATGATCTCATCATAAACCCCTTTCTGTTCCATTGTAAATCTAGAAAGTAATTGAGCATGCTCCTCAGCTAGAACTGTCGTGTCATATCGAAGTTCATCTTGTATAAGTTTGTTGACACCGTCACTAATAAGACTTGAATCTACAGGAGGCATGGTTTTGTAGTGACTCAAACTACTACCATTCCGTTGTAATAACTTGTCAATTTCGGCAAGTGCATAGTAATGCATACCATCAATTCGTAGAATTCGCCTCTGTTTGTTGAGAATATTATCTGCTAGAAGCCTCCATGTTTGTTCCCAAACAAACTCTGGCTGTGCCATGCTATCAGACAACAAAAGAAAAACATATAGACTCCTAATGTAGTGCACCGATCCCCAAAAACTTGCTTTAGTTATCCCGTCGATGTATTCTCTGGCATCGTCTAACAACCCCAATGCATAGCAAGCTTCTTTAAATGTAGAATAAACTATACCCTCAATAGTACGTAAATCTTTGTAGCATGTGGGTCCTTTAATATGATTCAACATAATTCTAAGATAGTACTTCTCGCCACTACCTGGAGGTACATGATAAATCCTTCCAATTGAACCACGTCTATCACATTTTTTCCAATGTTTAGATGAAGGTACCCAAACAAATTTCTCTGGAAATTCAGAATATGTCAAATCTTTACCTTCTGGAAACTTCTTGTTAGAAGTCATCCATTGGAGAAACATTGATTTTTCACTTTCATGATCATTTAAGACTGCATCAATAGGATCATCATCATCAAATAAAACGCTTTCCTCACCAGGAAGGTGCAAATTCAACCGTTGAACAGCAGGAGTCCTGTAATGAATATCAAAGCCAAAAATCCTCCAAGCAGCTTCACACGCCGATATATAGCGGCAATTGTAGTAGTTTTTGATTTCGTCAATGCCATCATCACCCAAATTGTTTGCATCAGACCTTGTTATTGCAACAGTGACGCGATCATGCCCTTTATTTATGTACTTGAACATATACTTGATAGAGCCCGATCGATTGCACCATTCAACGTTTATATGTGCATTGTACTTTAATAGAAGAAATGCATTGTAAGGAACCACATACCGATTATCAAGAGGAACTCCACTCTTTTCGATCGTTCTACCATCTTCACGTCGTCTATATACAGGGTATCCATCTTCATCAACAATCGTATGTTCAACAAATTGTTTTGGAAAGTACTTTATACACTTTCCATCTGCCATACACGGAGATGATGGATTAGAAGCTCCGTATGGACCATGCATCATGAAATTTGACACCGCATTGTATAACTCAACATCCTCTGTTGGGTGTGGTACTTCAGCCGAGATGACCTTATCAATATCTGTAGTGGTTGGCAACTTAGATTCTTTATCCAGAAACAACAAAATATGGGCATGAGGCAAACCACGCTTTTGGAATTCGATTGTGTAAATAACTGCACAACATCCAAATGACTTAATAAATACAACTTATCAAATATATTAAAATAAATAATAAATTGAAAAATATATAGAGAAATTACCCGAATTAACCTTGCCAAATATTTGTTTAACTTTGAAATCTTTTACCATGGACTCCAGTTTCATGTGAAAGACTCTACATATAATGTCTGGACGATCCTCTGGATGTAGACCCCTTTCTTCGCAAAACTTCACAATTTCAGACCATTTTGAATTGCATGTGAATGTTATGAATAGATCGGGATAACCATGGTGTTTGCATATTGCCATTGCATCTTGATAGTTCTGCTGCATGTATCTCGGACCGCCTGTAAATGAAGATGGCAATATTATTCGCTTTTCAGATGAAGCTGGTGCTGTCTTACCCTTGCTTGTTGCCGTTGAAAGATTTTTATATGAATCAGTTCGTATGGTATACTGATTAGTTCGATGGTAGTTCAACCTCTCTGCTTCAATCATCGTATAAACATCAACCAAGAATTGTTGATACAATTTTCTAGATAACCTCAGAGTCCCGGCTTCGCCTCGACGCTCATGGATTCTAAACTGACAGAATTCTTTAAGCGTCACCCTTGTCCTCTTCCTTGCAGAAGTACTGCATCTTTCACTTAAACCTATGTCAATCCTATAGCCATCCTCACCATAAGGGAATGCCAATGGATATTGAAGCACAAGGTACGAAGGATGCAATTCGTGAATCCGTTGTAATTGACCAGACCTTGTCTGAAGTATAATGTCCCTGTGCGTGTGATCTGTATCAATATCACCAAGAATAAGAGCAGCAACCTCAGAGCACGTTGGGAGATTATATCTCCGAGCATCAGTGTTTCTTGTGCTAAGCAGGCGCAACTTAAGATCTGCCACATCTTCATCCTTAAATCTATCTCTGGCCATTCTAAATGCCTTTGCATGGGGGTTGTGTTGATCTATCATCTTTCTCAACTCCGTCACAAGAGAATCATCAAATTTTTTGACCCTAGAGTTGTCATAATTAAACATCACAATAATATCTTAATAATAAAAATTATATTAAATAATCATCCATATTAACAAAATGAATATAAATATACAGAATCGACATACCTAATGGCACTGATTCTGTTTGAATCCTCGTTTTGAGTATCATATATATAGAGTTGCGAAAACTTTGGTGTTGCGCCAGGAACTGATAACAAACTCCCTATTCTGTGAAAATTATGGCCATGCATTCGGTAACAATAAGGTCCACGACCTTTCTTGATGGGTAAGACCTTTCCTCCCAAAGATGTGAAAGCAAACATCATATTATAAGCTATAATATTCTCACAAAATTGTTTGCTTTTTGGATGCCTATTTGTCAAAAGATTCTTCAGCAACGGTGGTGGTTGTTGCAACAATGGCAGCTCAATTTTTCCTTTCATGCAACATAACGAAGATATATGACATATACCTTCGCTTGAAGGGTCTTGTATATTTAATCTTTCAGCATGCCACAGTAATGCACCACAATGTAGACATTCATACACAGCTTTACCGTGATCTAGGTATTGCACTACGAAATATAGATGAGCATTAAACAATATATAAACTAATATTACAAATTCACCAAATAATACAAATGAAGTACCTGGTTTACCAGTATGATTTCTCATTGTTCTATTCACTTCTGCGACAGAAACTGTTGAGTATAATATTGTAATAATGAATAAATGTCGATAAATCAAGTATTTAAAAATAACAGACACTCATAAAAGTTGTTTATTTTGAAATAAAGATAGGACATTATAACGTGTTAAACAATCTTAATGCAATACAGAAAAAATGGTTTTATCAGTACATAATAATACATATATTGATATAAAAAATACCATTACTAATGTTTGGTAATGTAGATGAATTCCCTCGCAACGCAGACGAACTGGTAGGACCTAAAAATTACGTGCACATAAAATGACATATTATACACAACGTCGAAATTAATATAATATATGTATGTATAGCGATATATGCCCGCGGAAAACTTCCTAAGGAATTACCATTAACCGTAATAGATAAGGGTGTAGCTTCGGTACGTACAGAGTTCTCAATATTTCTAAGTATAACTCCTGCACAAATGTCGCTACTTGTATGTTATATAATATTTTGTAATGTTCATTTACTAAGACATATTTTATGCTTACCTGATTCAATTAGTGGTGTTCCATGCCTCTTATGCCTAATCGTATTCATTCTCAACATTCTTTTGCGTCGAGCTAATTTGTAAAAGGAAAATAATTACAAATATTGTACGACAATAAATGACTTTTTTTATTGAACAACATCATACCTTGTTCAACTTTTGAAACGTCAATTTGATTGGTAAGACTCGTGTTTTGTAACGGATCTGTAAATGATAAATAAATATATCATAGTATAAATATTGATGTAAGATAAAATATAGTATAATCCTTAATATACATGACTTTATAAAACATAAATTTATTACCCTCGTTTTCCTTGTCATTGAGGCATATAGGTGGAAGCAAGTTTTTAGGAGTTTGATCCACTAATGGTAAATCTAAATCTGTCGGCATAACGTTGACGCACACTGCATAAATACATGGATATTAAAATTTATCTTTATAAATTAAACCTAATCGACGATTATAACATAACTACTATATTTAGTATACTTATAACTATAATTGAATACTACCATCACTTATATGTGGTACATTAGATGAACATCCTGACAATGTAGATGAATTTCTTGTAGCTGAACATTAAAGAATTAAATAATGATAGATTAGTAATAATCTCAAACTTAAGATCAATTTTTTCTACCCATTAAAAACTTATAAAAACAATGTAGCTTAATGACTAACCATTAAATGAAATAGACAATGGTCTAGGATGGATAAGTACGGAGTCGCTCATATTTCCAAGTATATTTTCTGCATAAAATTATGGTTACACATGGTACACTTGAGTGTTTTACATTGTATGTAAAGATAATATATTTTATCTAACCTGATTCGATTAGCGGTGTTCCATGCCACTTATGTCTTATCACATTCATTCGCAATTTCTTTCTCAATCGAGCTAATTTGAGCATGAAAATAAATATTAAATATTATAAATTAATAAATCACTCATTCATACCACTTTAAAAAATACCATACCTTGTTCGACCTTTTGCATATGATTTTGTTCTGTAAGCATGACATTTTGCAATTTACCTGTACCATAGTTTTCTTTTTCTCGAATACTAATAGGTAAATCTGAATTATGAACGTTTTGATCAGTTCTGTAGTGCAGAGTCGTCGGAGTAGATGAATTTCTTCTACCTGAACATTAAAGAATTAAATAATGATAAATAGTTTTTATTTATAAATAATCAAACTATCTAATTTAAATAATTTTTATTCTCATTAACAAAACGAAATTAAATTTATTTTAAACATTAATTATTTTCCGACACAATGATATTATGTCTTCGAGGAATATCAAACAATAACTACCATATAAATGAAAAATTGAAGCAAATAGATAATCTACTGTAACAAACATTACTAACCATTTGAAATATCGAACGTTGGGATAAGATCATTAACGGAATAATTGGGAGTACCTGAACATTAAAGTATTAAATAAGGATAGATTAGTAATAATCTCAAACTTAAGATCATGCATGTATACCCATTAAAAAATTAGAAAAACAATTTCATTAATGACTAACCATTAAATGAAATAGATAATAGTCTAGCTTGGATAAGTACGGAGTCACTCATATTTCCAAGTATATTTGCTGCATAAAATTATGGTTACGCATGGTACCTTTTAGTGATTTACATTGTAATTAAATATAATATATTTTTTCTAACCTGATTCGATTAGCGGTGTTCCATGCCGCTTATGCCTTATCACATTCATTCGCAATTTCCTCCTCAATCGAGCTAATTTTAGCATGAAAATTAAATAAGGAACAATATAAATTAATAAATCACTAATTTTATACCACTTTTAAAAATACCATACCTTGTTCGACATTTTGCATATGATTTTTTTCTGTAAGCATGACATTTTGCAATTGAGCTGCACCATAGTTATCTTTGTCTCGAACATTAATAGGTAAATGTGAATTATGAACGTTTTGATCAGTTCTGTAGTGTAGAGTCGTCGGAGTAGATGAATTTCTTCTACCTGAACATTAAAGAATTAAATATATAGTTTTTTGTTTATAAATAAGCAAACAATCTAATCTAAATAATTGTTGTTCTAATTAAAAAAAACGAAATTAAATAGATTTTCAACATTAATTTTGTTCCGACACAATGCTATTATGTCTTAGAGGAATATTTGACACTAACTACCATATAAACGAAAAAATTGAAGTAAATACATAATCTACTGTAACAAACATTACTAACCATTTGAAATATCGGACATTGGGATACGATCATTAACATAATAATTGGCAGTACCTCCAAGTGTAGATCCTGCATAATTAGTATTTATATTAAAGTTCATATTACTATTTAGTAGACAAAATTTCAACAAAAAATGCAAAATATTAACCTGATCCATTAGAAACTGTCCGTTGTCGTTTCTCTCTAACAACAGGCAATCTCAACGTTCTATTATGTCGGGTTAATTCATCCATAACAAAATCACCCTGACAAACTAAGATATAAATATTTAAATAAATACATAAGAATCATTTAAGTATATCTACATGTTTACCTACATAATTTATAATATTAATTAAATAAGACATAGTATTTTACAAATCTAATATTGGATATTAAAAATAACAAATTAATACATGAAAGTACTTTAAAAAAATTATTCAACATTGCATTAATAAATATCAATATTTATTTATTATTTTATTCCTATATAATTGAAAAAAAAAGTGTAAAATAAATTATTGACTTATGGGCCGAATTTACTTATGCGTAGATGAGTTATTAATACATCATTTTTCCATTAAACCAGAAGCCCACAAAATTAACATGTAACCCGACCCATAAACTCACTCCCTCACTCTGGGCCACATTTCTCAACGAAGCCCATTAGTCCAAATCCTTCACCCGAACCCTAACCATCAAAAATTGCCTCATTTGTCTCGGCCTCAAACCCTACCTTTCCAGAAACATCTCTTTCCTTTTCCACATCTCGTCACCCCGTCTCTCCTTCCATTTCCAGATCTCGCCATCCATGGCGATTTCAATCCGTGTTTTCGCCATTTCCAGACCTCTCGTCAACCTCTCTTTCGCTCCATTTCCAGAAAACTCTGGGCCATATCTCCTTTTGATCCAGCTCCAGATGTCGCCATTTCCAGATCTCGTCATCCTCGTCGTTCCATTTCCAGATCTCGTCATCCTCGTTCGTTCCATTTCCAGATCTCGTCATCCTTGATCGTACAATTTCCAGATCTCGCCATCCATGGCAATTTCAATCTGAAAATCTCCTTTTTTTCCTTTTCCAGAAACTCTCTCTTCCTCTTTCTATTTCTCTCGAAATGTCAAATCCTTTGACTTTCGACTTGCAAATATTTCAGATCCAGTTCTAATTTTTGAAGATTCAGATCCATTTACAAAATCGGGGCTCATTTTGGGGGAGTAAGTTTGCTACAAATGGAGATCTATGAAATCACTGAAGCGAAACAACAGGTATGGTATTTTTTCATGAGTCTTTAGATGTATTTCTTTGTACGTTTTTTGACACATCAGAAAATGAAAAATATAGGTTATAATTCCAGTTTTCTGTTTATCATGTTCATGATTTGAAACCGACTTGATGAGGACATCAGAAGTGAAAATGGAGGGGTCGCATGCAAACCCACGACAAGCTTGAAAAGAAGATCTGGATGAACACAAAAATTATATCCTTATTACACAAAAGTAAGATTTCCTTCTCTATCGATAAATCTGTATTTTTCTATTTCTCTGGATATAATTTGTTGCTTGATATCATAAATTTCCTTCTTTTAAAAATTTGTACATATTTTGACAAATTTCAGTGATTTCGACTGCTTCTTTGATTTCATTGTTTTCAAATTTTACAAACTTCGGATTGAGATATAGTATAATATGAGGCTCGCAATTAATTAGTTTTTTAAGTTCAAAATGTTTGCTTCATCTAGATTGTTCTTCATGAAGTTCATGTACAATATAATAAAACCGGGTTCAATTATTTCATATAATTGGCTTAGTTATTCATATAATCGGGTTCAATAAAATCTACTATATCTATTAATGGGTCTGAATATATTATGTATTTTTACCGGCCTAAGTATTTTAATTAGCGAAAATGGGCTTATTGGCCCAATACTGCTACTTCAATATGTAATTAATGGGCCTGGTGATAGCTTATACAGATTTGTTTCTAATAAAGGCCTTTATATACTGGGCTTACACATATTTGGTTCTAATGGGCTAAAACGGCCTTTATATATTGGGCTATTGGTTATTATATCGGTCCATGACCGTTGGTAAATACAGACCATTCACTTTAATGGGTTGTATTAACATTTTTTACAATGGTTTTATGATTGTTCATTGATTTCATACTATGAAAAATAATCTAATTTCATCTAGATTAAACCGTAAGTTAATTTTTTAATAAACTATTAGACATTTTGCATTTAAGTATTATACTTATTATTCATAAAATGTTATTGATGACGATTGTTCTTCATGTTCTTCGTTGAATATTATATATATGTGTTTATTATAATGTCTTAAAACTATATAATAATTTCTTTGTAGTATTGAATATGCTATTTTTGGTATTAAGTAATTTTATGATATTTAATGTGATAACTTTGAATAATGTTATGATCTTAATACGGTCTAGTTACTCTGAAAAAATTTAATGGGCTCGGCCCAACGACACTAAACAAATCATAACTTCGGCCCAATATATTTGTACAATAGAATACTGTACCGGAAGCATTAATTTCATATATGTTTATTTATAAGAAATTTAAAATTTATACTGGGCTTTAAAATGCATAGAGGCCCAATCACTTACTGGCCTTATAAAATTTACAACTTTCTTGGGCCCAAACACTAAGGTTTTAGTAAATCTGTAATGTAAAAGACAAATACTAAATCACCTATAAGCCCACGTTTAAATAAATCAAACTGGTTTAAAATTTGGCCCATATAAACGGCCTTATTAAATCTCTCTCTCTCTCTCTCTCTCTCTCTCTCTCTCTCTCTCTCTCTCTCTCTCTCTCTCTCTCTCTCTCTCTCTCTCTCTCTCTCTCTCTCTCTCTCTCTGTGTGTGTGTGTGTGTGTGTGTGTGTGTGTGTGTGTGTGTGTGTGTGTGTGTGTGTGTGTGTGTGTGTGTGTGTCTTTGTGTCTGTCCTCCTTCAAAGGTGTATGTTTCTTATTCAAATCTTCCAGATACATTGTTTTAAAACAGATACATTGTTTTAAAACAATGGAAAACTATCTATATTGTTCCTCTCTACAATTGTTTGTAGCCTACTCTTTCATTCTTCTAAGATTTTAGATACAAAACAAACACTTCAAAAAAGACCCTCGAAATTTAAATCAGTCCTTTGAACAACCTTCCTTTTCTAGGTGAGTCTTCTCTTACAGTTGATCCTACATATATTAATGGGATTCAAAATAAACAGAAAAAAATTAAACGATTAATGTTACATGTAGTTGCAACTTAAATATATACTGAATCATTATTTCATCTACTACACAACTAACCTTTGCAATTACTCTACTCTATCTGAATGCAGGTAATCACTCCACGTGGTTCTGATAACAGTACTCAAAAATATTAATGAATTAATAAAGTTCACTGAAGCTTCAAATCTGCAAGGTAGAACATTCGAAATTGGGACCATTTAATTTGTTAATAATATGAAATGTATTATTACTATTCTAGTATATATAAATCATGTACATTTACTGTATTAACCTTATTATTTTCCTTTATAGGTTTGAAGGAATCAATATCCATGATATCTGCTTCTACAAATGTGGATCAATAATATATACACAAGTATTTTTCTTATACAACTTACAATATATACAATTTGTTTATTACTTTTAATTCATATACTAATTAATGATTGCATATTGTGCAAGTGCAAATACTAAAAACCATAATTTGAACTGCACTGGAAGTAAGATAGCTTTCTGGGTGATATAATATTGCAAGGTATGATTATTTACACTGCAAGTTATATATTTCTTTCAGCTTTATTTTGATCATTACAATACAGAATATAATTCATATAGTAATTAGTGGTTGTTCTACTTATTTCAGTTTAAACAACTTAAACCAGAAATTGATATGCACTTGAAGTGGAATGGCCTTCTTGTTGTTATAATATTTCAAGGTAATTGTAGTAATTTACATTGGAAGTTATAAAGTTCTTTCAGCTTTATATTGTTTATGTGCATACAAAATATTAACTGTATGATCCTATTCCTTGAAAATACAGGTTTTAGCATCAGTCTCCAATCTACATATATTACTGGGTTTGAAGATAAACATTAAGGTCATGTCTTTATCCTTATACTTGTTCAAATTGCTACAACTTGTCTAAATCTTTGAACTAATAAAGATTATTTAATCTTAGTGTAGTGTAACATTATTAGTAGTAGTGTTTATCAAAGAAAATAGTTTAGAATCATTGCATGTTTAAGAAATCTTACAAAGTAGAAAGCAACCTAGATATTATACATGAACCCTAGACGCCAAATACAATTTTCAAATAGAAATACTTAAACACACTAAAATACCTTCACAAACGAATCTCTGCTCAAAGTCTCTAGGTTTCAGCAGTTTTCTTTGTTTTGTCCTTGTGTCTTGCTCTACAATAAGCTAACCTTATATACAACTCCATGAAAATTCGATCAATATAGGAAATTATAGAAATTAACTTTATTATACTTATAATCCACTATATAAGCTGATTTGGTAATCATATATGGACTTAAATAATATATATACTGATTTGGTAATCATATATGGACTTTAAATTATACTACACTGGATAAAGATTTCTATAAGGCCCATATATGCTTACATTTATTCATGCTTACATTTAATCGATCAATGGGCTTTAAGGCCCAGTTATGACATTTTATAAACATTTATTCATTGGGTTAATAGACAGATTAGATTAATGACTTGTAGGTGGCTCACATAATTTGGCCTTATTAATAGATTTTGTATAAATTTTTTTTTGCTAAGTCTGATCTCTCTCTCTCTCTCTCTCTCTCTCTCTCTCTCTCTCTCTCTCTCTCTCTCTCTCTCTCTCTCTTTAAACCCTAACTAAAACTAATTGGTATATTTCTCTTGTTAATTTATTTAAATGCACAGCATGGTGTTTAATAAAAGACTAAAGCAACTGTATTTACCTTGTATATGATTTCTTGATTTACTGGAACATATTGAAACAAAAAAAATACCTCTATATCGGTATATATATCAACATAGACATTTATATATCAACATAGACATTTATTTGAAAAAATGGTGTGTTGTAGACAATTAAGAAAAACAGAATGTCGTGTATTTCTTGTCTAGCTTTTGACATATCTACAAAACATAATAATAAGGTTACAAAACTGTAAAAAACATGTAAGCATTCTCATCTCAATGAGACGGCATTAGTAGGTGCAGAGTATGCACGGATAGGTTGTTAGAATGACCGAGGGACTCTTCTAATACCCTCTCCGTGCATATTCTGCACCAACTTGTTCAGCCTACTCGTTTTGTGGGAATAAATACACCAAGTAACATTACAATTCATATCTCAGATAGGTGTGCTTACATATTGGATTGGAATTGCCGACAAATAAGAATTACCATAGCAATTAATTATATATAGGACGATATTTGTGTTTGTCTGATTATTTCTCTCTCCTGGTTCATATAATTCAAAAAACTAATGAAATACTTTATTTCATATGAGCAGATCCAGAGGTTGGTGAAGAAATATCAATGAGGACAATGTTCTGCCAAGCTCCAAAAAAAAAATGTAAGCATGATCTCTCTCATTCGCGCTCTCTCTCTCTCTATCTATCTATATATATATATATATATCTGGAGATCCTAATTTCCAATTTTTTTCTGGTTCAATACAATCTAATATTAATTAAATATTTTGTTATGGTGTCGAGATATGGAGTTTGGTGAGGATTGCACATTGAAGAAGGTTATGGAAATATACATACCCTCATCAAGGAATCAAAACGTAAGCTCTCTCTATCTATATATCTATTTGGTCATGGCTCCTTTGATGCAATGTATATAGGAAATACATCTTTTCAAAGTATATATGATGTGATCCGAGCCCACCTGGGTCCGCCTTCCCATGGTCTGCCTCGATCGACGGTCTGACCCAGCGGCCTAGCCCACGGTCTGCCTCAATCGGCGGTCTGACCGCTGGCGCCCTGATCACAGAGCAGGGCTGCAGCCCCTGCACCCCAACCTGGAGGGAGGCTTGTGCTTGTTAATCCCGCAGGATGTTGGAGGGGGGAATCGAACCCCCGACCCTTTGATATGAGGGCAGTGGAATACCCATCATATCACCAACTGAGCTGCAACCCAATTGGTGATATGATGGGTATTCCACTGCCCTCATATCAAAGGGTCGGGGGTTCGATTCCCCCCTCCAACATCCTGGGGGATTAACAGGCGCAAGCCTCCCTCCAGGTTGGGGTGGAGGGGCTGCAGCCCTGCTCTGTGATCAGGGCGCCAGCGGTCAGACCGCCGATTGAGGCAGACCGTGGGCTGGGCCGCTGGGTCAGACCGTCGATCGAGGCAGACCATGAGAAGGCGGACCCAGGTGGGCTCGGATCACATCATAAAAGTGCACTTTTATGATGCGATTCTTGGTGGACCCCACAGGCCATGGACTCACCTGGGTCCTGTGGGCTGTCAACCACCCAGCCGGTCCCTCAGTCGGAGCACGCCAGCTGGCGAGGCCTAGCCCGACCAAGTCGCCATGGGCTGCAGCCCATGCACCCCAACCTGCGAGGGCCTATAAGGCTTTAATCGCAGGATGTTGCCAGGGGGGATCGAACCCCTGACCTTTGACATATTCCCAATTCCATGGGAGATATGCCAACCAACTACACTGCAGCTCAATTGGTGATATGATGGGTATTCCACTGCCCTCATATCAAAGGGTCGGGGGTTCGATTCCCCCCTCCAACATCCTGGGGGATTAACAGGCGCAAGCCTCCCTCCAGGTTGGGGTGCAGGGGCTGCAGCCCTGCTCTGTGATCAGGGCGCCAGCGGTCAGACCACTGATTGAGGCAGACCGTGGGCTGGGCCGCTGGGTCAGACCGTCGATCGAGGCAGACCATGGGAAGGCGGACCCAGGTGGGCTCGGATCACATCATAAAAGTGCACTTTGTTGATGTGATCCAAGCCCACCTGGGTCCGCCTTCCCATGGTCTGCCTCGATCGACGGTCTGACCCAGCGGCCCAGCCCACGGTCTGCCTCACACGGCGATCTGACCGCTGTGCAGTGTAGTTGGTGATATGATGGGCATTCCACTGCCCTCATATCAAAGGGTCGGGGGTTCGATTCCCCCCACCAACATCCTGGGGGATTAACAGGCGCAAGCCTCCCCCCAGGTTGGGGTGCAGGGGCTGCAGCCCTGCTCTGTGATCAGGGCGCCAGCGGTCAGATCGCCGTGTGAGGCAGACCGTGGGCTGGGCCGCTGGGTCAGACCGTCGATCGAGGCAGACCATAGGAAGGCGGACCCAGGTGGGCTCGGATTACATCAACAATTGGTTAACAAGTGGTGAAATTGCCACTTGTTAAAGGGAGGTTGTGAGTTCGAATCCCACCTCCAACAACCTACAGGCTAATACCCTGGGAATGGGTTGGGGTGTGTGGCCTGCAGGCCTGTTGAGTGTGGGCTAGGCCCGCCGGCTATGCCAGGGGTGACCCCGCCTAGGCTAGTCGGGGGTTGACAGCCCACGGGTCCATGTGGTTTAAGGCCTGGGGCCTGGTCCTTTCGGACCGTGGGGTCCACTCTCATCATAAATGATGAAGATCAAGGATCGAGAATGACGCGGTGCAAGGAAAGGCTCAAAAGGTCTCCGTGGAAGCATCAACCCAAGGCCAAAAAATAGGCCTGACTTCAACCGGCTGGTTATCCTTCACCTGAACTCGGAATTGGATGATTCCGGCGACAGTAGTTAGATGGTGAAGTCTAGTTTCTGTCCTCCAAATTTTAGAATTTTCTGAGTGGTGAAGCAAAAGATATGGTATTTTTACTGAGGGGTCGCTGAAAGTTCCGGGAAGGAATTCAACGAAATGGTTGTTGTGGATGTGGGTGACCGAATGGTGAATGAAGATGGACGTTGTTGGTGATGGATAGGTATCTTCCTAAGCCAAGATATGACACACTGGACCAAGGAAGACAAGGCAATGAATTTGAGATTTGACTCACTCAAACACAATTACCGAACAATTGATGTAACACACAATCACAATCAATTGATATAACTCACAATTGAAGAAGGAAGAGAGCACAATGGTGCAAACTAATTCTGCATTTTCATTTAGTCTTGGACGTGCCTTACAATGAAACAACCTAGCCTTTAAATAGGCTGCAAAGGAAAATAAAGAAAAGCTTAAAAATAAACCACTAACACTTACCCATTAATACAAAGCACTAGTGAGCATTTTAGGGAATTAAAACTAACCACTAACTCTAAACACTCACCCACTAACACAAGGCACTAGTGAGCATTTTCGGAAATTAAAATTAACCACTAAAATGTCTTAAATTTATTAATAATAGGATTAAAATAAATGGCCAGCCTTCTGCTGAACTGTCGTAAAGACAACAGTTTCTGGGTTTCTTTGCCGGAAATTTGAGGAAGACCTTAACATGATAGTTGTATATATTTTCCTTAGCTTTCCAATGACTACTCATGGGCCTCCATTGGACGTTCGTAGCTCCGGATATGGCCAGAATACTGAGTAGGTGTCGACGCGACAAATTCTTTGATTTTGACACCTTCCAAGTTTCGAACCATTTTCTTGGGACAAGCTTTTGACCTTCTTCAAAAATGACGATGTCCATAGTCACATCAATATATAAATATGTAAATAGACAGAAGAATTGAATATAAATGACATTGTTGAAAATAGAGGGGTATTATTAGTCGATGTAGAAGTTGCTCCGAGAGAGTATTTGTTTCATTGGCAAAAGGACTAATGTAATAGTCTCTCGGAGCATCTTCTACACCGACTTAGGTAAACATGCCTCCTCATTAAAGAACAAAAACAGTAATATATTTTCTAGTTATGCAGGATGTATCTGTATCTGTCTCTATTTTTGTCTACTCTTTCTCTCTCTAAACATCCTTTTTTTTCTTCCCTTGATGAGGATGTCTGGAGGCTGGGAACAGATCATTGTCTGTCCTAGTTCATTGACTGTGGAGTGGACTTTGAAGAAAATGATCTAGTTATCTGCCTGCGACCATGTATGTTCCTCTCTCTCTCTCTCTCTCTCTCTCTCTCTCTCTCTCTCTCTCTCTCTCTCTCTCTCTCTCTCTCTCTCTCTCTCTCTCTCTCTCTCTCTCTCTCAATTTTTAATACAACAAAATTTAAACCCTAACTAAAAGTAATTGGTATATTTCGTTTGTTAATTTATTTAAATGCACAACATGGTGTTTAATAACAGACTAAAGCCACTGTATTTACCTTGTATATGATTTCTTGATAAACTGGAACATATTGAAACAAACAAAATACCTCTATATCAATATATATATATCAACATAGACATTCAATATCAGTAGATGACATGCTCTAGCTTTATTTCTACTGAATTATTTGAAAAAATGGTGTGCTTCAGACCATTAAGAAAAACAAACAAAATCTCTCTCTCTCTCTCTCTCTCTCTCTCTCTCTCTCTCTCTCTCTCTCTCTCTCTCTCTCTCTCTCTCTCTCTCTCTCCAAATTATATAAAAAAATAATAATAACTGAATATCAGATATAAATGTACATTATTTCTAGATATTAGATCTGTTGGATTACATCTCTCTGAAATTAAAATTGGTATAGGAATCATACATAAACAACCATATTATTGAGAGGCTATTAGTTACTGCAGAGTGGGCTTAAAGAAGTTAATAGTTTCATCACCAAAAGGAATAAACTATAACTGCTCTAAGCATATTCTGCACTGACATTCAATTAATTATGCCTACTTGTAAAAGTCTGAAAACAGCAAGTGAAAAGAACAAACAAATTAACAAAGCAAACTTCAGTAAATAAAAAGTGAAAAAAACTTAAACACATATACTCATTATTAATAATAATGTAATACCTAAAGCAAACATAACTAAGAGTTACATGTTTTTAAAACACAACATAATAAACTGGAAATTAAAAATGTCTAAAAAGTTTAAAACAAATAAAATTAATGCTACCTTAATCTTCATTGCCTTCTTCTGCCTCAAATGGTTCTTCATCTTCATCGTCTTCTTGTTCAATATCTTCTTCTTCCTCTTCGTTGACTTGTTCTTCTTCATCGTCTCCTTGTTCAATATCTTCTTCTTCCTCTTCGTTGACTTGTTCTTCTTCATCACTTAAATTAATCACTTCCTCTCTCCCGCGTTTAAGTATTGCCAAGGTAGAAAATTAAGCTTTGCAAATTCATCCAAAGTACTTCATAGTAGAAGTCCGGATATTTCATTACCCACTTCATAAATACATGAAAGTTGCCACGCTTCAACGGACTTGCTATTGAATTTCAATATATAATCATTTCCTTCCCTGTCAATCCATATATTTACATCACGGCTGCGCCATGTGATGTAATTGTGTTCATTGTTGTACAATGAATCAATACGTATATAGCGGTCATGGCCATATGGTAAAAACATTTGCTCAAGAAGACTTTCTTCCAATTCAGCATGTGTAAGCACAATAATCATAGGATTATATGATGTAAATGTTGAATGAAATCCTATGAGTTGAGTTGGACCGAAAAAACCTACCACATTTCTTATTGCAACATTCATATGAATGTTTGGGAATAGAATAGGGTCCCTCTCATAAATAAATGGAGTATATCTCTTATTCATTTCATCCAAAGCATCTTTCAACCTGCACATGCATAAAAAAAAAAAAACAGTTTTTTTATAATATTACATTAACACAAAACGACATATAATATTATTAAATTACAAAAAAAAGTATAATAAAAATACCTTTGTGTTGCATTTGCTAGATCACTCGGCATAGTAACTGAACATTTTATGTAATGTTCATCGTCCGATAAATCAATTGGAAAGGAAAGTCGAATGTAAAAATTGTTTGCGATACTTGAAAACCTAAAAAAATGACTTTCCGGTACAATATCTGTAAGGAAAAGCACCTCAATGTCAATTGAGACATCATGCGGAATGGGATGCACCATACTGAATACTATAAAATGAGAGCCTGGAGAACTTAACAATGTTGAGCGTGATATAAGACTTTAAGAATGTGGTACTTATAGTCTTTATTTAATGATTTGTAATTATGTCCATATGTTGAGATAGTATAAAAATAAAAACAGGAAAGGAAATTTCTGCATAGTATGAAATCAGTAAATAAACTTTATGACCTAAATTTACTTAAACAAAAATCTGCATTCAACACGTAAGGAAATTTCTATTATAATGTTTCCATGTAATATAAATACTATATTATGTAAGTATGATATATACATATAGGGAAATTTATATACCAACAACGTAATATGAAAATTATAATGTTTCCATTTAATATAAAGAATATATTCTGTAAATATATCAATATACATACATGAACCCTAAAAAAAGAATTTTCGTATGTTCTGCTTTATTACATTAAGGAAATTTCTGATTTCACAATTCTATAACTCATATTCATTAATACACTTGTATAAAACCTAATTTGTTTCTCCATAGATAATATACCTTACTCTAGACACTAAACCCTAAATCCTAGAACCTATATCATATAACTACACTCTATTGATTTAGTTTTAATTTTAATTATTAATAGCTAAAATAATCAGACTTTACAAAGCAAACAGAACAAAAATAAATAATACAGTTTTTGCTTCATTATGCAAAGGAAATTTAAATAATTTAAATTTGCTTCATTATTATAACTAATTTGACTTTTGTGTAACAGATTTTAACCTAACAAATAGGTCAGACGTACAACTGAAAACAGAAATTGATATGCACATTATGATAAATAATTTACAATGCAAGTTATTGTAACACCCCCAAAACTTAACCCTTTTGGAAAGGTATTACCGCCAGTGACCTCAGTGTTCCTTACCGAGATCACCCAAGGCTTTACCGGTTAAATTCAATCATGAAATACTAATGATACATAATGATCAAAGCATTCAATCCAAAACATAACAATGTCAAGGAAACATGAGTTACGGGATTACAACCCAATCCCGAATAGGTCAACACAGAGTTTAAACCAAATACAGCGGAAGTCTCATAAAACACCTTACAACCAAAGTCATTGTCCAAAAGATCTCAACCTGATTAAAGAAATAATTAAAACGTTCAAAAACCACCGCCGACTCCATAGTCCTTCTAATCTTCTGAGCTACTTTCGATCTGATGTGCCGAATCGAACGGATGACACCAGCCAACCATGCAAGGGAAAAATATTGGTTGGTTAGTCTAAATGAATAGACTAGCAAGGGTACAAAGCATAATGATTCGAAGCAGTCGTATTAGGTTAGACTCCTCGTCCCTCGAATAATAATCGAGTACGCTTGTCAACCACCATACTCCTACTGGAATAAACAAGAGGTATGCACAAGAGAAGATTCTAGAAGACTGAATCTTCACAGAAATCGACTCGAAAGAAGACTCCAACGGAAATGAGTCTTTAAGGAAGTATGACAAGTCTGGAATGTTTACAGAATCATACAACAATGATTTAAGAGTTGACTGAGATGCTTGGGTTCACGACCAACCTCACCGCATACAGCGAATCCAGATTGGAAAGAGAACGTACTATGATCAAAGTCGGGACGAGTTTTCCTAGCTGCACTATAACTTAGCTGCACTACTCGCCGAAGGTTTATTAATTATGTGCGTCTGAGTAGCACTTATCTGATTTATGTTTCAAAAACACACATCACATTATTAGACTTTTACATGTGTACCCCACCAATGGGACGACACATCTTAGTATACGTTTCGTCGAGAGTGACGTACACCGAAAGGTTTGTGACACCAGCTAAGTGTCCTGTCTCTGCACGCTTGTGAAAGAGACCGATCATGATCTTAGAATAGTACCAGATGGAGACGAGCCACCCCGATACCAGATTATAAAGAAACGACTGGACAGAGTCCGAGTAACGTTCCTAACTACAGTGCTAACTAAACAGTTATAGCACAATAACAGTTACAGAATAACTCCACATAAAGGCCCGAAAGGCGATCACAGATAATAGCGTTGTTCTAACAGATATACAACCTATTATATGATTTTCAAAACAGTTTATCAAAACCGTTTCCAGACAAACAGAGTATTCATTTCAAATTAATTACTCAGATAAACTACTGATAATTAATGTAAATATGGAACGAACGAGCAAGAGCGAACCGCCACTTGCCTTAATCCGCAGAATAGTCTAACGACGACAACTGGATTCCGGGCTCGACACGGGTATAGCTCCGACAGCACAACAACCTTCGAGTCGACCCATAAAAGGAACCCTAAGTTAGATTCGACATAACCGTAGTACGAATCTAAAAACGACGAAAAAACACGAAAGGAAAGACGCCACGACGACAACCAACCAAGCCAAAGCCACGAAGGCATTCTGGGCACTGGCGGCGGTCGCCGCATTCATCACGGCGGGCGCCGTGAAGAGCACAGCGGTCGCCGTGAAGAACACGGCGGTCGCCGTGAAGAGCACGGCGGTCGCCGTGAAGAACACAGACGACAGAGACGAGAGAAGTCTCACCAAAACGATGCGCGTTTCGATCCCTTTTCGCCTTGCCTGGGTTTTGACCTCCAAAGGCAACCAAAAGGCTTCTAAAGGGCTTCTGGAAACACCACCAAATGACACCGACGAAAGCTTCAGAATTTCCGGCGAAGGCACAAACTCCGGCGAGAGGAAAATTTGGCAGAGGTTCGGTGTTTGGGATGGCTCAAATCTCTCCCCCAACACCTCCTTTTATAGCCAAAGCATCTGGAGCACGAAAAATATGGGCCTAAAGCTAGTTCGGTGCTCGCCAGAAATCGCGCCGGCGACCAACGGGCAAGGACTGCCGGACAACGATGGTGGCCATTACGGCGGGCGCCGTAATTTACGGCGGTCGCCGCGGTCTGGCACACCAGCTGCCACCTCGAGCATTGGGACGGCGGGCGCCGTGACTTTACGGCGGTCGCCGTGAAGGGATCCAGCGACGGCGGTCGCCGCCACTGTACGGCGGTCGTCGTGACAGGCTTTTCCGCCCGTTCAGGTTCGAACGAACATGACGTTAAACCGGGATAAAAATTATCGTATGCGAACGACAATTAAAATCCAAGGCATGCTGTCTGTATATTATTTCACTGAGAAAAATATTACAGATATAGAGCACATTACAGAATGTCTCAAACTCTCTGTATTAAATCCGACGTACACAACGGGTACTCGGGAAAATTCCAAAATTCCCAAAATAACCTTACAAAAATACGGGGTATCACAGTTATACATTTCTTTCAACTTTAAATTGATTATATTTGCATACAAAATATTAACTGTATGATCCTAATCATTGAAAATACAGGTTTTAGTATTGTTGTGTGGATTGCTACCAGCAGACAATTATTTTGGAGTCGTAATGCAGTTCTCAAGTTATCAATAAAGGTACGCAAAGAAAGTTCAGTTAGGTTAATATTATTATTAGTAGTGTTGTATCAAAGAAAATAGT
Source organism: Rheum nobile (assembly GCA_027886185.1). Taxonomy (NCBI): domain Eukaryota; kingdom Viridiplantae; phylum Streptophyta; class Magnoliopsida; order Caryophyllales; family Polygonaceae; genus Rheum; species Rheum nobile. The sequence goes on from WOAB01000190.1 coordinate 737,396, forward strand.
TTTTCTTCATTGCATGTTTTAGTATCGTAGAACCTTAGTCATATATCCACCCTTGTTTTTGATTTAGGGTAAGTAAAAAAAATTCATTAAGCAAAAACAAAATCATGGATGCAAAATTATATAAATTAAACAGAATTCTGCAATAGAATCAAAACAAATAGTCTAACTTGGAGGAATTAATAAACATGAAACTTATATGAAAACTGTCATTCTGAACTTTAAAAATAAATGGTCATAGGAAATAATGCAATTAAATCCTAATATGAAATTATTTATTCATCTAGCTTTTCCTCTTTCACTTTCTTGAATATAAGCCTCTTCCTGGTACTTGAGTGCTCCCCACGATTAACTAAAGGAAAATCATCAGCTTTAGTAATCTCCTCTTCATCCGATTCACCATTATCATCATCTTCGTCGATATTAATATAACGACGCTTACGGGGTGAAACTATTTCATTTGAAGAAACTTTTGACATAACATCATTGTCTAGGGAGAACGATTCCAGATTTTCCTATCAATAAATAAATTAAACATGTATTAAATTTGTGATTAGTAATAAAATAACTCATAAATATCAAATACTTAATTCAGCGAAATATACCTCAGATTCTTTGGTAGTTTGCTCAAATTTCTCAATGAGAGTGGTAACGTCGGTCATATTCATCATGGTATATGCAGAAGGTTTAGGAAGTCTACTGATGTTGAATTGCGAAATAAGAACTCTAAATAACATCTTTTTGTTCAGCAAGACATTTAACTCTTTCGGGATATTATTTATGTCCTCATCCTGAAAAAATAATAAGTTCAATAAAAACATAAATTAATAAGTAATGCATTAAAATTTATGTTTATATACCTTATCCGTTGATTCGAGAATACTGGAAACACTTTTCTTCAAGATTTGTGAAATTTCCCTATCAAATATAGTGAAATGAGCGGTACCAGAACCGTCTATAACACTAACTTGAACACTAAATCTGCATATTAGAAAAAACTACAATATCATGAACAAACATTAAAATATCTGAATTTAAAGGACAATTTTTTATGAAAGAATTATGTACCTAGGGACTGCATAGTTAACCAAAGTTTTACATTTTTTACACCAAAACTTTTCCTCTTGCGATTGCACCTTACTTTTACACCGTTTGCAAGAATTATAGTACCATCCGTAGGAATCTTCAATATGATCAATGGTGGCAAGAGTAATAGCTTGCAAAACCTATAGTTTATACATTATATAATTCTGTAAGATAATGTACATAAATCTACATACTCTTTATTAACACATAATAAGCAAATGTACTGAACTAACCGTTCCCCGATCGTGAAGATGTTCGTTGAGTTCATCTAAAGTTTTTCTCTCTTTTCCGTTTAAGAAAAGGTCGGCTTGGGAGTAGGACGGCTCATTTGTCAATTGTACACAACTTTGGCCAGCTTTTGAGCATTCCTTTTTTTGAGAAACTACAATATGCAGATATAGTATAGGATAATTAAAAAAAAATTAGACGATATTGGATACTGAACTGCTGCATATTTTATGTAATAAAAATAATATTACCTTTTCTTAAATTCAGCAATCTCACATACGCTATCATCATCAAAATAAATCCTTGTGCCATAATAACCATTTGACACATTAGGTGTATTATTCCATTTTCCCAGCTTTCCAAATTGTATAATAACTACGACCAACTTCTGTGCTGAAGCCCCAACAAATGGGCGACATAATTCGGCATAATCATCCCATAATGTACAATTGATGACATTATCCCTGCAATAGTATACAATATAAAATAACGATGAATTTAACACAACAGAATATATGATAACATATTAAATTTTATTACCATGGAGAGATTAAAAAAAAAACATAAATACCTTGTATCCATCAATTGTATATTGATCCTTTTACCCTCTTTTCCGTTCCTATTAGTGAATGTAACAATGCTGTCTCCAATTCCAACCAATTGCCCAATAACATCTACACAATAAATAATATTATGTGTAAACTAAAATATTAAACCTACTGAAATCATAATTGTTATAATATAACAAATGTTAAATTGAAAGATTTACTAACCATACAGATATACTTGATCCAGTGACTCGTCGAGGATTTTTTCGAAATCAGTGAATTTGAATCCATGAATAGGAATAGAAATTGATGAACTCCGCTTAATTGTAGTGTTGCGATAAAATATTATCTTGTATTTATGATTAGAGAACTTGAAAGGTATATCATAAAGAGCAATTCCAAAGTTTGAAATCAAATATACACCTTCTTTCTCTAATATTCCAAGATTCACCATAAAAGCTTCTTTAATTACTCCATGAATTTTCTCACCCTTGAGACAATGAGAAATTTGTGTTAGTCCTATACAAATATTAGACAAACAAATATTATATTAAACACAAATTATTACAGATCTGAAAATTAATACCTTTTCATCCATTAAAATGATTTCAGTTGCACTGTATTGCGTACGATCTTCTTTCTTTGGAACCTTAAACAATCGAATTACTCGAACCTTTAGCTCATAATTCCCTCGGGTACCCGTAATATCCTTTATTTATTGTTGCTGTTTTGACATTGCTACAAATGTCCTACACACAAAAAAACAATACAAAGAACAATTGATTAATGTAATATCTGTAATTGCACAATATTTCTGTTCAGTATTTCATGATTAATGGGTCCTTTAGTACGAAAATCAGTAATGGAAAATGAGATCAATGTTGGCTGATATGTAAATGCAAAAAATCAGTGCAGATGGGGAAAATGTCCGAACCTTTAGCTCATTATTATGTAAATGCAAAAAATCAGTTACAAAGTGTGAGAATATGTTTTTAAAATAACAATTTCTGAAATATGTTCAGTATTTCCTGGTTTGAGAATATGTTTTTTATTGAACTTAATTTCTGAAATCTGTTGTTCAACGAATATCCATACCTTTATGTATTGAAGCATATGTTCAGTTCATGATTCTATCAAACTGGGTTTTATTGTTGAGAATATGTATTGAACTTAATTTTTGAATTCTGTCTTTGTTTATTGTTGTTGTAGGAATACATACGGGAAATCAAACTGGGGTTTCAAACAACTCATGCAGTTCCAAGATCTACAACTGAAAACCTAAAGGTACGGATACTATACTAACATTTAAATGAACGTGACAAATATATATTCAATGTTGCATAGAGTAGACTGAATGAAAGCCTGAAAAGTAGTTATTCAATGTTGCATATAGGTCTTGAATTATTACCTTGTAACTCTGTTTTGAATTTCCTGAGTAACACTGAACCAAAGAAAATAAAGCAATATCAGTTATGTTTGTAATATATATTCAATGTTGCATAGAGTAGACTAAATGAAAGCCTAAAAAGTAGTTATTCGATGTTGCATCTATGCAGAAACTGGGTCACTGTTTGAAATGAAATAAGCATTACAAATTATAATTGATATAAGCATTACCTCTTAAATCTCTGTATTCTGTTGTAGCTAATCTTCTTCAAATAACTGAGAAGCTCTACATGTATATTTATAGCTGAATTTATAGGCCAATATGTGAAAGAGATATAGAGTATTATATTACAACTTTCGATAGAATAACTCATGTTTATTTTTGTATTTTTGGAATGCACAGATTTTCCAATATCAAATCTTCATAGTAATCTTTTTAATTTTGTACATAAACTATTATGCACGACTGATAATTATTCTATAGTATATTATATGACTTTCTTGTTCAGATCTTGTAATCAATTTTGCTTTTTATGGATATGTTATGATTTGCAGAATTTCTGCCATAGGGGAAAGATATGGCACACATTTTCGTTCCACTTTTTATGGATATGTTCAGATCATGTAATATGTGTGCAGGTTTTGTGAATTGTTTTTGGGTTTAGGGTTTCTGGTTGGGGTTTAGTATTCCAGTTTTTAATATGCTTCGAATTCAGTTTTTTTAGCATTGATATATGTCCAGGTCTTGTAATATGTGTGCAGTTTTTGTGAATTGTTTTTGGGTGATTTCTTTCTGGTTACGGTTTAGTATTTCAGTTTTTAATATGCTTTGATTTCAGTTTTTTTTAGCACTGATATATGTCCAGGTTTTGTTCTTAAGTTAAATGTGTTATATTTGTGCAGGTCTTTTAGCAATGTGTTATGATTTGCAGAATTTCTGCCATGGGGAAAATATATGGCACACATTTTCGTTTCAGTTTTTATGCAATTTTGTAATAATTTCTGTGCAAAATTTCTTGTAATGCTTATGTAATATGTTTATGCTTCATTTGTGGCTTTGCTGTTTTGTAATATGTGTGCAGATTTTGTGCATTGTTTTTGGGTGATTTCTTTCTGGGTTTTAGTATTTCAGTTTTTTATATGCTGTAATTTCAGTTTTTTTAGCAATGTGTTATATCATTGCAGGTTTTGTGCATAAGTTTTATATGTTGTTTTATTTTCTGGCCAATTGTGTATGCATAGTCATTCAATTGTATACAAACAAAATTAGGTAATCGGATTTATTTAGTAAGATATTCAAAAAAAAAATCTGATTCTATAATATGATTTCCGGAAACAAAATCACATAAATAAAGTAGCAGATATTAAGTTATGAATATGGAAAAATATATCATTCTACACATATTCTGGAAGATTTATATTGAAAGAAAAATGGAAGTAACCGGAATAAATGGATTTAATGACACGTGGCCAATTTGATGGAAAGATGACACGTGGCATGAAAAAAATCGGTGCATTGTAGGGGTGCCACGTGGCTTAGCCGAGTCTTTGCGTTTAGTAGATATATAGTAGATTTGTTAATTTAATGGAATGATCAAAATAATATGGATCTTACAACTTTATTATAAGAGGATATATGAAAACTATTAGCAATTTATTTAAAAAAGACACGAGTATAAATTAAATACGTATGATATATTTGATATTATATCAAGTTAGATATTATTTTAAAAATAAATATTTATTTAAATTAAAGATGAAAAAATAATTTTATTCCAAAAAAAATGGAATAATATGTTAAAATGTATTGTTTAAATATAAATGTATTTAGATTTTGAGTGGAGATTTGATAAGATTGTCGTGTTTAAATTAATTAATTAAAAGAATGCCAATTTACCATAATTTGACACATTAAAATTATAAATCTATAATCGTTCTGATAACTCGAAAAAGGATAATTTTTTTTTTATTGATAATTATTAGTCATAGAGTCCGTACTGCATAGCACATAACGATGCATATCATGTATTAAATATAATTTTTTGTAAGAAATTTAAATCTGCTTTTATTAAAAATATAAAAGAACAAATTTCTTAGTAAGAATATAAATATAAATATATTCTTATTAAAAATATAAATATGTTTTCTGGTAAGAAGAAATATAACTTTGTTATATCCAGTGTATTGGTTGGAAGAGAGTAGGGCAAAAAAAAAATTGGTAAGAAGAAATATAATTTGTTGTATTCACTTTATTGGTCGGATGGGACGGAAATTATCCGTGAATCACCGACTCATCTGAAAAACCTCATTCGTATATGAATGATATTCTTGAGGGGGAAATTGGGTGACGGATCGAGTACAAGTGACGATACATCTGACTGATTACCATGCACCCGATCCACCCAAATTCCTAATTCTAATATTACATAATTATATATTTTTAATTTTCAACTTATTAAATCTGTAAATTTAATATTTTATAAATATTCTATCGTTAACTTTGACCAAATAATACACTTGACTAAGTATTTCCATTTATCGAAGAAAGTCTATTCATTTCCGTATCTTAAAATTTATTTTGTTACATATAAATTACCACAAAATTAATAAATAGTATTTCGATGATGATAATAAAAGTAAATTCGCCGTTTCATCACATAAACCATTTCCACATCAAAGAAATCTATGCCTATTTTGGGCTTTTCTTTTTGGTCCAAAGCCTATTTTACACTTATAATTTATCCAATCTTTTGATCTATACGAGGATGTTCTAATAAAAAAGTAATATTTTCTTCACATGTCTCTTTACTCAATTAATGATATCTAACTTTGAAGCAAAACTTCAATCACCTTTCTCCTTACAAGTCAGCTCAGATTTTCAATACAATTTTGAGTATTTTCGACAGTCAAATACTAACCCTGCCCATTTACTATTTCTCTAGTGGAGTATTTGGAATCATCGGAATAATCTTATCTTCCGTCATTCTAGTAACTTTCAGAACTTCAGCCCATCAGAACACGCCTGGTTTTCCTACCAAGATTGGACAATATCTAACACATCTGTCAAACCAGCAACCATTAGACGAAACTGTGCATTAATCACACATCGCATCTGGAAGAAACCTCCACAGACATGGATCAAACTAAATTTCGACGGATCAAAGAAGGCAGACAACAAATCACATATTGGCTACATTCTACAGAAGCACAACGCGAAAACACTATTTTTTAGTCGGGAAGAAATTCCGGCAACATTCATTCTGCGTACCGAAGCTTTAGCAGCCTTATTTGGTATCCAATATGCTGCTAGGCATAATATTACACAACTAATTATCGAAGGTGATAATTTGGTTGTCATTAATTCCATCCGACGCACATGGAAAATACATTATATTATTATGGATATTTGGGGCCTTCTGTCTGCATTTCCTTCTTTGCAGGTGTTTCACTGCTTTCGTGAAGCCAACCATGCAGCTGACTTCTTAGCAACACATCCTATTCCGCCATATGTAGTCCAACAATTTCAACGTCTTCTATGTCCTACTACCAACAATACTCCTTCTATTACTGGGGACATATATGAGTTCTTAAAGCTGAACTCTACTTTTCATTTTTTTGGAACTCAACTTGTAAAAATCATCCATTCGGATGATTTAGGGCAATCATCTGTTTAGGTGGGTCCTAATATTTGCCTTGTATAAAAAAAAGTAATATTTTTTAAATTTAATAATTGTTTTATCTTATGGAGTATTAAATTTAGGGAAATTCTTGTTGGTGTCCCTGAGTTTAGGGTTATTTCTGTTGGTGTCCCACGATTTAGTTTTTTCCAGTTGGTACCCCTAAGGTTTTGGTTTGTTCGCTTTGTAATCGAAATTTCCCATGTCCGTATCATTTCGGTTCGAATTGATTAAATCGGAGTTCATCATTATGTTTGTTGACCTCAACTTAGTAGGATTCGACTCCTAAAACAATCAAATCCATACGCGAACCATTCCGATTTGAATTCTTAAGGTCGAAAACGGGTTGTTGCTTCGGAATTCAAATTGACATGGTTCAGACATGGATTTGGGTATTTTAGGAGTCAAATCTTACTAATTTGAGGGCAAGGAACACAATGGTGGACTTTGATTTAATCAATTTCAACTGGAATAGTACAAACATGAAAAAATGTGGTTACGAAGCAAACCAACCCAAACCTTAGGGGTTTGGGTTGGGCGCACAATAAAAACTTAACCGTGGGACACCAACAGGAATAACCCTAAACTCAGGGGCACCAACAAAAATTTCTCTTAAATTTATTAAAGGATTTTTCTAATGTGTGTCTAAGGGCGCACAATAAAAACCTTATATTTAGTAATAATTCATTTTAATCACTAGTTTAACTTTTTTCCTAGGAGTTCACCCCTTCTACTTCAAAAAATATTTTAATTTTTTTTTCAAATTTAGACTTTTATCATGTGCCCATAGACAGACATTAAACAAATCAATTATTAACGAGCCTACTATATGAACGATATTTTTTTCCTATATACACGACAATCTGTACACACAGAAATTGCGTACGCAATTACTGTGCGTACAGGTGAAAATACGTATAAATTGTAAGATTATACGTATTTTATTTTATTTAAAAAAAAATTATAAATCTCTACGCATTACTTTAGCGTACGCTAAAGTAATGCGTAGAGATTGGGCCAGCCCATATTAGGGCCGACCCAACTTCTAAAAAAACGCTTGCTTGAAATTTGGCTCCTACAGTACACCAGATTCTGGCGCATGATTAATTTTTTATATATATATATATATTTTTTTTTCCTGGGCGCAGCCAAGTAAACATTATATTTTTTTAAATATGCATTTGACTCTAGTAATAGACGTTTTCAAGTAATCAGGGTTACATGGCAATAAATTCGTTTGTATCATGAGATTTCAATATACTTTTATTCATGTACGTTTCTCCACGAATTCGTTTGATATTAACTGTTTGTTATTATTATTCTCGAAAATCACATATAACTATGGTTATATCTTATAGTTATATCCAATTTAGTTATATCTTATAGTTATATGCTACGGTTATATTCTTTAGTTATATATTATGGTTATATCCTATAGTTATATCCAATTTGGTTATATCTTATAGTTATATCCAATTTAGTTATATCTTATGGTTATATCCTATAGTTATATACTATGATTATATCATATATCTTATAGTTATATAACTATATGATATAACCAAATTGGATATAACTATAAGAATATAACCAAATTGGATATAACTATAAGATATAATCATAGTATATAACTATATAATATAATGTATGATATAACCATAGTATATACTATGATTATATCTTATAATTATATCCAATTTGGTTATATTCTATAGTTATATACTATGGTTATATCATCTATCTTATAGTTATATAACTATATGATATAACCATGGTTATATTCTATAGTTATATACTATGGTTATATCATCTATCTTATAGTTATATAACTATATGATATAACCAAATTGAATATAACTATACGATATAACCATAGTATATAACCATAGTATATAACTATAGGATATAACCATAAGATATAACCATAGTATATAACTATAGGATATAACCATAGTATATAACTATAGAATATAACCATAGTATATAACTAAAGGATATAACCATAAGATATAACCAAATTGGATATAACTAAAGAATATAACCGTAGTATATAACCATAAGATATAACCAAATTGGATATAACTATAAGATATAATCATAGTATATAATTATAAGATATAACGATATGATATAACTATAAGATATAACAATAGGATATAACTATAGGATATAACCATAGTATATAACTAAAGGATATAACCATAATATATAACTATAGGATATAACCATATTATATAACTATAGGATATAACCATATATAACTATAGGATATAACCATACTATTAAAACTAAAGGATATAACCATAGTATATAACTATAGGATATAACCATAAGATATAACCAAATTGGATATAACTATAAGATATAACCATAGTATATATGTAATACCCCTCATTTTTTTTAGTAAGGGTATTTGGGTAATTTCCCAAACCCTCGTCAATTATTCAGGACGCGTTAGGCAAAGTTCGGAATTTCTGTAACTCGTATAATCGTTGTATTATTCCCTGAGCCTTGGAATATACATTCGATGTATTTTGGAAGCTTAGAATATTTGTTCGGGTATAAATATATATAATCTGGGGTTTAAACCCACGCCAAATCCTTTCCTGAGAAAACGTATGGGAAAAGGGCATATCCGTGACCGCGGCAACACTTCCGCGACCGCGGAAAAATAGTGCTCAACAGCACTGGGAAAGGGAATTTTCCGCGACCGCGGAAATGTGCATTCGTGCCACGTGTTCTTCGTCACCGTCGATCTTCTGAGCCACCGTTGATTTGGGCGGAGGCTGCTCTCCTCCTTTGGCTATAAATGGAGGCCAAGTTTGAGGGTTTTGGGCACCCAAATCTGATCTTCTCTCTCTCTCTCTCTCGTTTTCCATTGTCGTCGGAGTTTCGAGCTCTCGTCGGAATTTTCGAGGTGTCGCCGGAGCTCTCGCCGATGGTCGTGGTGGCCTTGGAGTGGTGCTTTGGAGGAGCAAGGAGGAGTGGAGTGGAAGCCCTCGCGAATCGAGCCCCGCCGTGTCGTCGCCGGTGAGTTTCCTCCATTTTGGGTCGCCAGAGTTCATGGCTGCGACCGTGGACATGAACAGCCGCGACCGCGGCAGTGACAAGGTCGGCTGCGTCCGTGGCCGCTGTCATCGACGCTCGCGGACGCTGTCCTCAATGCCCGTGACCGCGGAATCCCAGCCGCGACCGCGGATTGCCTTGGCAATCGCGATCGTGGCCTTGGACAATCCGGTCTCGGGCGGGACTTTCGTTCTTTCGATTTCGTTCATTCATTCTTAGATTCGTATCATTTTATTTGTAACACCCCCAGGCCAGTGGTGCTACAGTGCCATAATCCGGAAGGATTATAAGGCGGGTGAAAAGAAAAAATGCAAAACATAACCCATATAAATAATATCAAAAGCAGTACAGCGGAAAACCTGTAAAACCTGTCCAGAGTTTGAAACCACCAACAACTTAACATACTGAAATACAACCATTTACAAACCAAAAACCAACAACCAAAAACCAAAACCAATACAATAAATACAACCCATTCAAAGTCCGAAACCAAAACGACCCGTGTAACAAGTCAAGTCCAAACCAAAAGAGTAGAGTTCTTGACTCCAAAACCGATGATGATCAGGAACCTCCTTGCTGGCGCTGAACCTGAAAAGCCTGATTGACTGAGGGACCCGATACCCCAGCCAACCACGGCACGTAAACCGCAGTTGGTCAGTCTCGTGAAAGACTATGGCAAGACTAGCCGAGCCAAAACAGTTTCAAAACCATAGAATTATCACGGCAAGTAACAATACCAAACAACAACCGATCATCAAATATATATATATACGTATCTCTCATAAATACACTTGATTATCATCACACCAACCAATTAACCAACCATACGTCACAACGCAAACATAAACACACACTATCACAACCGATCAATTACCCATTCTTATCCAATTCTACACGATACTAACCTCTTCCATCCAACCTCAAACTCATCACAAGCATAAATGAAAAGAATGATCCAATCCAACTTCCTCTTCAATACTAATACCTCTAATCCAACTCCATGCACATACACAATCTCTTATTACTGACTTACAACCAAAGTTAACCAATAATACAAAACTCACTACTGCACTTAACACAACAAATTCAATTAACCTTCACAACAACAAACACATAAGCATCAACGATATAATCATTACATAACGATCCAGGCCAGCCCCCTTCTGGTGCCGCCGATTCGTCAACCTCGACTGCAACTCATACCTCAAACTCAACTCGCATTGGCACACACCCTCAAGATGGGAAACCAACCTTTACAACATCCACACAATCGACCTTCATAATCAATCAACATACCCTTTTATCCGAAACTAGCTAATACCAGCATCCACATCAACAGAGATTCACAACTTTGACTAGTTACAATTAACAATATAACACACGAAATTCACAACCACAACCAATGGCCAACAATGACCCACGACCACAACTAATAACAATCAACGTCCAACATAAACCAATTATCAAACATACAACCAAATTACCAACACAACCACTTAATCAAGTACATAATCAACAATCATCACAAATCCACGTATTCAGGTACACAACCAATATCATTAACACAACCACTTAATCAAGTACACAACCAACATTCAACACATAACCAATACACACAACCACCAACACCTCCAATCCAACCTCCGTCTCCACCACCACATCACCGGGTGAGACAATCAACACACACAACCACCAACACCTCCAATCCAACCTCCGTCTCCACCACCACATCACCGGGTGAGACAATCAACACACACAACCACCAACACCTCCAATCCAACCTTCGTCTCCACCACCACATCACCGGGTGAGACAATCAACACACACTTTCCGGATGGGACTTTCACCATCCAACCCTTGGCCCTTAACGACGTAGGCGTGCACCCTATGCGGTTTGGTGAGACTATCATCACCTGACCCTTCGACCTTCGGGGGTTCATACCCACCGAGGCCCTAAATATAAGGACTTTCACCAACCAACAACATTCCACCACTACACCGACACCAATTCAAACACTTCATACGACAACAAATCAAATATCACATAATCACATACACACACACAATCCAACACACACACACAAACTCAATCCAACACACACACACACGATCCCACACACACACACATATTCAATCCAACACACACACGATCCAACACACACACACACATTCAATCCAACACACACACACGATCCCCCCCCCCCCCCACACACACACACATTCAATCCAACACACACACACACACGATCCAACACACACATGCACACATTCAACACACACACCATTCAATCCAACATACACACACACATTCAACACACACACCCATTTAATCCAACAACACTATTTACAACAATCAATCATATTTAGTCACAATTGACTACCACGTCCACATTTAATCAATCACGATACCAGACAATTACTATCACGCACACATACCCATATTCAACCAAGCAACGGTAAACTTAATTATGAAATAAATTAAGCATAAATCAATTTATAAAAAAATATAAGTTAGCAAGGATCCTCTTGCCTCAAGTCGAACCACAACGACCCCAGAGGTCTCCAATCAACCCGAATGAACCTGCGAAATCAATCCAAGCAAAACCCTGGCGTTAATTAACTCATACCAAATGCACTACTAGCAAACCCCCAAATTCAAACCCTAAATCAAAATTAATTAAGCCAATCACACCCAAATCAACTCGATTCCAATTACTTCAAATTCATAACTCAATTCCAAGTCAGCAAACCACACCCAATACAACCAAACTCCCTGAAATTTCAAATCAAATTTGCCCAAAACCCAAATCAAATCAAACAACCAAATCTGCCCAACTAACAACAATTACCAACTAATTCAACCCCAAAAATCAGATTCGGTATTACCATCCAAAACCAACACACACACACACAGTACCTCGTCGGTGATTCGAGCCACCACACCGCAACCATCACCCAGCGCCACCACCGAACCAAAGGAGGAAGGAGATGCCGGCTCCACGCGTTGGCTAGGCAGAGGCGCGAACAGGGGAGAAGAGTACCAAGAGCTGCACCGGGGCTGAAGGCGGTGGTGTTGCAGCGGCGACAAGGACAACAGCTCCCCTCGTCGCCGGATCTTAGCAGCCACACCAGCATCTCTCGGCAGCGACCAACAGCAACAACAGCAACTCCAGCGGACACCAACGAGCAGCAAACGAACTCGCCGGAGGAAGAGCTGGCTTTGGCTAGGCACATGAGAGTCGAACTCGTCGTGGAAGAGGGAGCTGGCACAGGAGAGAGCCACAGAGCACAGGGGAATGATTCTTCACGGGAGAGAGACAACCGAAAGAGAGAGAGAGACCCAAACGTGTTTTTGGGATTAAAATCCCCAAATTTCCATTTCTCCCCCTTTTAACAAATCCCCTTAATCAAATTACCAAAATGCCATTATTATCCTATTTGGGGTATTTCATTCTCCCCTCCTTATAAGAGTTTCGTCCTCGAAACTCAGATCAAACAGGTACGGACATTGATCTCTCATAACTGATTCCAGAATATACAAGACTTACCAAAGAATAACCTTCATGGAGAATTAACTCTCTGATCTCTTTATCAGCCAACACACATAACCGATCTGAAATCACAATACTCCATCCTCCTGAACAAAAATCCGAACACCCTTTCCTGAGCAATATCAATGTATATCTTACTTAACTTCCATCACATTCAGCTGTGTTCTCTCTTTCCCAAATCAATTTCACTTTCACCATTCACCAACTCTTGTTGCAATCCCGATTGAACTGTCTGACAAGCAACCACATGCTCGAGAGTCGACTTCCTACACAAAGCATCAGCAACCATGGTACCCCTTTCTGATTGATACACAATATCTTTTCCATAATCCTCAATCACTTCTGGCAACCATCTGTATCTCATGTTCAACTCTCTCTTATACAATTTGAACTGACGAAAAGCATACGCAATGACCTTCCCATTCTGCATCAAAACGCAACCCAGACCCTGCTCAGACACATCACTTTAGATAACAACCTTTATGTCCCATGCGGTATAACCAACACTGACACATTAATCAACACTTCCTGAGTTCTTCGAAACTCTTTCCTAACATAACCTGCCCCATTCAAAATTCTCAGTCATACACAGATAACCGACATAACCTTTCCTTAACAATTTTACAGTTGTCGCCGCATAACAATTCTGTCAGAGTAATTAGGATCATAACCCTCAAACACGTGCACTAAACCCTTATCTGTTGTTACAATAACTATCGTCTTTCTACAGTCATACGCACATTCTGTTCCTCAACTCAGCCGAACCCATTGTCGAAAAATCCTACTTTTTCAGATGCAACTGAGTTCTCTGTTCCTTACTACCTCAAGCATCAATAATCTGATCAGAAACATCTATAGCAGTTTCCATAATCAAACACTCATCAACATACTACTCAATGGTTGCACAACTGAGTCTCACCATCGAGATTCCATCTCGGAACACAACCATATATGAAAGCGCTCTAACTGCCTTCTCATTCTTGACAACTATAGCAGCATACAACTTCTTCATACCCTATCATCAGTTACCAGACTCAACCTCTTGACGATAAGCCCAACGGCCTCATCCTCTACCATACTCATACCTTTTCAATCTCTAGCACGTCCCACTTACCAGGGAACACACAATTTAAATTTACTTAACAACATTAACCATCGCATATGAAATTAATCATCAATACTCAACATATAAACATTAGCATAAAACATCACAAACAACCAATACTTACTTACCAACACAACTCACTACAGTTGACAGCAAGGATTCCTGATCACCCGATCATTCACAACAACAACGTATAAAAATTCTCAAGTTGAAAAATCGGAAAGAACACATTTTTTTGAAAAGAGCTCTGATACCAACTTCTGTAACACCCCCAGGCCAGTGGTGCTACAGTGCCATAATCCGGAAGGATTATAAGGCGGGTGAAAAGAAAAAATGAAAAACATAACCCATATACATAATATCAAAAGCAGCACAACGGAAAACCTGTAAAACCTGTCCAGAGTTTGAAACCACCAACAACTTAACATACTGAAATACAACCATTTACAAACCAACAACCAAAAACCAAAACCAATACAATAAATACAACCCATTCAAAGTCCGAAACCAAAACGACACGTGCAACAAGTCAAGTCTAAACCAAAAGAGTAGAGTTCTTGACTCCAAAACCGACGATGATCAGGAACCTCCTTGCTGGCGCTGAACCTGAAAAGCCTGATTGACTGAGGGACCCGATACCCCAGCCAACAACGGCACGTAAATCGCAGTTGGTCAGTCTCGTGAAAGACTATGGCAAGACTAGCCGAGCCAAAACAGTTTCAAAACCATAGAATTATCACGGCAAGTAACAATACCAAACAACAACCGATCATCAAATATATATATATACTTATCTCTCATAAATACACTTGATTATCATCACACCAACCAATTAACCAACCATACGTCACAACGCAAACATAAACACACACTATCACAACCGATCAATTACCCATTCTTATCCAATTCTACACGATACTAACCTCTTCCATCCAACCTCAAACTCATCACAAGCATAAATGAAAAGAATGATCCAATCCAACTTCCTCTTCAATACTAATACCTCCAATCCAACTCCATGCACATACACAATCTCTTATTACTGACTTACAACCAAAGTTAACCAATAATACAAAACTCACTACTGCACTTAACACGACAAATTCAATTAACCTTCACAACAACAAACACATAAGCATCAACGATATAATCATTACATAATACAATCAACCAAAATAACGATCCAGGCCAGCCCCCTTCTGGTGCCGCCGATTCGTCAACCTCGACTGCAACTCATACCTCAAACTCAACTCGCATTGTCACACACCCTCAAGATGGGAAACCAACCTTCACAACATCCACACAATCGACCTTCATAATCAATCAACATACTCTTTTATCCGAAACTAGCTAATACCATCATCCACATCAACAGAGATTCACAACTTTGACTAGTTATAATTAACAATATAACACACGAAATTCACAACCACAACCAATGGCCAACAATGACCCACAACCACAACTAATAACAATCAACGTCCAACATAAACCAATTATCAAACATACAACCAAATTACCAACACAACCACTTAATCAAGTACATAATCAACATTCATCACAAATCCACGTATTCAGGTACACAACCAATATCATTAACACAACCACTTAATCAAGTACACAACCAACATTCAACACATAACCAACACACACAACCACCAACACCTCCAATCCAACCTCCGTCTCCACCACCACATCACCGGGTGAGACAATCAACACACACAACCACCAACACCTCTAATCCAACCTCCGTCTCCACCACCACATCACCGGGTGAGACAATCAACACACACAACCACCAACACCTCCAATCCAACCTTCGTCTCCACCACTACATCACCGGGTGAGACAATCAACACACACTTTCCGGATGGGACTTTCACCATCCAACCCTTGGCCCTTAACGACGTAGGCGTGCACCCTACGCGGTTTGGTGAGACTATCATCACCTGACCCTTCGACCTTCGGGGGTTCATACCCATCGAGGCCCTAAATATAAGGACTTTCACCAACCAACAACATTCCACCACTACACCGACACCAATTCAAACACTTCATACGACAACAAATCAAATATCACATAATCACATACACACACACAATCCAACACACACACACAAACTCAATCCAACACACACACACACGATCCCACACACACACACATTCAATCCAACACACACACACGATCCAACACACACACACACACATTCAATCCAACACACACACACACGATCCCACACACACACACACATTCAATCCAACACACACACACACGATCCAACACACACACGCACACATTCAACACACACACCATTCAATCCAACATACACACACACATTCAACACACACACCCATTTAATCCAACAACACTATTTACAACAATCAATCATATTTAGTCACAATTGACTACCACGTCCACATTTAATCAATCACGATACCAGACAATTACTATCACGCACACATACCCATATTCAACCAAGCAACGGTAAACTTAATAATGAAATAAATTAAGCATAAATCAATTTATAAAAAAATATAAGTTAGCAAGGATCCTCTTGCCTCAAGTCGAACCACAACGACCCCAGAGGTCTCCAATCAACCCGAATGAACCTGCGAAATCAATCCAAGCAAAACCCTGGCGTTAATTAACTCATACCAAATGCACTACTAGCAAACCCCCAAATTCAAACCCTAAATCAAAATTAATTAAGCCAATCACACCCAAATCAACTCGATTCCAATTACTTCAAATTCATAACTCAATTCCAAGTCAGCAAACCACACCCAATACAACCAAACTCCCTGAAATTTCAAATCAAATTTGCCCAAAACCCAAATCAAATCAAACAACCAAATCTGCCCAACTAACAACAATTACCAACTAATTCAACCCCAAAAATCAGATTCGGTATTACCATCCAAAACCAACACACACACAGTACCTCGTCGG
The DNA here is from genome assembly GCA_027886185.1 of Rheum nobile. Classification (NCBI taxonomy): domain Eukaryota; kingdom Viridiplantae; phylum Streptophyta; class Magnoliopsida; order Caryophyllales; family Polygonaceae; genus Rheum; species Rheum nobile. The sequence goes on from WOAB01000190.1 coordinate 754,990, forward strand.
TGATTCGAGCCACCACACCACAACCATCACCCAGCGCCACCACCGAACCAAAAGAGGAAGGAGATGCCGGCTCCACGCATTGGCTGGGCAGAGGCGCAAACAGGGGAGAAGAGTACCAAGAGCTGCACCGGGGCTGAAGGCGGTGGTGTTGCAGCGGCGACAAGGACAACAGCTCCCCTCCTCGCCGGATCTTAGCAGCCACACCAGCATCTCTCGGTGGCGACCAGCAACAACAACAACAACGCTTCACACCAGCAACTCCAGCGGACACCAACGAGCAGCAAACGAACTCGCCGGAGGAAGAGCTGGCTTTGGCTGGGCACAGGAGAGTCGAACTCGTCGGGGAAGAGGGAGCTGGCACAGGAGAGAGCCACCGAGCACAGGGGAATGATTCTTCACGGGAGAGAGACAACCGAAAGAGAGAGAGACCCAAACGTGTTTTTGGGATTAAAATCCCCAAATTTCCATTTCTCCCCTTTTAACAAATCCCCTTAATCAAATTACCAAAATGCCATTATTATCCTATTTGGGGTATTTCATTATTGTCGAATCTAACCTAGGGTTTCGTTGTGGGTCGTCGTCGTAGGAATCTGTAATCCGACTTCCGTTCCCGTTCCGGACCTTGAAACCCGTCGTTGCTCAATCGTTTGTCTAGACTAAGGCAAGTGGCGGTTCGCTCTTGCTTATCATTCCATGTTTCCATTAATTATCAATTGTTTTTAATTGTTAATTAAATTGGGATGAACTATTGCTTTCGTTTGGGGAACAGATTTTATAAACGATACGATTAAAACATGATATTATAATAAGTTGTATATATTACTAGAAACAACGCTATTATATCTGTTATTACCATGATGGTATTGGTGTGGATTTTGTGTGTGTGAACTTAAAATGTAGTTAGAACGAGTATTCGTAGGAACGCTATGTACCTTGTGAGGTCTAGCCATTTCTTTATAACCGTGGTGGATAGGATGTCCAAGCCCTAACACCCTTCCCTAGTCATGACTGTCCCCTATCCGAGTATAGGGGAGGTGCACACAGCTGGTGCCAAACATTCGGGAAATATTCCCAAGATATCTCTCGTATCGAGATGATATATTTATATGATAAAAGCTTTAACGTGAATATACGTTTTGGAATTAAACAAGATAAGTGCGATTATGCACATGATTAATATACCCTCGGGCGAGGAGTACAACGTGGAAACCGCCCGGACTTCGATTAGAGTAAGTCCTCCTTCCAAATCTGAATTCGCATTACGCGGTGAGGTTGGTCGTGGACCCAAATGGTCAAGTCTTTTTAAACGCTTATGTGAAATTATAACGTTCCTAAATATTTGTCAAACTTTCCCGTAAGACTCAATCTTTTGGGAGTCTTCTCTTCATAAGTTTCCCATAAGGCTCATTTCCTTTGGAGTCCCTTTTTCAGTGCATGTCTAAACTTTAATCATTCCGTGAAAGTTCCGGGTTATATATCGTCCCTTCGGTTGTTATTCGAGGGACAATGATAGTAAACGGTTACGATCACTAGAACCATTCTGTTTGCACTCTTGCATAGTCTTTCATTAGACTAACCAACCGGGTTTTATTCCTTGCATGGTTGGCTGGTGTCATCCGTCCTATACGGCACATCAGTGGTTGGTCCCCGAAGACTCGAAGTAACCAATTGAAGAAGAGGCTTACAGTTGCAGATTTAAGTGTCGGTATTTCAAGGTCGTTAAGTATTACTCTAAAATGTATTTTTATAACCTAGTCATGTAATAGGTTTATTCTTAAAGTCTTCCGCTGTGTAATTTAAAGTCTTCCGTTGTAATTTCACTCTGTTGTAAAAATACTACTCTCGTTTGATGAGAGATCTTCTAATAAGAATGGTTGAGTTTCATTTAAAAATGTCTTCCGCTGTTTAACCTTTCGTTGTTTATTATGTTTATTTAAGATTAATTGTTCCGATTAAAGCCTTGGGTGACATCGGATATCAACATCTGAGGTCACTGGCGTGTGGCATTTCCGACAATAAGTCGGGGGTGTTACAGTTATGGTATCAGAGCAACGGTTTTACAATTCTTGGCCTATTGTTAGGTTTGAGAATTTTTGAAAAATAATTTCGAAACTATTTTCAACTTGTTTTCTATTAAAAAGAATTTTGAGGATTTAACTGTTGGATTTAAAAGTTTTATTTACTCCTTGAAATTAAACTAATGATTTAGCTATTTGAACTTCAAAAGCTATTTATAATTGGTTTATAAAATGTCGTGTTATAAGCGATTAAACTAAGTTTATGGTTGTAACTTTAAAAGTGTGATTCTTGTCTTAGTAAAAGTTTTGTGATAATCGTATCACTAGTTTGAGAAACTAACACTATAAGTAATTTTTTTTTGTATGAGGTTTAAAAGTATAAATTATAAAGTTTGAAAATATACGGTTTTATTGTAACACCCCCAGGCCAGTGGTGCTACAGTGCCATAATTCGGAAGGATTATAAGGCGGGTGAAAAGAAAAAATGCAAAACATAACCCATATATATAATATCAAAAGCAGCACAGCGGAAAACCTGTAAAACCTGCCCAGAGTTTGAAACCACCAATAACTTAACATACTGAAATACAACCATTTACAAACCAAAAACCAACAACCAAAACCAATACAATAAATACAACCCATTCAAAGTCCGAAACCAAAATGACACGTGCACAAAGTCAAGTCCAAACCAAAAGAGTAGAGTTCTCGACTCCAAAACCGACGATGATCAGGAACCTCCTTGCTGGCGCTGAACCTGAAAAGTCCGATTGACTGAGGGACCCGATACCCCAGCCAACCACGGCACGTAAACCGCAGTTGGTCAGTCTCGTGAAAGACTATGGCAAGATTCCTCAAGCCAAAACAGTTCAAAACACATACATATATCACCAATCAACTCACAACAACGACAACACGCCACACAATATATAATATCATAACTATACTTAATCATATCAACCAACCAATGCCAACCACACGTCAAAACATATACACACACTATCACATACCATTCATTACACATCCTTATCCAACTCTTCACTATACTAACCTCAATCAATCCATCCTCAAACTCATCACAAGCATAAACGAATAAAACGATCCAATCCAACTTCACTGACACGTCCAATCCATCCTTCTCTCTATTACTAATACCTCAATCAACAACTCTATGCACCTACACATCTCTTACTACTGACTTACAACCAAAGCTAACCAATTATACTGAACTCATTACTGCACTAACACAACAAAATCAATTAACCTTCACATCAACAAACACATAAGCATCAACGAGATAATCATCACATATAAACATAACAAAATAACGATCCAGGCCAGCCACCCTTCTGGTGTCGCCGGTTCGTCAACCACGACTGCAACTCATACCTTCAAACTCAACTCGTATTGGCCCACACCCTCAAGATGGAAACCAATCTATACACTCAAACAACACAACCAACATTCATAATCCACCAGCTACCAACAATAACCATACCAACAGAAATTCACAACCTTGACCAGTTACAATCAACAACTATAACACACGTAAATTCACAACCACAACCAATGGCCAACAATGACCCACAACCACAACTAATAACAATCAACGTCCAACATAAACCAATTATCAAACATATAACCAAATTACCAAAACCGACGATGATCAGGAACCTCCTTGCTGGCGCTGAACCTGAAAAGCCTGATTGACTGAGGGACCCGATACCCCAGCCAACAACGGCACGTAAATCGCAGTTGGTCAGTCTCGTGAAAGACTATGGCAAGACTAGCCGAGCCAAAACAGTTTCAAAACCATAGAATTATCACGGCAAGTAACAATACCAAACAACAACCGATCATCAAATATATATATATACTTATCTCTCATAAATACACTTGATTATCATCACACCAACCAATTAACCAACCATACGTCACAACGCAAACATAAACACACACTATCACAACCGATCAATTACCCATTCTTATCCAATTCTACACGATACTAACCTCTTCCATCTAACCTCAAACTCATCACAAGCATAAATGAAAAGAATGATCCAATCCAACTTCCTCTTCAATACTAATACCTCCAATCCAACTCCATGCACATACACAATCTCTTATTACTGACTTACAACCAAAGTTAACCAATAATACAAAACTCACTACTGCACTTAACACAACAAAATCAATTAACCTTCACAACAACAAACACATAAGCATCAACGATATAATCATTACATAATACAATCAACCAAAATAACGATCCAGGCCAGCCCCCTTCTGGTGCCGCCGATTCGTCAACCTCGACTGCAACTCATACCTCAAACTCAACTCACATTGTCACACACCCTCAAGATGGGAAACCAACCTTCACAACATCCACACAATCGACCTTCATAATCAATCAACATACTCTTTTATCCGAAACTAGCTAATACCATCATCCACATCAACAGAGATTCACAACTTTGACTAGTTATAATTAACAATATAACACACGAAATTCACAACCACAACCAATGGCCAACAATGACCCACAACCACAACTAATAACAATCAACGTCCAACATAAACCAATTATCAAACATACAACCAAATTACCAACACAACCACTTAATCAAGTACATAATCAACATTCATCACAAATCCACGTATTCAGGTACACAACCAATATCATTAACACAACCACTTAATCAAGTACACAACCAACATTCAACACATAACCAACACACACAACCACCAACACCTCCAATCCAACCTCCGTCTCCACCACCACATCACCGGGTGAGACAATCAACACACACAACCACCAACACCTCCAATCCAACCTCCGTCTCCACCACCACATCACCGGGTGAGACAATCAACACACACAACCACCAACACCTCCAATCCAACCTTCGTCTCCACCACTACATCACCGGGTGAGACAATCAACACACACTTTCCGGATGGGACTTTCACCATCCAACCCTTGGCCCTTAACGACGTAGGCGTGCACCCTACGCGGTTTGGTGAGACTATCATCACCTGACCCTTCGACCTTCGGGGGTTCATACCCATTGAGGCCCTAAATATAAGGACTTTCACCAACCAACAACATTCCACCACTACACCGACACCAATTCAAACACTTCATACGACAACAAATCAAATATCACATAATCACATACACACACACAATCCAACACACACACACAAACTCAATCCAACACACACACACACGATCCCACACACACACACATTCAATCCAACACACACACACGATCCAACACACACACACACACACATTCAATCCAACACACACACACGATCCCACACACACACACACATTCAATCCAACACACACACACACGATCCAACACACACACGCACACATTCAACACACACACCATTCAATCCAACATACACACACACATTCAACACACACACCCATTTAATCCAACAACACTATTTACAACAATCAATCATATTTAGTCACAATTGACTACCACGTCCACATTTAATCAATCACGATACCAGACAATTACTATCACGCACACATACCCATATTCAACCAAGCAACGGTAAACTTAATAATGAAATAAATTAAGCATAAATCAATTTATAAAAAAATATAAGTTAGCAAGGATCCTCTTGCCTCAAGTCGAACCACAACGACCCCAGAGGTCTCCAATCAACCCGAATGAACCTGTGAAATCAATCCAAGCAAAACCCTGGCGTTAATTAACTCATACCAAATGCACTACTAGCAAACCCCCAAATTCAAACCCTAAATCAAAATTAATTAAGCCAATCACACCCAAATCAACTCGATTCCAATTACTTCAAATTCATAACTCAATTCCAAGTCAGCAAACCACACCCAATACAACCAAACTCCCTGAAATTTCAAATCAAATTTGCCCAAAACCCAAATCAAATCAAACAACCAAATCTGCCCAACTAACAACAATTACCAACTAATTCAACCCCAAAAATCAGATTCGGTATTACCATCCAAAACCAACACACACACAGTACCTCGTCGGTGATTCGAGCCACCACACCACAACCATCACCCAGCGCCACCACCGAACCAAAAGAGGAAGGAGATGCCGGCTCCACGCATTGGCTGGGCAGAGGCGCAAACAGGGGAGAAGAGTACCAAGAGCTGCACCGGGGCTGAAGGCGGTGGTGTTGCAGCGGCGACAAGGACAACAACTCCCCTCCTCGCCGGATCTTAGCAGCCACACCAGCATCTCTCGGTGGCGACCAGCAACAACAACAGCAACACTTCACACCAGCAACTCCAGCGGACACCAACGAGCAGCAAACGAACTCGCCGGAGGAAGAGCTGGCTTTGGCTGGGCACAGGAGAGTCGAACTCGTCGGGGAAGAGGGAGTTGGCACAGGAGAGAGCCACCGAGCACAGGGGAATGATTCTTCACGGGAGAGACAACCGAAAGAGAGAGAGACCCAAACGTGTTTTTGGGATTAAAATCCCCAAATTTCCATTTCTCCCCCTTTTAACAAATCCCCTTAATCAAATTACCAAAATGCCATTATTATCCTATTGGGGGTATTTCATTATTGTCGAATCTAACCTAGGGTTTCGTTGTGGGTCGTCGTCGTAGGAATCTGTAATCCGACTTCCGTTCCCGTTCCGGACCTTGAAACCCGTCGTTGCTCAATCGTTTGTCTAGACTAAGGCAAGTGGCGGTTCGCTCTTGCTTATCATTCCATGTTTCCATTAATTATCAATTGTTTTTAATTGTTAATTAAATTGGGATGAACTATTGCTTTCGTTTGGGGAACAGATTTTATAAATGATACGATTAAAACATGATATTATAATAAGTTGTATATATTACTAGAAACAACGCTATTATATCTGTTATTACCATGATGGTATTGGTGTGGATTTTGTGTGTGTGAACTTAAAATGTAGTTAGAACGAGTATTCGTAGGAACGCTATGTACCTTGCGAGGTCTAGCCATTTCTTTATAACCGTGGTGGATAGGATGTCCAAGCCCTAACACCCTTCCCTAGTCATGACTGTCCCCTATCCGAGTATAGGGGAGGTGCACACAGCTGGTGCCAAACATTCGGGAAATATTCCCAAGATATCTCTCGTATCGAGATGATATATTTATATGATAAAAGCTTTAACGTGAATATACGTTTTGGAATTAAACAAGATAAGTGCGATTATGCACATGATTAATATACCCTCGGGCGAGGAGTACAACGTGGAAACCGCCCGGACTTCGATTAGAGTAAGTCCTCCTTCCAAATCTGAATTCGCATTACGCGGTGAGGTTGGTCGTGGACCCAAATGGTCAAGTCTTTTTAAACGCTTATGTGAAATTATAACGTTCCTAAATATTTGTCAAACTTTCCCGTAAGACTCAATCTTTTGGGAGTCTTCTCTTCATAAGTTTCCCATAAGGCTCATTTCCTTTGGAGTCCCTTTTTCAGTGCATGTCTAAACTTTAATCATTCCGTGAAAGTTCCGGGTTATATATCGTCCCTTCGGTTGTTATTCGAGGGACAATGATAGTAAACGGTTACGATCACTAGAACCATTCTGTTTGCACTCTTGCATAGTCTTTCATTAGACTAACCAACCGGGTTTTATTCCTTGCATGGTTGGCTGGTGTCATCCGTCCTATACGGCACATCAGTGGTTGGTCCCCGAAGACTCGAAGTAACCAATTGAAGAAGAGGCTTACAGTTGCAGATTTAAGTGTCGGTATTTCAAGGTCGTTAAGTATTACTCTAAAATGTATTTTTATAACCTAGTCATGTAATAGGTTTATTCTTAAAGTCTTCCGCTGTGTAATTTAAAGTCTTCCGTTGTAATTTCACTCTGTTGTAAAAATACTACTCTCGTTTGATGAGAGATCTTCTAATAAGAATGGTTGAGTTTCATTTAAAAATGTCTTCCGCTGTTTAACCTTTCGTTGTTTATTATGTTTATTTAAGATTAATTGTTCCGATTAAAGCCTTGGGTGACATCGGATATCAACATCTGAGGTCACTGGCGTGTGGCATTTCCGACAATAAGTCGGGGGTGTTACAGTTATGGTATCAGAGCAACGGTTTTACAATTCTTGGCCTATTGTTAGGTTTGAGAATTTTTGAAAAATAATTTCGAAACTATTTTCAACTTGTTTTCTATTAAAAAGAATTTTGAGGATTTAACTGTTGGATTTAAAAGTTTTATTTACTCCTTGAAATTAAACTAATGATTTAGCTATTTGAACTTCAAAAGCTATTTATAATTGGTTTATAAAATGTCGTGTTATAAGCGATTAAACTAAGTTTATGGTTGTAACTTTAAAAGTGTGATTCTTGTCTTAGTAAAAGTTTTGTGATAATCGTATCACTAGTTTGAGAAACTAACACTATAAGTAATTTTTTTTTGTATGAGGTTTAAAAGTATAAATTATAAAGTTTGAAAATATACGGTTTTATTGTAACACCCCCAGGCCAGTGGTGCTACAGTGCCATAATCCGGAAGGATTATAAGGCGGGTGAAAAGAAAAAATGCAAAACATAACCCATATATATAATATCAAAAGCAGCACAGCGGAAAACCTGTAAAACCTGCCCAGAGTTTGAAACCACCAATAACTTAACATACTGAAATACAACCATTTATAAACCAAAAACCAACAACCAAAACCAATACAATAAATACAACCCATTCAAAGTCCGAAACCAAAATGACACGTGCACAAAGTCAAGTCCAAACCAAAAGAGTAGAGTTCTCGACTCCAAAACCGACGATGATCAGGAACCTCCTTGCTGGCGCTGAACCTGAAAAGCCCGATTGACTGAGGGACCCGATACCCCAGCCAACCACGGCACGTAAACCGCAGTTGGTCAGTCTCGTGAAAGACTATGGCAAGATTCCTCAAGCCAAAACAGTTCAAAACACATACATATATCACCAATCAACTCACAACAACGACAACACGCCACACAATATATAATATCATAACTATACTTAATCATATCAACCAACCAATGCCAACCACACGTCAAAACATATACACACACTATCACATACCATTCATTACACATCCTTATCCAACTCTTCACTATACTAACCTCAATCAATCCATCCTCAAACTCATCACAAGCATAAACGAATAAAACGATCCAATCCAACTTCACTGACACGTCCAATCCATCCTTCTCTCTATTACTAATACCTCAATCAACAACTCTATGCACCTACACATCTCTTACTACTGACTTACAACCAAAGCTAACCAATTATACTGAACTCATTACTGCACTAACACAACAAAATCAATTAACCTTCACATCAACAAACACATAAGCATCAACGAGATAATCATCACATATAAACATAACAAAATAACGATCCAGGCCAGCCACCCTTCTGGTGTCGCCGGTTCGTCAACCACGACTGCAACTCATACCTTCAAACTCAACTCGTATTGGCCCACACCCTCAAGATGGAAACCAATCTATACACTCAAACAACACAACCAACATTCATAATCCACCAGCTACCAACAATAACCATACCAACAGAAATTCACAACCTTGACCAGTTACAATCAACAACTATAACACACGTAAATTCACAACCACAACCAATGGCCAACAATGACCCACAACCACAACTAATAACAATCAACGTCCAACATAAACCAATTATCAAACATATAACCAAATTACCAACACAACCACTTAGTCAAGTACATAATCAACATTCATCACAAATCCACGTATTCAGGTACACAACCAATATCATTAACACAACCACTTAATCAAGTACACAACCAACATTCAACACATAACCAACACACACAACCACCAACACCTCCAATCCAACCTCCGTCTCCACCACCACATCATCGGGTGAGACAATCAACACACACAACCACCAACACCTCCAATCCAACCTCCGTCTCCACCACCACATCACCGGGTGAGACAATCAACACACACTTTCCGGATGGGACTTTCACCATCCAACCCTTGGCCCTTAACGACGTAGGCGTGCACCCTATGCGGTTTGGTGAGACTATCATCACCTGACCCTTCGACCTTCGGGGGTTCATACCCACCGAGGCCCTAAATATAAGGACTTTCACCAACCAACAACATTCCACCACTACACCGACACCAATTCAAACACTTCATACGACAACACATCAAATATCACATAATTACATACACACACACACAATCCAACACACGCACACAAACTCAATCCAACACACACACACACATTCAATCCAACACACACACGATCCAACACACACACACACACATTCAATCCAACACATTATCACACCTCATCACACATTATCACACATCTCATCCAAGCCATTATATAGTCAAACAAACCAATTAAAATAATAGCTCAAGCAACGGTAAAATTAAACATAATCAGTTTATAAAAATATATAAGTTAGCAAGGATCCTCTTGCCTCAAGCTTGACAACCACGACCTCAGAGATCTCCAGTCAACCCGAACGAACCTGCGAAATCAATCCGAGCAAATCCCTGGCATTAATTACTCATCCAATCCACAACCAAATAAAACCCCAATTGCAAACCCTAAATCAATACCTTCAAAAATTCAGCACTACACACACACAAATTCAAAGCTCAAATTCAACAAAGCTGCACCACTCCTGCACAACTTCAGCAAATTGAACACACACAAAAATCAGCAATTGGTGCTGCACAACACAACTTCACAACATCATTTCGATCATATACAACATCAATTCGAACCTAACCCTAAGCTTACCTTGTCGACAATCAAACGGTAGTCACCTAGGAGGGCTCCTCGTCGCCGGAACCACAACGACGACAACGAACCGCAGCTGCACAGCTCCACCAGTCCACGCACACAAACACCACAATTTTCGCTCGTTGGTGGCCATAACTCAGCCCCGGAAACACCACCCATCGCCACCGGGAAGCAGCAGCACAACTCGGCTCAACAACAGCAGCTACGAGGACAACAGCACCACCACGGCTCCACAACAGTAGCCACGAACAGCACGAACCAGCAGCAGCGAAAATAGCAACGACAACATGCAGCCAAGACAACACGAACAGGGGAGCTCCACAGCAGCAGCGAACACGGCTTGGGCTCGGGCTCGCCGGAGGAGAAGCAACTCGGTTGGCACGGGAGACGGAACGAATTCGCCGGGGAAGAGAAGGAGCTTGGCTGGGCACCGGTGAATCGATCGGGAGAGAGAGAGACAACCGAGAATGTGTTTAGGGATTTAATCCCCAAAAAATTTATTTCCCCCAATTTTAACAAAATCCCATAATTAATTTACACTTATGCCATCATCCACTTATTTGGGGTATTTCATTCTCCCCCCCTTACAATAGTTTCATCCTCGAAACTCGGATGAAACAGGTGCGGATAACTGCCTCGCATAACTGACTCTAATTCCCACGTCTCTTCTTCTGTTCCATGCCTAGCCCATAACGGATGATACACATCTCTCCTCAGCTGAGACACACGAAATACGTCATGCATTCCACTCATCTCTAGCGGCAATGCCACTTGATAAGCTACGACACCAACTCCTTTCAGAATCTCAAAGGGACCAACGTACTTAGGACTCAACTTGCCTCGTTTCCCAATTCTGAATACTCCTTTAGTCGGCGAAACTTTAATAAACACATGATCTCCCACACTGAACTCCAAAGGACGTCTATGAACATCCGCATACGATTTCTGTCTGCTCTGAGCTGTCAACAATCTCTGACGGATCACATCAATGTCATCCTTAGTTTTTTGCAGAAACTCAGGAGCAACTAACACAACATCAGTCAAATCATCTCAACACAATGGCGATTTACAGCGACTATCATACAAAGCCTCATAAAGTGCCATCTGAATCAACGCATATCAACTATTGTTGCCGAAGAATGACTTTCCTTGAGAATCAATTTTCTAATCTCTTATCAGCTGTCACATATAACCGATTATGTAGTCACAAAACTCCATCCTCATGAATGAGAATTTCGGCTGCCCTTCCTTGAGAAACTCCACTGCATAACTTGTTCCTCACAGAATCTTGCGATTGTTTCTCTTGGATCAACTCTACTAATGTCGGTTGAATTTCCATCACATTCAGCATCATTTCCTTCTCAGACCAATCTCAATCTCACCCCGCACAATTCTTGTTGCAACTCCGGCAGAACTGATAAGCACGCAACCGTATACTCGAGAGTCAACTTCCTACTCAAAACATCAACTACCACATTAGCCCTTTCTGATTGATACACAATATCTTTTCCACAATCTTCAATCAATTCTAGCAACCATCTTGTCTCATGTTCAACTCTCTCTTATACAATTGAGCTAACGAAAAGACATACGCAATGACTTTCCCATTCTGCATCAAGATGTAACCCTGACCCTGCTTAGACACATCACTGTAGATGACAAACCTTTCTGTTCCCTGCGGAATAACCAACACTGACACACTAGTTGCGACCTGCGCATTCTACTTCTCAGCTCAGCCGAATCCCATAGTCGCGAAATTCTACTTTTTCAGATGCAACTGAGTTCTCTGTTCCTTACTACTTCCAACATGAATAGCCTGATCAAAATCAATTGTAGCAGTCTCCCTGATCAGCACTCATCAGTACTAAAGGATTGTACAGCTATGCCTTACCATCAAATTTCATCTCAGAACACAACCATATCTGAATGCGCTTAATCTGTCCTACTCAACCCTAACAATAACAGTAGCACAATAATTCATACAGAATCATCACCACTAAACTACCTGCATCAACCTCTTGATGATAAGCCCAACGGCCTCATCCTCTACCATACTCATACTCTTTAAACCTCTAGCACGTCCCACTTACCAGGGAACGCACCATAAAATTTACTTAACAACATTAAACATCGCATATGAAATTAATCATCAATACTCAACATCACATATAAATATATCAAACATTAGCACAAAACATCACAAACAACCAATACTTACCAACGCAACTCACTACGGTTGATAGCAAGGATTCCTGATCACCCGATCGTCCACAACCACAACGTATAGAAATTCCCAAGTTGAAAACTCTGAAAGAACACATTTTTGAAAAGAGCTCTGATACCAAATTCTGTAACACCCCCAGGCCAGTGGTGCTATAGTGCCATAATCCGGAAGGATTATAACGCGGGTGAAAAGAAAAAATGCAAAACATAACCCATATATATAATATCAAAAGCAGCACAACGGAAAACCTGTAAAACCTGCCCAGAGTTTGAAACCACCAACAACTTAACATACTGAAATACAACCATTTACAAACCAAAAACCAACAACCAAAAACCAAAACCAATACAATAAATACAACCCATTCAAAGTCCGAAATCAAAACGACACGTGCAATAAGTCAAGTCCAAACCAAAAGAGTAGAGTTCTCGACTCCAAAACCGACGATGATTAGGAACCTCCTTGCTGGCGCTGAACCTGAAAAGCCTGATTGACTGAGGGACCCGATACCCCAGCCAACCACGGCATGTAAACCGCAGTTGGTCAGTCTCGTGAAAGACTATGGCAAGATTCCTCAAGCCAAAACAGTTCAAAACACATACATATATCACCAATCAACTCACAACAACGACAACACGCCACAATATATAATATCATAACTATACTTAATCATATCAACCAACCAATGCCAACCACACGTCAAAACATATACACACACTATCACATACCATTCATTACACATCCTTATCCAACTCTTCACTATACTAACCTCAATCAATCCATCCTCAAACTCATCACAAGCATAAACGAATAAAACGATCCAATCCAACTTCACTGACACGTCCAATCCATCCTTCTCTCTATTACTAATACCTCAATCAACAACTCTATGCACCTACACATCTCTTACTATTGACTTACAACCAAAGCTAACCAATTATACTGAACTCACTACTGCACTAACACAACAAAATCGATTAACCTTCACATCAACAAACACATAAGCATCAACGAGATAATCATCACATATAAACATAACAAAATAACGATCCAGGCCAGCCACCCTTCTGGTGCCGCCGGTTCGTCAACCACGACTGCAACTCATACCTTCAAACTCAACTCGTATTGGCCCACACCCTCAAGATGGAAACCAATCTATACACTCAAACAACACAACCAACATTCATAATCCACCAGCTACCAACAATAACCATACCAACAGAAATTCACAACCTTGACCAGTTACAATCAACAACTATAACACACGTAAATTCACAACCACAACCAATGGCCAACAATGACCCACAACCACAACTAATAACAATCAACGTCCAACATAAACCAATTATCAAACATACAACCAAAATACCAACACAACCACTTAGTCAAGTACATAATCAACATTCATCACAAATCCACGTATTCAGGTACACAACCAATATCATTAACACAACCACTTAATCAAGTACACAACCAACATTCAACACATAACCAACACACACAACCACCAACACCTCCAATCCAACCTCCGTCTCCACCACCACATCACCGGGTGAGACAATCAACACACACAACCACCAACACCTCCAATCCAACCTACGTCTCCACCACCACATCACCGGGTGAGACAATCAACACACACTTTCCGGATGGGACTTTCACCATCCAACCCTTGGCCCTTAACGACGTAGGCGTGCACCCTACGCGGTTTGGTGAGACTATCATCACCTGACCCTTCGACCTTCGGGGGTTCATACCCACCGAGGCCCTAAATATAAGGACTTTCACCAACCAACAACATTCCACCACTACACCGACACCAATTCAAACACTTCATACGACAACCAATCAAATATCACATAATCACATACACAATCCAACACACGCACACAAACTCAATCCAACACACACACACACACATTCAATCCAACACACGCAAACACACGACCCAACACACACACACACATTCAATCCAACACACACACGATCCAACACACACACACACACATTCAATCCAACACATTATCACACCTCATCACACATTATCACACATCTCATCCAAGCCATTATATAGTCAAACAAACCAATTAAAATAATAGCTCAAGCAACGGTAAAATTAAACATAATCAATTTATAAAAATATATAAGTTAGCAAGGATCCTCTTGCCTCAAGTTTGACAACCACGACCTCAGAGATCTCCAGTCAACCCGAACGAACCTGCGAAATCAATCCGAGCAAATCCCTGGCATTAATTATTCATCCAATCCACAACCAAATAAAACCCCAATTGCAAACCCTAAATCAATACCTTCAAAAATTCAGCACTACACACACACAAATTCAAAGCTCAAATTCAACAAAGCTGCACCACTCCTGCACAACTTCAGCAAATTGAACACACACAAAAATCAGCAATTGGTGCTGCACAACACAACTTCACAACATCATTTCGATCATATACAACATCAATTCGAACCTAACCCTAAGCTTACCTTGTCGACAATCAAACGGTAGTCACCTAGGAGGGCTCCTCGTCGCCGGAACCACAACGACGACAACGAACCGCAGCTGCACAGCTCCACCAGTCCACGCACACAAGCACCACAATTTTCGCTCGTTGGTGGCCACAACTCAGCCCCGGAAACACCACCCATCGCCACCGGGAAGCAGCAGCACAACTCGGCTCAACAACAGCAGCTACGAGGACAGCAGCACCACCACGGCTTCACGCCAGTAGCCACGAACAGCACGAACGAGCAGCAACGAAAACAGCAGCAACAGCACGCAGCCAAGACAGCACGAACAGGGGAGATCCACAGCAGCAGCGAACACGGCTTGGGCTCGGGCTCGCCGAAGGAGAAGCAACTCGGCTGGCACGGGAGAAGGAACGAATTCGCCGGGGAAGAGAAGGAGCTTGGCTGGGCACCGGTGAATCGATCGGGAGAGAGAGAGACAACCGAGAATGTGTTTAGGGATTTAATCCCCAAAATTTTTATTTCCCCCAATTTTAACAAAATCCCATAATTAATTTACACTTATGCCATCATCCACTTATTTGGGGTGTTTCATTTATAATAAGTGGTTTTCAAACTTCTGCAAGGTTCAAGTTGTTACTTATTCCTTAGATCCATTCTTAGGAATATCATTTCTCCTTAGATGGAATGTCATTTAAAGGTTGACGTTTCTCCTATAGTTTCCACTTCCCAAGTAAGTCAGAGAAGAAGTAGTTTCTGCGGTTAGTGGTGGTGGGCTAGTCAGACTAATATAGAGTTATTAGTTTGGACCCTTATAAATCGTATCATAACGTAATTGACTCAGTGTCAAGTACCAGTTGGAGAAGTTCTAAGCTAACGTTATGGTTCATCAACAGGTGATGGACACCGATCCACCAACCAAGCAGCTAGCGAGAGCCTTAGCAGAGATTCTCGAATTCAGCTGAGGAGTGCTACTCCACCAGGGGAAGACGCGGGATCTGGATCACATAGCAATGACCCGACCCTTCGACAGGATGTTCATCAGGGACAAGCGGACCCCCAAGCTGCAAGGGGAGTTCCACCTCCTACCCCAATCATGCTAAATGCGACGACCATTGGACAAATAGTGGGGCTAGTGGTCGAAGTATTAACGACCCAGATGATACCGCAAGTCCAAACAACCCCCATACCTCAAGTCGCAGCTAGTGTGGAGGCACAAAATAAGGCAAAGAATGGGCAACAGAATCGCAAGACTGGCTCGTCCAAGCGGCCGGCGTCGCCCACCAAGTTCGAGAAGTCTGGTCGTACTAAGACCAAGGCGACTCAGTCCGGCTCCGCCAAAGGCTCAGGCTAGAATAACGGCGTGATTCAATGCCACAACTGTGGTAAAGCTGGGCACAAGAGTCCTAGTTGCCCAAATGCAAAGAGGATATGTTACAAATGTGGGAGGGAAGGCCACATGAAGGCATACTGTAGGAAGAAGGGCCTAAGGCCAACTCAAGCAAATCAGGCCTCAAAAGTTGGCAGTGGACAGAACCCAGGGGCGGAAGTATCTGTTCCGGGGCAGTTTGCTACTCGTGATAAAGGCAAAGCGTCTATGGAATCTTCGGGTCAAGAGCAACGACTCTTTGTGATACGTCACCCCGACGGAAGGGAAGCTTTGTACGAATGGTAGTATTTTGTAAGGCTTTTTAGAATAAGGAGCGATGACTTGTGTCGACAGTCTCCATAGTTTAGTAATCTGTTTATTTGAGTTTCTATCAGTTGGTTTATGTAATGTTTCGAATAATAAAGAAGTGTTTCCTTGTTTCGGAAATTACTAAATTCATTACTATTGCAAATTGTTCGTTCATACGAGACTCCGTGAGTGCCAAAAACAGTTATGTCACGTGTGGATAAGGGCTGTCAGGACTCACACAGGAGGGGTAACGTATGAAGCCTAGGTGTTCGTTCCCTACATGGTTAATACCAGGGTCGACTCCATTACTGAATTCCTAGATCCATTCTTAGGAATCTATCTTTATTCTTGGAGTAATGTCACATCGGTATGACATTTATTACTCCCTTCGCTGAATTAGCGAGCGTTATCTAGTGAGTTGCGTTTTACAAAAAATCCTTAATGTTGAGGAAACAAATGTATGTGGTTAATGCTCTATGGGTACCCTAAACATTTGTTCTGGTCAAAGCACATAGGAATGAACTACATGAAGTTCAAAATGCCTAGCTGTGAGGTCGTCCTGTGGACATCTAAGAGGATAGATTGCTAAGAAGAGAATAAATAGATATAAGAGATAGTTCAGAAGGAACCCAGTTTCTCTAAACAGATCATACTCTGTTACGACCTTGAGTAGAATTATTGTACCCAATGGTGTGGTTATGGAAGTTGTAAGTGAGTATGTTCATTGTGGGCCCAGAGGGTTACACTTTCGGAAAGGCTAAGGGTGTGAAGCCATAAGTATTATTTTGGAAGATTTATCTGAAGTTTCGTTAGGAGGCTTTCTTAAGAGAAACGACATAAGGATTGGATGGAGAGTGATTGATGTCTGTTAAGGCGATTTGATGTCACGTTTAGGAAAATAACGTGATTAGCCGCAATTGTGCTAATTGATTTATTACGATCTTGTTTTGAGGAAACTAGAGGTTTTGAGTTGGAAGTGAGCTTTTGGGTCAGTTTTAATAGGGGCCAAAGAACTGAATCAGGGAATTGTACTTTCAGGGAATAGAGAGTTATGATACTTGGGAATTTGCAAAGTTTGATACTTGGATTTTAAGTGAGTGTGTCGTCTATAAAGCTTATGGTATAACACTTTTTGGAAGAAATAAGTTGTGAACGATTGTATTGGGAGAAAGCCCACTTGAAATTGAAAGATTATGGTGTAGGGCCTAGATATTCGGAGGATATCAATAAACCAAAAGAATGTAGCATGGAAAATGGTCGTATGTACGTTTAAGGAGTGAAGTGACAGTGTTACTTGTATGTACTCATTGAAGGATTAGGACGTAAAGTAAGTGATTTTGATGGCAAGGCATCGTTCATCAATATGGTATTTTTGAGTAAATAGAATTGAAGAACCTTAAAGGCTTAAGTTAGAGACTGAATAATGGAATACGTTAGGTTAATCTTGGATATACGGTAAATATCCGTAAAGCAAAAGGGTGCTCGATTTGGGATAATAAATCGCATGAGGACAACTGATTGCCTAAGGATTTTTGGGTGAATAGCAAACTCGACCGGTAAAAGTTGTTACGGTTTTGAAGGTCAATAGTGTGGAATAAAGTAAGTATGTAGATGATATCAAGTGGACTTGAGGAAAAGGTGACCCACGTTTATTAAGGTGATCGTATGACACGTTTGGGTAAGACGAGAGTATAATCCTATAGAGAGGATTAGTAAATCATGTTGAGATAATCAGACATAGGCTGTGGTGTGTGTAATTGTGGGATCACAGGAGTGAAGATTTTGAGTTAAAGATATGACACAAGGGCCAAATGTGAGTAAGGTAACCAATGTAATAGGTGAGTCGTGTATGTAAGGAGTAAGGTCTATATGACAAGAGAGGTACTAAGTTGAGGTATAGTGGAATTCTATGTATGCACTTTGAGGATCTGATCATCGAAGGAAAGTTAGTAGAAAAATGATGTATTCTTCTATTTGAGGACATCAAGGTTTTTTTGAGGAATAGGGTAACATAGCGTTGTTATACTGGAGATTATAATGGATACTCTGAGCGAGACAATGATAATCTTCTGAAAAATCACATCTGTTCTAGCAAGAGTGAGGAATGTAGGCAGTATGTTGTAAGTGGAATCATGATCGAGTAAATAGTTCGATTTTTTATGGTACAGGTTTCGGAAACCAAATTTATTCAAGGATATCGAATTAAGGAAGATAAGGTACATACTTTAGGAGAAGTTTAGAGATAGATGATAGAGAAATATGTGTATTCTCATGCTTAAGGTATAGCGAGATTAGTGCGATGATTTGGAGAGACAATTATCCTAAGATAATTATGACTTTGAGGATGGTCACGAGTTAGTACAAGGATAGCATATGGAAATAAGATATGCGAGATAGTGGTATGGTTGAGGAAACAGATCGTTTTCCAGGAACAAGTACATGGATGAAGTGATTAAGGATATTAAGTCCAGATAGTAAGATTAGGATAAAACCGGTCCCTTTAGTTTAGTGATGCTAGTTTCTGGGTCGAAACTATTTTAAGGGGGTAGTAATGTAATAATCCGCTTATGATCTTAGAGGTCGGGTGATAGAAGGGTCAGGTGATAGAAGGTATGTCTGGTGAAAGCAAGTTATAGAATTCTCGTAAGTGGTGAATAGTCTAAATTATGGTTAACCTGACGTTAACTGTAATTTGAACCAACTTATAAATTTTAACTTAGAAATGTCTGGACCAATTTACAAAGTGTGAAATGGGTTAGGCATGGTTAAACTTATACATTTGGGTAACTTAGAATATGGCCGCATCTCCGAGTTGCTATCTGTCAAGTTTCGGGGTCGAAACTTCTCTTAAGGGGGTAGTGATGTAATACCCCTTATTTTTTTTAGTAAGGGTATTTGGGTAATTTCCCAAACCCTCATCAATTATTCGGGATGCGTTAGGCGAAGTTCGGAATTTATGTAACTCGTATAATCGCTGTATTATTCCCTGAGCCTTGGAATATACATTCGATGTATTTTGGAAGCTTAGAATATTTGTTCGGGTACAAATATATATAATCTGGGGTTTAAACCCACGCCAAATCCTTTCCTGAGCAAACGAATGCGAAAAGGGCATTTCCGCGACCGCGGCAACACTTCCGCGACCGTGGCAACACTTCCGCGACCGCGGAAAAATAGTGCTCAGCAGCACTGGGAAAGGGAATTTTCCGCGACCGCGGAAATGTGCATTCGTGCCACGTGTTCTTCGTCGCCGTCGATCTTCTGAGCCACCATCGATTTGGGCGGGGGCTGCTCTCCTCCTTTGGCTATAAATGGAGGCCAAGTTGGAGGGTTTTAGGCACCCAAATCTGATCTTATCTCTCTCTCTCTCTCGTTTTCCATTGTCGCCGGAGTTTCGAGCTCTCGCCGGAATTTTCGAGGTGTCGCCGGAGCTCTCGCTGGTGGTCGTGGTGGCCTTGGAGTGGTGCTTTGGAGGCGCAAGGAGGAGTGGAGTGGAAGCCCTCGCGAATCGAGCCCCGTCGTGTCGTCGCCAGTGAGTTTCCTCCATTTTGGGTCGCCGGAGTTCATGGCCGCGACCGCGGACATGAACAGCCGCGACCGCGGACATGAACAGCCGCGACCGCGGCAGTGCCAAGGTCGGCCGCGTCCGCGGCCGCTGTCCTCGACGCCCGCGACCGCGGAATCCCAGCCGCGACCGCGGATTGCCTTGGCAATCACGATCGTAGCCTTGGACAATCCGGTCTCGGGCGGGACTTTCGTTCTTTCGATTTCATTCGTTCTTTCTTAGATTCGTATCATTTTATTGTCAAATCTAACCTAGGGTTTCGTTGTGGGTCGTCGTCGTAGGAATCTGTAATCCGACTTCTGTTCCCGTTCCGGACCCAGAAACCCATCGTCGCTCAATTGTTTGTCTAGACTAAGGCAAGTGGTGGTTCGCTCTTGCTTATCATTCCATGTTTCCATTAATTATCAATTGTTTTTAATTGTTAATTAAATTGGGATGAACTATTGCTTTCGTTTGGGGAACATATTTTATAAATGATACGATTAAAACATGATATTATAATAGGTTGTATATATTGCTAGAAACAACGCTATTATATCTGTTATTACCATAATGGTATTGGTGTGGATTTTGTGTGTGTGAACTTAAAATGTAGTTAGAAAGAGTAATCGTAGGAACGCTATGTACCTTGCGAGGTCTAGCCGTTTCTTTATAACCGTGGTGGATAGGATGTCCAAGCCCTAACACCCTTCCCTAGTCATGACTATCCCCTATCCGAGTATAAGGGAGGTGCACACAGCTGGTGCCAAACATTCGGGAAATATTCCCAAGATATCTCTCGTATCGAGATGATATATTTATATGATAAAAGCTTTAACGTGAATATACATTTTGGAATTAAACAAGATAAGTGCGATTATGCACATGATTAATATACCCTCGGGCGAGGAGTACAACGTGGAAACCGCCCGGACTTCGATTAGAGTAAGTCCTCCTTCCAAATCTGAATTCGCATTACACGGTGAGGTTGGTCGTTGACCCAAATGGTCAAGTCTTTTTAAACGCTTATGTGAAATTATAACGTTCCCAAATATTTGTCAGACTTTCCCGTAAGACTCAATCTTTTGGGAGTCTTCTCTTCATATGTTTCCCATAAGGCTCATTTCCTTTGGAGTCCCCTTTTCAGTGCATGTCTAAACTTTAATCATTCCGTGAAAGTTTCGGATTATATATCGTCCCTTCGGTTGTTATTCGAGGGACAATGATAGTAAACGGTTACGATCACTAGAACCATTATGTTTGCACCCTTGCATAGTCTTTCATTAGACTAACCAACCGGATTTTATTCCTTGCATGGTTGGCTAGTGTCATCCGTCCTATACGGCACATCAGTGGTTGGTCCCCGAAGACTCGAAGTAACCAATTGAAGAAGAGGCTTGCAGTTGCAGATTTAAGTGTCGATATTTCAAGGTCGTTAAGTATTACTCTAAAATGTATTTTTATAACCTAGCCATGTAATAGGTTTATTCTTAAAGTCTTCCGCTGTGTAATTTAAAGTCTTCCGCTGTAATTTCACTATGTTGTAAAAACACTACTCTCGTTTGATGAGAGATCTTCTAATAAGAATGGTTGAGTTTCATTTAAAAATGTCTTTCGCTGTTTAACCTTTCATTGTTTATTATGTTTATTTAAGATTAATTGTTCTGATTAAAGTCTTGGGTGATATCGGACAGCAACGTCTGAGGTCACTGGCGTGTGGCATTTTCGACAATAAGTCGGGGGTGTTATAATATAACTATAGGATATAACCATAGTATATAACTATAGGATATAACCATAGTATATAACTAAAGAATATAACTGAAGTATATAACTATAAGATATAACCAAATTGGATATAACTATAAGATATAATCATAGTATATAATTATAAGATATAACGATATGATATAACCAAATTGGATATAACTATAAGATATAACAATAGGATATAACCATAGTATATAACTAAATGATATAACCATAGTATATAACCATAAGATATAACCAAATTGGATATAACTAAAGGATATAACCATAATATATAACTATAGGATATAACCATAGTATATAGCTATAGGATATAACCATAGTATATAACTATAGGATATAACCATACTATATAACTAAATGATATAACCATACTATATAACTATAGGATATAACCATAAGATATAACCAAATTGGATATAACTATAAGATATAACCATAGTATATAACTATAAGATATAACCATAGTATATAACTATAGGATATAATAAGAGTATATAACTATAGGATATAACCATAGTATATAACTGTAGGATATAATCATAGTATATAAATATAGGATATAACCAAATTGGATATAACCATAATATATAACTATAGGATATTATAACCAAATTGAATATAACTATAAGATATAATCATAATATATAATTATAGGATATAACGATAAGATATAACCAAATTGGATATAACTATAAGATATAACTATAGGATATAACCAAATTGGATATAACTATAAGATATAACCAAATTGGAAATAACTATAGGATATAACCATAGTATATAACTAAAGGATATAACCATAGTATATAACTATAGGATATAATCATAAGATATAATCA
This sequence comes from Rheum nobile, assembly GCA_027886185.1. NCBI lineage: Eukaryota > Viridiplantae > Streptophyta > Magnoliopsida > Caryophyllales > Polygonaceae > Rheum > Rheum nobile. Next base: position 778,333 of record WOAB01000190.1, read on the forward strand.
AATTGATAACTATAAGATATAACCATAGTATATAACTATAGGATTTAACCATAGTATATAACTATAAGACATAACCATATTATATAACTAAAGAATAAAACCGTAGTATATAACTATACGATATAACCAAATTGATAACTATAAGATATAACCATAGTATATAACTATACGATATAACCATAGTATATAACTAAATAATATAACCGTAGCATATAATTATAAGATATAATCATAGTATATAACTATAGTTATAACCATAGTTATATGTGATTTTCGAGAATAATAATAACAAACAGTTAATATCAAACGAATTGGTGGAGAAACGTACATGAATAAAGTATATTGAAACCTCATGATACAAACGAATGTATTATCATGTAACCCTGATTACTTGAAAACGTCTATTACTAGAGTGAAATGCATATTTAAAAAAATATATTGTTCATTTAGTTGCGCCCAGAAGAAAAATAAATAAAAATAAATTTAATCATGCGCCAGAATCTGGCGTACAGGAGCCAAATTTCAAGCAAGCATTTTTTTAGAAGTTGGGTCGGCCCTAATATGGGTTGGCACAATCTCTACGCATTACTTTAGCGTACGCTAAAGTAATGCGTAGAGATTTATATTTAAAAAAAATAAAAAAAATATATATATATATAATCTTACAATTTATACGTATTTTCACCTATACGTACAATAATTACGTACGCAATTTCTGTGCATACAGATTGTCGTGTATATAGGCGAAAAATGACGTTCATATAGCCGCAACCTATTAAAACTAGTAGTAAGAGTACGTACGATGCCAGGCTGGCACCTGGCCGTGGGTTGACCAAGGATTTCAGCAAATGGGGAACCTACTTCAACATGGCAGTGTGTCCCCACTTCTCCCGCTTGACGGCTCTTCTTTCATACAAGGTCTGTATTTCAAAGCTTTCAAAAAAAATAAAAATTGTAATACTAGGAATTTATTTAATGACGGGATCAGCTTCGGTGGTAAATCTTTGATAGTCACGAATCATATAATGTTATTATGCACATGTTCTGTTATACATGTTTAATTAAGTATAAATATAAGTGTTGTATAAGTTTGACAATTTATATAGATTATTGAAGATAAATAGTAATGGTGAATTATTCACTTTCTTTACCTTGATATTAGTAAAGAATTGTATGTTATAATTGACTTATAAATAGAGACTTTAACCATTATGAAATATACACTAACAAAGAGCAAGAATACATCTCTAAAGTTCTTATCTCTATCCCTCTCTTCTAATACTTAAAGTTGCTTTAATTATTTCTTTACAAAGGTTTAGGTGTTCTTACCTTAATCACTTCATAACATGTTATCAGCAAGAGTCTCTAAATACCACTTAAGCTTCAAGAATAATCAAGTAACTAAATGACAAGCATCACAAAGAGGGAATTTCTCATCCTTGAGCTATCAGGCCACAAATACCTCGAATGGAGGGTTGATGCCTTAGCTCACCTCAAGGGAAATGGCCTTGAGGGAACAATTATGAAAAATAATAATACCACGCCTCAGGAGAAGGCGAAAGCCATTGTATTCCTCCGCCACCACTTACATGAAAGTCTCAAAACTGAGTACTTATTTGTGGAAGATCCAAGAGAATTGTGGGAAAGCTTGAATGAACGCCATGGACATCAAAATGAGGTCCTACTCCCACAAGCACTGTACGAATGGGGCAATCTAAGGTTCCAGGACTTTAAGTCCATATCTGAGTACAATAGTGCTATACACAGGAACACGTCTCAGTTGAGACTATGTGGTCATGTGATAACCCAACAAGAAATGTTGGAGATAAATTTCTCCACTATGCACGCCTCTAATGTTGTGTTACAACAACAATATAGAGAGAGAGGCTTCAAGAGATATTCTGACTTATTGAAAGTCTTGCTGGTTGCTGAAAAGAACAATGATCTCTTGATGAAAAATCATAACCTAAGGCCTACTGGCTCCACATCAGTTCTTGAAGCAAATGTTGTGGATAAAAGGGTCCTAGATGGGAATACCAACGAATATGGGCAACAGTCACGACGCGATAATGGTCGTGGTCGTGGCCATTGCTGTGGAGGCCAAGGTGGTCGTGGTGGCTATGGTCGTAGTCAAGGCCACAACAAGGGCCATATTAATTATAGTGGTAATTATGGCCACCAGGGGAATGACAAGCAAAAGGTCCAGACGGGTCAAACAGGACCCTCCCATAAATCTATATCCACTTGCTACAGATGTGGCATGACTGGTCACTGGTCAAGGGTATGTCGTATAGCTCCTCACTTAATGAAGCTATACCAAAATGAGAAAAATAAAGAAAAGGCTACTAAGTCCAATTATATTGAAGGTGTGAATAAATCTCACGTGACCAGTCTGGATGTCGATAATTTCCTCAATTTTGATAATTACGATGACTCTGTCTTAGAGGCTTAGATGAAAACAATGACCTCTAAATATCTATGTTATTTTATTGTTGTATAACGTTATGTAATGTCTTCTATTTCCTTGCACTATGTTTTCTCATTCTATAATAAGAATATTGTGTAATATCACTATTCATGTGTAATATATATGAAGTTTTTCTTACTAATGTCTTGATTCATCATTTCTCCCTTTATCTAGAAAAGATGAACTCACCTAAAGTGAAACTCGATCGAAAGGAGCAATGTCTTCTAGACAGTGCGACAACACACACCATTTTGAAAAACAAAGAGTTCTTTACTCATTTGAAAGCCTATGAAGGCAATGTCACTACAATATCGGGTGTGTCTAAACTCATTGAAGGCTCCGGAAGAGCTATTGTTCTACTCACAAGAGGAACAAAATTAGTAATAAATGACACACTATATTCGAGTAAATCTCGAAGGAATTTATTGAGTTTTAAATATGTGCGTCATAATGGGTTTCATATGGAAACCATGAATGAAAATGGGAGAGAATATTTATGCATCATAAAACATGAATCTGGCCGAAAACAGATCCTTGAAAAGATGACAGGGCAAATCTCCGGATTATATCATACATATATTTATCCGTTTGAGGTCAATGCAGCGATACGTAAAAGGTCATATGACCAAACTGCATTCACATTATGGCATGACCGTTTGGGTCACCCTAGATCAGTAATGATGCACAAAATCATAAAGAATTCACTTGGACATCCATTGAAGAACATTAAGGTTCTATCGTCCAGTGATTTTAATTGAATGCTTGCTCACTTGAGAAGCTAATTATAAGGCCTTCAAAGGGCTAAATTGAAAGCGAAATGCCTGCATTCTTGGAAAGAATCCAAGGAGATATATGTGGACCAATTGCTCCACCATGTGGACCATTTCGATATTTTATGGTGCTAATTGATACATCCACACGTTGGTCACATGTAAGTCTATTATCGACTAGAAATGCGGCATTTGCTAAACTCCTTACTCAAATAATCCGATTAAGGTCACAATTTCCGGATTATGCCATGAAGAAAATTCGGCTTAATAATGCATGAGAATTTACATCCCAGACCTTCAATGATTTTTGTATGTCGATTGGGATTGATGTTGAGCAACTAGTGGCTCGTGTTCACACACAGAATGGTCTTGCTGAATCATTGATAAAGCGATTACAATTAATCGCTAGACCATTATTAATGAAATCCAAATTACCACCATCAGCATGGGGACATGCTATAATGCATGTTGCAGCCTTGGTTCGATTAAGATCAAGTGCAAACCATGAGCATTCCCAACTACAATTAGTATCTGGTAAGGAGCCGAACATTTTGCATCTAAAAGTATTTGGATGTGTTGTTTATGTTCCTATTGCTCCATCTCAGCAAACAAAGATGGGTCCACAAAGAAGATTGGAAATTTATGTTGGTTTCGAATCCCCATCGATTATTAAATATCTCGAACCAATAACTGGTTATTTGTTTACAGCAAGATTTGTTGATTGTCATTTTGAAGAAAGTACATTCCCTAACTTGGGGGGAGAAAAGAAAAAGGTGGACCCATATATGAAAGAGGTTACATGGAATGCAATTGCTTTATCTCACCTTGATCCAAGAACAAAAATGTGTGAACAAGAAGTACATCAGATTATTCATTTGCAAAATGTTGCAAATCAGTTACTCGATGCGTTCATCAATACAAAAAAGGTAACTAAGTCACATATACATGTAGCAAATGCTCCTGCAAGGATTGAAATACCCATTGGACAGCCAGAAGCATCCATTGCAAATGAGTCTACAACATGCCGGAAGCGTGGTAGACCACTAGGTTCAAAGAACTTGAAACCAAGGAAGCCAAAGAACCAAAAGGGTATGGCATGAGATGCCACAATTGCCCCGGAGAGCAATGATAAAGGCAAAGAGATTGAAAATGAAAACATCTCAAAGGAAAATGATATCTTGGATGAAGATCGAAATATCGATAATTTTGAGATTTCCATAAATTATGTATACACGGGTATACAATGGAATAGAAATGATATCATTGTTGATGATATATTTGCCTACTCAGTGGCTATTGATATTGTGGCTGAGGATGATGACATTGAGCCAAAATCAGTTGATGAATGTCGTCGAAGGAAAGATTGATCGAGATGGAAAAAGGTCATTCATGCAGAATTAAAATCGCTTGAAAAGCGAGAAGTCTTTGGACCTATAGTCCATACACCAAAGGGTGTAAAACCAGTCGGTTACAAATGGGTATTCTTCCGAAAATGAAATGAGAAAAATGAAGTTGTGAGATATAAGGCTAGACTTGTAGCCCAAGGTTTTTCTCAAATCACTGGAATTGATTATGAAGAAATATACTCTCCGGTAGTCGATGCAACTACGTTGAGGTTTCTAATTGGCATGACTGTGTTTGAAAAACTACAAATGTGCCTTATGGATGTCGTGACTGCATACTTATATGGGTCACTTGATACAGACATCTACATGAGATTCCCAGAAGGACTAAAACTGTCTGAGTCCAACAACTCTGAACCTCGAGAAATGTTTTCTATAAAACTAAGGAGGTCGTTGTATGGATTGAAACAGTTAGGACGGATGTGGTACAACCGTCTTAGTGAATATCTAATGAAAGAATGATATAAGAATAATGTCACATGTTCATGTGTTTTCATCAAGCGATCCAAGAGTGGATTTGCTATTATTGCAGTCTATGTAGACGATTTGAACATCGCCGGAACTTCCCATGAACTTCAAGAGACTGCAAAATATTTGATGAAAGAATTCGAGATGAAGGATCTTGGTAAAACTAAGCTTTGTCTTGGCTTACAAATTGAGCACCTTAAGGCTGGAAAAGGCTCATCCTTTGAGCTCTCCCATGGAAGTTCGATCTCTCAATGTAGAAAGGGATCAATTTTGCCCTCGAGAAGAGGACGGAGATGTTCTTGGTCCAGAAGTACCATATCTAAGTGCAATTGGTGCTCTTATGTATTTAACTAACAATACAAGACCATATATTGCTTTTGCTATGAATCTATTGTCCAGGTTTAGTTCTGCGCCTACAAGGAGGCATTGGAACATGATCAAACATATATTCCGCTATCTTCGTGGCACACATGATCTTGGGCTATTCTATTGTAACTAAAGAGACGCTACCTTGGTTGAATATGCAAATGCAGGGTACTTATCAGACCCACATAAAGCCAAGTCACAAAATGGATATGTATTCACATATGGAGGCACATCTATTTCATGGAGATCAACAAAGCAATTTGTGACAGCCACATCATCAAATCAAGCAGAGTTGATTGCTTTGTATGAAGCATGAAGAGAATGTGTGGCACTCCGAGACATACATTGATCTCAGGGGGAGCATCATGTAATAACCCCTAAAAAGTCACAAACTGTCGTTTTGTAAGAAAGACGTGATGGGCAATTTATGCAATCTCTGTAATAATCTTTTGAACGTAATATTATACGTTTATTAAGATTTTGGTCATAAAGTATTTAGGAGTGCTAAAAATATTAAGATCAAGCATGACCTCGAGCGAGACACGCGACCAAGGGCCAAGAAACGCGAGCGCGGCAGAGCCACGACCGTAGTTTGAATCTGCGGGCACGGTTTTGCCCAGAGCTAAACCGCGATCGCGGTTCTGAAACTGCGACCGCGGATCCCTATTTCGCCTTCTTCTTCCTTTTTCCCGAACGACGCCGGTCCGGATTTCCGCCACGTTTTGTAACGGTGGCGGGTGGGAGGAGTTGGATTGTTTGGTTTCCCCGGAGTTGAGTCTCCAGCCCTATAAATAGGGTCTCCTCCATCCCCTCCTCCACCATCCACAACATCCATCCTCATCTCTCTCTCAAAAAGCTTCGTCGCCAGAAATTTTGTGGTCGTCGGAGTATCGCCGGAAGTCGTTGGTCGTGCCTTGTGAAGCCCTGGGAGTGGTGGTAGTAGTGAGCATTCGTCCAAATAAAGAAGCATGAGCTTGTCATCGTCGATAAGCTCATTCTTCATCTCCAAGCCGTCGTCGGTATGGGCATCCGCGACCGCGGTTATGCCAACCGCGACCGCGGGCTTGGCCCAGGAAAACCGTGACCGCGGATATGCCAACCGCGATCGCGGCCTTGCCCAGCAAGCGCGATCACCGCTTTGGCAACCACGGTCGCGGCTTAGGACCTTTTTCCCTTCGTTCGTTTCGTTTATTCGTGTCGTTTCATATCTTCGTGCCGTATCGTATTTAACTTAGGGTTCCGTTTTATATCTCGTCGTCGTAGGAATCCGTACTCAGATTCCAGTCTCCAGATCTCGAAACTCGATCTCTTCGATTCGTTTAGACTAAGGCAAGTGACGGTTCGCTCTTGCTCATTATTCCATGTTTCCCTTGATTATCAATTAATTGATTGTTAATTAAGATGGGATAAAAGTTGTTGTTTTATGTTTGGGAACAGATTTAATAAAACAATGTGTTAAAATATGAATCTATAATATGTTGTATATATTGCTAGAAACAACGCTATTATACATGATATTACCGTAATGGTTTTGGTGTGGATATCTATGTGAACTTACATGTGTAGTTAGAACGAGTATTCGTAGGAACGCTATGTACCTTGCGAGGTCTAGTCGTTTTTTTATAACTGATATTAGGAGGATTTTTCCCTAGTACTTTCTGGTCATGACCGTACCCTTATTCAGGGTAGGTGCACTCAGCTGGTGCCAACACTCGGGATTCATTCCCATAAATATCTCTCGTATCGAGATGATGTGGATTAAAAGCTGTAACGTGAATGTATGTTTTGGAATTAAATAAAATAAGTGCTTTCACGCACATAATTAATATACCCTCGGGCGAGGAGTATAACGTGGAAACCGCCCGGACTCTTGTTAGAGTAAGTCTTCTTTCCAATCTGGATTCGCATTGCGCGGTGAGGTTGGTCATAGACCCAAATAATCAAGGTCGTGTTTTAAAGTTGTGTGTAAACTTAACGTTCCCAAACACTTGTCATACGTTTCCTATAAGACTCAACTTCTTTGAAGTCTTCTCTTCATACGTTTCCCATAAGACTCAATTCCTTTGGAGTCTTCTCTTGATCATTCCTTTTCTTATGTTTCTCTAGAAGTGTTGAGGTTCACTATCGTCATCGGCTATTATTCGAGAAGCGATGGGTGTAACCTAATACGACTACTTAGAACATTTTTATTTGTACCCTTGCATAGTCTTTTATTAGACTAACCAACCGGTTTTTATTCCTTGCATGGTTGGCTGGTGTCATCCGTCTCATACGGCACATCAGGTAAACTTCCTCTTCCGTGAAGGCCAGAATCCGATGTTGAGGGCAAATGATGATTTAAGTGTTTTTCCAAGGTTGAAGATCCTGGCGTGAGATCGCTCAGATCAAAACCCCTTCATGGCGTTTATTAATTTTTAAGACTTCCGTTGTATTGAACATTTATGTATTTGGTTTTGTTATCTGTTGTAACCTATGACGTTGGTTTGAATATTATATGGTCAACTTCCATGTTATTTAATAAAGTTTACAGCATTATATTATTTGTTATAAAAACGGTAAGCCTTGGGTGACCCCAGGTGTGTATCCTGAGGTCATTGGCGATAATATTTCCAAAGGTATTTTGGGGGTGTTGCAGATTTGGTATCAGAGCTAAAAGTTTTTAAAATGGTTTAGGTTTTCAAATCGTTTTACTTGAAACAAAAAAAATTATAAACCGTTATCTGTTCGTGTTAAGAAATTTGTTGGTTAGTTCCAAAAGTCAAAAATTTTAAACAAAATAATACTTTCTGAGTAAATGTTATGTTTTGAAACCTCTGTCATTCAAATCGTGCCTTCTTCTTCTGTCTAATATAGAAAGTTAGCTTCTATATTTAGAAAGTTCTAATTCTCTCTCGTCACCTCGCAGACAATGGGTGCTGTCGTTTTGCAACTCAAGGGGAGGAGGGACGCCGAGGTAGCTCCACCACCTAAGGTCGAACTGGAGTCCCCTATTCTTCCAGAGTGTGCTTAGGTCGGGATTCCGGATAGTCCTCAGGTGGAGGAGAAGACTGTGCTTGAGGAGTCGGTGATTCTCATCTCTGACAAGATGAAGGATCTGGACGAAGACCCCGAGGAAGAGTCCAAGGAGGATCCCGAGGAGGATCCTGAGGAAGACCCAGAGGAGGACGCCGAAGAGGATCCTGAGGAGGACCCTGAGGAGTACCTCGAGGAGTACGATATTGATGGTCTGGAGCACCTGCTTGTGGATGGTGAAGATCTGGGGATGCAGTTCATCTTCCCTAGTCTAGAGATTCCACCATTTTAGGAGTACGCACTATTGTCCCCTGCTGCTTGGGAGGCACTTGGGGTGTCCGGTGTTGACAGGGAGGAGTACGAGCCATATTGGATGCGCCAGTGGGTCTGCAACCTACTCACGCACCCGGAGAGCCGGTGATGAGCCCTACGTCTCGTCATGTGCACAATCAGAGTGAGATGGCTTCCTCCGAGGCTCGTCGCCAAGTGGAGGAGATGTCTGAGCAAACCCATAGACAAGCGAGACCGTGGGGATCGTTTGTGGCTTCTGTGGATGTTCCTGCCCAACATGCAAGGGTCAGACCCCGAGTGCTAGTTGAGCACATGGAGGAATGGACGGAATCATTGTACGCTATGGAGGAGCAGGCTTATGATGCTGAATCCAGTCTCTCTCTTATGTTGGATGACGTCCGCGAGCTCCAAGAGAACCTTAGGCAAGCAAGGCAACTGATCAACCCGCACTATGTGCTGAATGTGGCGGATTTTCGCCCAGGGTTCCTGGATCGGTTTTGCTACCCACCTGTACCTGTAGAGGGGCCGAGTGTTCCTGTACCCGGGGAAGGGCCGAGTGGCCGGAGAGGAGCCAAGTGTTCCGATGCCTAGGGAGGAGCCGAGTGTTCCGGGTCCTAGTAGCTCGAGGAGGCCGGTACCGGAACCCGAGGACAGTCCACCTCCGAAAAGATGTCGAAGGTCTGATGTGTACAGGAATCTTTTCAGGGCACCTCTAGGGGGACAGTAGCATGTTTTAGTGACTCTTTTCTAGTTGTTTGCTTTTGGTTGTTTTTAGAGCCTTAGCCTCCTAGCAATTTTGTCTTATCGTTTAGGAGGGTAATTGTAAAACTTATCAAACATGGTTTCAGTTTATTTCATCAATAAAGTTTTCCAGTTTGATCTACTCCGAATCAATTACATATGTTATGCGTCTTTAAAGTGTGATATTAATGTTGTGAAATACTTGGAAAATTGATCGGCAAACAAATTGTGAACACAAGAAACACAACCCGTGCTGGTGCTGGGCCGAGTAACAATCCAAGGTTGAATCTGAGAAGCGCCGCTAATCAAGGGGATGAGAGCGAGTCTGCCTCTCACAATAACCCCACGGGCAATAGCCAAGTTCAGGCTAACCCTCAGGTTGTGTTCGATGCTGCGGTCATAGAGGCCATTCGTGGGATTGTTATGCAGGCGGTCACCGAAATACTTCGACCAGTGGTACCGCAAGCACAGGGTGTTCCAGTTCCTCAGGTTATTCATGAATTTGAGGAGCCAGCGGATCAGGTACCTCAGGTCGATGCCGTCAGGAACATAGGAAGTTACGGTCGAGCCTTGAAGGCCATAAGCTCTATGAGGCCTGACAGCTATGACGGTACCGGGGAACCAGTCCGGGTGGCATATTGGTTCTCGCACATGGAACGGTTATTCAGAAACGTTGATTGCACTAAGGCTGAGAAAGTGTACATTGCTTTCCTTCAACTTAAGGATGTGGCTAGCGAATGGTGGGAGAGCACTGGGTTAGCTGAGCATCCAGCATTGAACTAGGGTATGTTTAAGACGAAGATGATCGACCGTTTCTTTTCCCGTGCTATGAGGGAGGAGAAACATAAGGAGTTCCTTTACCCTAAGATTGATGGGTTAAAGGTGACTGAGCTTGCAGCTAAGTTTAATCACTTGTTGTAGTATGTTGGGCCAGAAGTGTCGAGTCAGGAGCAGAACATCTGGCATTTCCATGAGTGGATGAACCCAGACATCAAACCGTTGATGGTGCGTCATGGCTGCTATACTCTGGAGCAGTATGTCGACGCCGCCTACAAGCTTGAAATGACTCTAGAGGAGTCGGCGAAGAAGCGCAATCGCTAGAGACCGACGCAGAGCCAATCTCAGGCTAGTGGGTTTAAACAACCCGCGCCACCGTCGCACTTTGCCAAGTCTGGCCGGGCAAGAACTGAGGTGACACAATCTGGTCCTACTCAACGCTCGGGCCAGGGCAAGAACCCGATTCAATGCTATAACCGCGGAACGCCGGGGCACAAGAGCAATGAGTGCCCGAAGGGCAAGAGAACGTGTTTTGCATGCGGGAAGGAGGGGCATTTGCAGACTTTTTGTCCTCAGAGGAGGCAGAAGGAGGCTGAGTCGCAGCAAGGGTCAGTTAGCCATAACAACCGACCCCGATTCAAGCCTGTTGGAGCTCCGAGTACCTCAATGCAGACTACTGCTCAGAACAAGGGGAAAGCCCCAGCTGATCCAGTGGGTCAAGGTCAGCGGCTGTATGAGATGCGCGAGGCTAACGGACCCAATGCTCCGATTGCTCAAGGTACTCTATACCTTCCCTCTACATCCGTTTGCATATTGTTTGATTCTTGTGCCACTCATTCCTTTATTTCGGAAAAGTGTATAAGTAAGTTAGGGTGGAAGTGCAATGAATCTTGTGAACCATTTGTGATGAACCTTCCCAATGGTGAACAATTAGTAGGGACCAAGCATCTGTCGGAATTTCTAATTACTATTCAAGGTCAGAAGTTCAAAGCGGACTTGATTTGTATAGCCATGGCTCCATACGACATTATTTTCGGGATGGACTGGCTGACGCGTCACGATGCGGTAATGGATTTCAGCTCAAGGATAGTGACAGTTTCATCTGGGGGCCAGTTTGTGTGCAAGTTCAAGGGTCGTAATGACGTTGATAACGGAAAGCTCCTCAATGCGATGGCTGCGTGTAAGCTACTTCGACAAGGTTGTGTCGGGTACCTGTGCTATCTGGATAAGCCCAAGAAGGATGAGACTTCAGTTCATGATGTTCCTGACATATGCGAGTATCCGGATGTTTTTCCTGATGAGATTCCCGATTTACCCCCGAATCGTGACGTAGAATTCACTATTGATCTCGAGCCTGGAACCTCGCCAATTTCTAAGGCCCCTTACCGGATGGCTCCAGCGGAGATGCAAGAGTTGAAGAAACAACTTGAGGACCTACTCGAGAAATGATATATAAGGCCGAGTGCATCGCCTTGGGGCGCTCCTGTCTTGTTTGTCAAGAAGAAGGATGGTTCATTCCGACTTTGTATCGACTATCGAGAGTTGAACAAGGTCACTATCAAGAATAAGTATCCGTTGCCTAGAATAGATGATCTTTTGGATCAACTGCAGGGAGCAAAAGTCTTTTCCAAGATCGATCTGAGATCTGGTTACCATCAGCTCAGGATTCGTGAGGAAGATATTCTGAGGACTGCATTCCGGACGAGATATGGGCACTACGAGTTCGTAGTCATGCCATTTGGGCTTACTAATGCTCCAGCAGTTTTCATGGATCTGATGCATAGATGTTTCCATCGGTATTTGGACAAGTTCGTGGTGGTATTTATCGACGATATCCTGATCTATTCTCCGAGCAAGGAGGCTCACGAGGAGCATCTTCGTATCACATTGTCGGTCCTTAGACAGAATCAGTTGTATGCAAAGTTGTCTAAATGTGACTTCTGGATTAAGGAAGTGGCTTTCTTAGGCCATGTGATTAATGAGAATGGGGTTATGGTCGACCCTCAGAAGATCGAAGCGGTAGCCAACTGGAAGCGACCTTAGAACGTGAAGGAGGTGCGCAGTTTCTTGGGACTTGCGGGTTATTATAGACGGTTTATGGAGGGATTTTCAAGGATCGCTCTACCTATGACCGGTTTGCTCCGCAAGGTCCATAAGAAGTTCATATGGGACGACAAGTGTGAGGCAAGTTTTCAGAAGTTGAAAAAGTGCTTGACGTCTGCACCAGTTTTGGCGCTACCGGAAGGAACTGATGGTTTTGTGGTCTATAGTGACGCTTCAAAGCATGGGTTAGGATGTGTATTGATGCAAAAGGGAAAGGTTATTACATACGCATCTCGGCAATTGAAGACCTATGAAGCAAACTATCCGACGCATGATCTGGAGTTAGCGGCTATGGTTTTCGCGCTGAAGATTTAGAGGCACTATCTCTATGGTGTTAGGTGCCAGATCTTTACCGACCACAAGAGTCTCAAGTATGTATTCACTCAGAAGGAGTTGAATATGAGACAACGTCGCTGGTTAGAGCTATTCAAGGATTACGACATCGAGTTGTTGTATCATCCGGGCAAGGCTAACGTGGTAGCCGATGCTTTGAGTCGGAAGACGCCGCACGAGACCGTGGTAGCTCTGCTCACTGCTCAGACCAAACTGCACCAAGGATTGTGCGAGATTGATGTCTTGTATGATCAGCGTCGAGGATGCCTGAGTATGTTGGAGATTCAGGCTACGCTACTTGATCAGATCAAGGAGAAGCAGATTGATGATGTGATCATAGTGAAGTGAAGTAGTGAAGTGTTGGACGGGAAAGCTCCAGGATTCGTGATTCAAGATGATGGATCACTCTGGTTTCAAGACCGGATCTGTGTGCCTGACGTAGATGGCCTTCGCCAATTGGTAATGAAGGAGGCCCATTCGTCAGCTTATTCTGTACATCCAGGATCCAGTAAGATGTACAAAGACCTCAGGAAGAAATTCTGGTGGCCCAACATAAAGTGGGACGTAGCAGAATTTGTGGCAAAATGCTTGACTTGTCAAAAGGTCAAGATAGAACACTGCAGACCAGGCGGTGAATTACAACCTCTCCCAGTGCCAGAATGGAAGTGGGAGGATATTGCGATGGACTTCATCATGGGGTTGCCGAAGGCTTAGAGTCAGAAATATGCCATATGGGTGATCATTGACCGGCTCACGAAGAGTGCTCATTTCGTGGCCATCAAGTCAACTTGGGGAACCCAGAGGCTATCAGAAGTTTTCCTACACGAGATTGTCCGATTGCATGGTATGCCAAAAACCATTGTATCGGATCGTGATGGCCGATTTATGTCGAGATTCTGGAAGGCACTCCATAAGGCCATGGGAACTGAGTTGAGGTTCAGTACTGCGTTTCATCCTCAGACGGATGGACAGTCTGAGAGGACCATCCAGACATTGGAGGATATGCTGAGAGCTTGTGTACTAGATCATCCGACCAGCTGGGAGAACAACTTAAGTCTGATTGAATTCATGTACAACAATAGCTGGCATTCTACCATCAAGATGGCTTCATTCGAGGCTTTGTACGGCCGAAAGTACAGATCTCCAATTTGTTGGGATGAGAATGCCGACAAAATTCTGCTCAGACCGGAGTTAGTTGAGAGGACTGCCTCGGATATTGCCATGATCAGACAAAGGATGCTTACAGCTCAGAGTCAACAGAAGTTTTATGTTGATCTGAAGCGCAGGAATGTCGAGTTTGAGGTTGGTGACAAGGTGTTTGTCAGGGTGTCGCCATCCAAGGGTGTGTTCAGGTTCGACAAGCGTGGGAAGCTCAACCCTCGCTACGTGGGACCGTTTGAGATCCTTGACAGAGTTGGATCTCTAGCGTACCGTTTGGCATTACTGTCGTCGGCACATCCGGTGCATAACGTGTTCCACGTGTCTCTGCTAAGGAAGTATGTGTCAGATGTGTCTCATGTGTTGAGTTATGAGGACATCGAAATTCAGGCAAATGGTACCTGTTTTGGGATGAAAAGATCGATCGACCTAAATCGCCTTAGACGGGGTAACGAGTCAATCGGATAATAAAAAATCAATCCAAACCAAATAGACAATCAACCAAGAAAAGAATAGATGCGAAATGGCAATGTAATTTATATATCAAATGATGACTGAATCAGATCGAAATACAACTTATCCTTAGAGAATAAAGGATCGAGCCCTGTCCGACAGGCGTTTTGGTGTTTCGACTGGCAGCGATCGGGTAGAATTTCTAGGGGGTTTGAGTGAGAGTGAATATCCAAGTAGGCCTCTCGAAGGGAAAGTCAGTGGATGCTATGTATAGACGTGTGTTCTGTCGTTTGCTTCTTCGTGGTCTATTTATGGTAGTTTTCTCCTTGTGTCCGTTATTCGTCTTTGTATTTATCCTCTATTAATTCTGTGCGAGATCTTTGGGATTTGCTCTTGATTGCCATCATAATCTATGTGTTTAATGTTGTTACCATTGTCACCGATCAAGCAATTAATGTCTAGGGTGAAACTTCTGGGATTCGGTCGGATCCTCAGCGTCTGAAGGGCATCCGTCGCCTCTAACTCCTTCTGGCCTTCGACTTCGTCTGGACTTTGGCCTAATTCGTTTGATCCAATCCCTTGGAGTAAGTTTGGGCCCAACAATAGCCCCAAGTTGTTTTGGGCTTCATGGCAGCTGTGAGATGGAGTCCAAGCAACTTTCATCCCACACAATCTCCACCCTCCGATCTAGGCACGACAGGCGAGGGCTACATGGCGATAATCCCGCTGCATGATGGGACGTCTCCGCGACTGCCGATTCCCTCCATAAATCCGAATCAAATTTCTGACGGTTTGGCTTCATCTCCTTCCTTTGTTTCCTCATCTGGTAGGTTTTGCTAAGTTTTTTCGAAAAACATTGCTCTTCGATTCCCTTCTCTCTCTGTTCTGGAGATGGTTTCCAGTGAATCTTCCGAGTCGACTACTACTTGCTCGAACTCGAGCAAGAATGAGGTCCCCCCTTTTCCTTCTGAAGGAGGTAGACGCTCTGACGGGGACTCTGTCGGAGGCGGAGTTAGAGCAGATCCTTCAAGTCGGAGGCTTTCCTCCGGAGATGGTCGCAAGGTTTCCATATCCAGACGAGAGAGCCGACGCTCACTACGAGGGATGGGTTTGTTTCTATGCTTACCCGTTTAGGATTGGCCATACGTTTCCATTCTCCCCTCTTGTTAGGGATTTTTTAGGGACCCTGGCGCTTGTGCCGTGTCAGGTCATGCCGCAGGCATGGCAAATCCTTAGGGTTTTAGATTTGTTGAATGTTCAGTCTGGGACTGGTTTTAACTTTGACGCCCTGTGGTACAACTATTCTCTAGGGTCAAAGAGTTCTTCTCGTGTCCAGTTGCGTATTCGTCCGGGTCGAAAGCCCTTGGTGTTCAACTTAGATGTAAACGACTGTGGATGGGGGTCGAAGTTTTTCTTCGTCGAGCATTCGTCTCTAGAGAAGGTGGGCGACTATTCGTTTCTGTTGTCGGAGTGGCGAGTTGAGAGTATGTATTCAACTTCTCTTTGCATGTTTTATGTGTTTTTAACCCTTTGTTTAACTCTTGTTTTTTGTAGTCCCTGAGGCTGAAGAGTTGGAAGCGGACGCTCAGTCAGAAGGTCTGACAAAGATTATTCTTAGTATCCCCGCGTCGGAGCGGAAGTTCATAAACGTCAACCTGTTGTCGGTCTCCCCCACTACTTAGGACGTTATGTCGACTGTTTCATCATCTCGGGTCAAGTGTGAGTTTTTGTTTGACTCATGTATTTTTAATCGTCTGTGTCAGCGTCTCCGGCTAGTCGGTCGAGTGCCCGTTTGAAGGGAGTGTCTGGGAAAGATCTGATAGAGCGAAGGTTGGCGGCGGTAGGGCCTCGTCGAGTAAATCAACGCTGGTAGAGTCGTCGCTCCCAGCCAAAGTTGGCTCAAAAAGGAAGGCATGTGCTTCTTCTGGCGATGTGAAGGTGGTGGACACTCCAAAGAAAAAGGCGACGGCTGCTCGTGGATTCGAGAAGATCGACGCGGTCGGTCGATCGATTGTCGATCTCTTTCATGCTCAAGACCCGACTCTAAAGTCTGGAGTTGATGGCGTCTCCCCTTTGGACTGTATTGGCGAAGCGGGGTGCTCTGCGTGGAAGGTAAGTCGTCTTGGCGGATCTCAAGTTTGTTCGTTTTCTTTCTCATAGTCGGGTGGAACCTTGATTGTTTCGATCTTGTCCTTTTTTCAGACTTTCCAGTTTCTCTTGGGGGCATATTCTGGTGTCAAAGAGATGGTCGCTAAGGCCGAGGACAGGGCTGCTAGGTCAGAGTCCGATCTGGCATCTTTGAAGACCAAGGTGGAAGGAGCTGAGAGCCGTTTTAGGGACGTCGAGCGTCGCTTCGTTAGGGAGCTGAAGAATTGCCAAGATGACTTGGATGCTTGTCGGAGGGAGCTTAGTGAGAGCCAGTCAAGTGTTGAAGAGAAGGTGAAGCAGGCTAGGATTGAGGCTGGTTGGGTCGCAGGCGACGTAGGCGTTTTCTATGCGTTGAAGTCGCGTGTCGAGATGATCGAGGAGTTTGAAGAGGGCAAGCAGGAGACCTGGGATTTGAAGGCGGAGAAAGAGACCATGGATACCTTGTTTCCGAAGGGGAAACCTGGTTCGGAGCTTTTCCAGTTGGCCGGCGTCGGAGAGGAATATCTAGACGAAAGTGCCGGTGAAGACGAGGTCCATTCTGGCGATACTGTGCCGCTCGAGCCCCATCCTTCCACCGATCCAGCCCCTGCTGAAGGTAATGCCGTGAATCCTGACCTTTGACTATTTTTCGTAATTGACTTGTGACCCCACATGTGTGTGGGTAGGATGTTTTCTGTTTTGGCGACCCATCTACCATCGCGGGTCGCATAATGTGTCTGTGGATGATTTGAAGTCCTATGTGTGTGTAGGCAGACAATATGTTTTGACGACCCGTCCATCATCGCGGGTCGCGTGTATGTAAAAAATGCTTAGACTTTTATTGACGTAATCTGTTTTACAAAGGGTCAAACTTTTTTATGTGTTTGTATGTTTTGTCGGACTCTTCTAGAGAAGTTTGTCATTGACGCCTTTGATTTGTATGTCGGGTTCGCCCGTGTGCTCCGTCGAGTAGGGCTTACCGTATGTATGTAGAGAAGGAGGCCTGCAAATGTATGTGTTTAGGTTTAGTCATGACTTAGTGTTATGCCGAGGAGGAAAGCAATATGTCTCTATTGCGTAAATGTAATAAGGTGTCTTAAACTTATGTATTGTGTAAGGCAGGCGGTGTGCCGACATGCCTGTGGTGTTCATCTCCCCGTGTTCCGATCGATCGTGTGAATGTAGTGTAAGCGCTTTTATTTGTGACTGGGTCCAGTGTGTATGTCGATGTCGTCCTGTACTTAGGTTTGCAAGGGAAAATGTCCTTACTAGATGTGAATGCTCGGTTTCAAGGAATAGAATTGTGTTTGTAACAACGAATAGTATATGGTAGGTGAAAGAACGTGGGTGCCTTACCTTGCTGGTCTAGAAGTGGTATAACTTTAGGTGTGTTGCGTTCCAACTTCTCAGGATTGGTCGTCCGTCTTTGTCTTCCAATTGGTATGCTCCTTGTCCGACTACTTCTTTGATTAGATAGGGTCCTTCCCACTGAGGTGCGAGCTTTCCGTCGGTCGGATTCTTGGTGTTCTGGAATGTCTTTCTAAGGACCCAATCGCCAACTTTGAAGACTTTGGCTCGAACATTTTTGTTATAACTTCTTGCGACCTGTTGCTGGAACCTGACCATTCTAATTCTGGCTTTTTCTCTAGTCTCATCCGTTGTGTCCAAGTTGTGTGCTAGCTCGATGTCGTTTTGTTCATTTGTCTAAAGATTGTAACGGGCCATCGGAACAATAGCTCGGCGGGAATGACTGCTTCACTTCCATAGACGAGTGAGAATGGTGAATGTCCGGTCGCATTCTTTGGAGTGGTCCTGTCGGACCAGAGGATGAACGGGAGCTCGTCTGCCCATTTTCCTTTAGCCCCTGTGAGGCGTTTCTTGAGGTTGTTGACGATGATTTTGTTGCTAGACTCGGCTTGTCCATTAGATTGCGGATATCGAGGAGTAGATGTGACCAGTTTGATGTTCCATTGGTCGTAAAAGGCTCGAGTCTTATGACTGATGAACTGGGAGCCATTGTCGCACACGATTTCTGATGGGACGCCAAATCTGCACAAGATATTGCGTTTTATAAATGAAATGACGTGTTGATATTTTACCTCTCGGTAGGCTTCAGCTTCGATCCATTTGGAAAAATAGTCTGTCATGGCAAGGAAAAAGACTCGTTGACCCGACGTAGGTGGGAGTTTTCCGACGATGTCCATTCCCCATCTCATGAAGGGCCATGGTGCCAGAGTCGGATGGAGGAGTTCCGAGGGTTGATGAGGAACGGGTGCGTGTCGTTGGCAGGCATCGCACTTCTTGGTGTATTCCATTGCATCTCTATTCATTGTGGGCCAGTAGTATCTGGTTCACAAAGCTTTCCCTGAGAGGCTTCGCCCACCGGTGTGGTTTCCACATTCTCCTTCATGTAATGACTGCAAGACGTGTCCGAATTCTAGAATCTTGAGGCATCGTAGGAGTATCCTTGTGACAGATCTTTTGAACAAGACGTCACTTATAATATCGAAGGAAAGAGCTTGTACCTTTAGCCTTTTTGCTTCTGTTTTGTCGCTGGGTAGGATGTCGTCTTTTAACCATTTGACATAAGGTAACGTCCAGTCGTCCTGATTGTTGACGATGTCTTCCTCTGGTCGATCGCCTATCTCCATCGTGACAAGTTCTTCCAAAGGTGTGATCGATCCCTTGGATGTTTTTGGAACAACTGGTGTTGTGATGTGTGCCAGTGGGATATTTGAGAATTTCTTTGGATCCAAGACGGACCCTAAATTGGCTAGTGCGTCAGCCTGAGAGTTGAGATCTCTGGGCACCTGCATGATATCGAATGTTTGGAATTGGTCGATTAGCTTCTTGGCCACGTCCAGATAAGCTATTATTCTATCGTCTTTGGCGTTGTATGACCCTTGTATTTGATTTATGACTAAGAGGGAGTCACAAATGACTTCGATCTCTCGGACTCCTAGGTCGCGTGCCAGGATGAGCCCAAATATGAGTGCTTCGTATTCAGCTTCGTTGTTGGTTGCGTCCCATTCGCACCTTACGGCCTGGGCTATCTTGTCCCCTTGTGGTGACTTCAGCACGACCCCTAGTCCTGAACCTCTAGCATTCGATGCGCCATCAGTGTGGAGCTCCCATTTTCCTGTCTCATCTGTCGCAAATAACTGTGTTGCCTCTTTGGCGGCTTCTTGCTCTAGGGTCGGGCTGAAGTCTGCCACAAAGTCAGCCAGGGCTTGCGACTTGATCGATGTTCTGGGCTCGTATTAAATATCGTATCCGCTGAGGTGTATGGCCCACTTGGCCATTCATCCTGTGAACTCGGGCTTCCTCATGATTGCTCTCATGGGATGGTTAGTGCGGACAATTATAGTATGGGATTCGAAATATGGTTTGAGTTTATTTGATGCCATTACCAGTGATAGTACAAGTTTTTCTAACGATGAGTACCTTGTCTCCGCTGGAAGTAATGTCCGACTGACGTAGTATATCGGTGACTGCTTTCCGTCTTCTTCTCTGACCAGAACTGCGCTTACGGCCGACTTCGATACTGCCAGGTACAGTAGTAATGGCTCGTCGTCCTTGGGTTTGGTTAATAACAGGGGATCGGCCAGGTATTTCTTGAAGTCCTGAAACGCGACTTCATGTTCTTCCGTCCATTGAAAGGATTTGTTCTTCTTGAGAGCGACGTGAAATGGCTTGCACTTGTCGAATGACTTTGAGATGAATCTGTTCAGGGCTGCTATCCGACCTGTCAGTTTTTGCACGTCTTTGACGCACCGAGGGGATCAGAGGCCGATGATGGCCTTGACTTGTTCTGGACTGGCTTCTATTCCTCTTTGTGTTACCATGTACCCTAGGAACTTTCCTGACAACACTCTGAAAGAGCATTTCATAGGATTCAATTTCATGTTATATCTTTTTAGTACCTCGAAGCTGTTGCGGAGGTGGTCGATGTGGTCTTCTTTCTTTTTTGACTTGACCAGCATGTCGTCTATGTAGACTTTCATTGTGTCCCCAATCTGATCTCTGAACATCTTGTTGACCAGCCGTTGATAAGTGGCCCCTGCATTTTTTAGTCCGAAGGGCATTACTTTGTAACAATAGATACCTTGGCTTGTGACGAACGCCGTTTTCTCTTGGTCTTTTGGTTCCATGAGAATCTGATTGTAGCCACTGAACGCGTCCATGAAGGATAACATTTCGTGCCCCGTTGTTGCATCGACCATCGCGTCAATATGAGGGAGCGAAAAGGAGTCTTTGGGACAAGCCTTGTTAAGGTCAATGAAGTCGATACAGACTCTCCATTTGCCATTTTTCTTTTGGACTACAACCACATTGGCCAGCCACTCGGGGTAATGACTTTCCTTATCTTTCTTGTTTCCAGCAGGCTCCTGACCTCGTCGTCGACAATCTTGTTTCGCTCTGGGGCGAATTTCCTGCGCTTTTGCTTCATAGGGGGGTGAGATGGATCTATGTTCAATTTATGAGTAATAATATTTGGAGATATACCGACCATATCTTCATGTGACCATGCAAAACAATCAGCATTAGATCTAAGCAAATTCAGAATTTGTTATCTGGTCGAGTCGTTCAGGTCCGATCCGACCCTTACCGTTTGGTTTGGCTTTGAAGGATCTAGTGCGATCTCGTCAAGCTTTTCCATTTCTGGTTCGACGTATCGACTAGATCATTCGCCGAGTTGTGATTGCTATGCGGTTTTGGGCTCGACCGCGCTCTTCATGGAGGTGACATAGCACTCCTTGGCCATCCTCTGATCTCCCTTGATTTCTTGGACTCCCCACTTGGTAGGGAACTTGATGATTTGATGGTACGTCGAGGGTACCACCTTCATAGCATGTATCCATAGCCTGCCAATAATGCAATTATAGGGAGATGGGCAGTCTAGGACTAGAAATTGCACATGTTGGTTTACCCCTCCGGCGTATGTCGTAAGAACGATTTCGCCGATAGTATGTTTGACTTCGCCGCTGAATCCGACTAATGGAGTCGATTTCTTGATAAGGTCATCTTCGCCCAGACCCATCCCTTTGAGGGCGTCGAAGGTCAAGAGATTGGTTGAACTTTCTGTATCGATTAGTACTCTACGTATCAAACAGTTCCCAATAGACAAGGAGATTACCAGACCATCGTGATGGTTTTCTGACCCATCGGCATCGGATTCGTCGAACGTGACCATCGGGAGGTCGGAGACCCTAGTTTGTCTGAACTCCAGCGTCTCGGGTTTACTGCCTTTGCTTTCTTTTGCATGTCTTTTGGCCGTGGAGTACGTGTTCCCACATACGTCTGAGCCCCCTAAAATGGTATTGATAATTTTTGTATGGACAGGAGATGGGGGTTTATCTTGTTTTACCTGATCTCGTCGTTCCATGGTGACTTTGGCCCGTTCCGAGATTATATCGCACAAGAGTCCTTGCGCGAGTAACCTGGCGACCTCTTTGCGTAAGGCGATGCATTCGTCCGTTGAATGACCGTGGTCACCGTGGAATTCTCACCACATGTTCATGTCCTTTTTGACGTCCGATCGGTCGTTCTTTCGGGGCCATCTTAACTATTTTCCTTACTTGTCGAAACTCTTGACGAGCTCCGATACAGAGATATTGAAATTGTAAGACAGAACCCTAGGAGGCAACGTTGGACCATCTCTCCAGTCTTGGGACCTGTCTTGGAAGGAGTTTACCTGATTCTGCTAATTTCGGTTGTGAGGGTATGGGTGATGCCGTCTGTCTCGACAGTTGTCGAAAGAGGATTTGTGATCGGATTGATCGGGTCCATGGGTCGCTTTTCGCGATCTTCTTCCAGACGTACCTCGGACATGGTTTTGGCTTGGACATCTTCGAAACTTTTGCGCGGGTACTTGGTGATCTCGTTGTAGAGGTTGATGTCCTTGATCAGACCTTGTCGGAAAGCTTCGATGGAGGTGGTGACGTCGCAATAGGGGATCGCGACTTTTTCCTTATTGTACCTGTTAAGATAGCTCCGGAGAGGTTCGTTATACCTTTGGGTGATTCGATAGAGATCACTTGACTGCCTTTCTAGCCTCCGACTGCTGGCGAATTGGATTTTGAAGGAGTTGACCAGATCCGCGAACGAGGCGATTATTCCCTGAGGCAAACGCATAAACCAGGTCAGGGCGGGACCCGCGAGAGTCGTGCCAAAGCTTTTGCACATGACAGCCTCGCGGCTCTCCCTTGGAATAGATGCAGTCATTAGTTTTTGTTTATAGAGAGAAATGTGATCATATGGGTCGTTGGTGCCGTCCAATGTCGCCATGCTAGGAAGGTGGAACTTCTTTGGAATTTTGACTCGGACGATCTCTTCGATGAATGGAGATTCCTCGTATCCACCCGACGCTTCCTTCTCGATCGGCTGTGGAACTCCGGGAATTCTAGCGATGCGTTCGTCAAGTGTCTTCATGTGCTGACTGAGTATCTGCTGGACGAGAGCCAGGATGTCGGGAGGATTGGTAACCTGTGGTCCATCGTCAGGATGGGCATCCGCGACCGCGGTTATGCCAACCGCGACCACGGGCTTGGCCCAGGAAAACTGCGACCGCGGATATGCCAACCGCGACTGCGGCCTTGCCCAGCAAGCGCGATCACGGCTTTGGCAACCACGGCCGCGGCTTAGGCCCTTTTTCCCTTCGTTCGTTTCGTTTATTCGTGTCGTTTCGTATCTTTGTGTCGTATCGTATCTAACTTAGGGTTCCATTTTATATCTCGTCGTCGTAGGAATCCGTACTCAGATTCCAGATCTCGGAACCCGATCTCTTCGATTCGTCTAGACTAAGGCAAGTGACGGTTCGCTCTTGCTCATTATTCTATGTTTCCCTTGATTATCAATTAATTGATTGTTAATTAAGATGGGATAAAAGTTGTTGTTTTCTGTTTGAGAACAGATTTAATAAAACAATGTGTTAAAATATGAATCTATAATAGGTTGTATATATTGCTAGAAACGGCACTATTATACATGATATTACCGTAATGGTTTTGGTGTGGATATCTATGTGAACTTACATGTGTAGTTAGAACGAGTATTCGTATGAACGCTATGTACCTTGCGAGGTCCAGTCGTTTCTTTATAATTGGTATTAAGAGAATTTTGCCCTAGTACTTTCTGGTCATGACTGTACCCTTATTCAGGGTAGGTGCACTCAGCTGGTGCCAACACTCGGGATTCATTCCCATAAATATCTCTCGTATCGAGATGATATGGATTAAAAGTTGTAACGTGAATGTATGTTTTGGAATTAAATAAAATAAGTGCTTTCACACACATAATTAATATACCCTCGGGCGAGGAGTACAACGTGGAAACCGTCCGGACTCTTGTTAGAGTAAGTCTTCTTTCCAATCTGGATTCGCATTGCGCGGTGAGGTTGGTCGTAGACCCAAATAATCAAGGTCGTGTTTTAAAGTTGTGTGTAAACTTAATGTTCCCAAACACTTGTCATACGTTTCCCATAAGACTCAACTTCTTTGGAGTCTTCTCTTCATACGTTTCTCATAAGACTCAATTTCTTTGGAGTCTTCTCTTGATCATTCATTTTCTTATGTTTCTGTAGAAGTGTTGAGATTCACTGTCGTCATCGGCTATTATTCGAGAAGCGATGGGTGTAACCTAATACGACTACTTAGAACCTTTTTATTTGTACCCTTGCATAGTCTTTTATTAGACTAACCAACCGGTTTTTATTCCTTGCATGGTTGGCTGGTGTCATCCGTCTCATACGGCACATCAGGTAAACTTCCTCTTTCGTGAAAGCCAGAATCCGATGTTGAGGGCAGATGATGATTTAAGTGTTTTTCCAAGGTTGAAGATCTTGGCGTGAGACCGCTCAGATCAAAACCCCTTCATGGCGTTTATTAATTTTTAAGACTTCCGATGTATTAAACATTTCTGTATTTGGTTTTGTTATCCGTTGTAACCTATGACGTTGGTTGAATATTATATGGTCAACTTCCATGTTATTTAATAAAGTTTACAACATTATATTATTTGTTATAAAAACGGTAAGCCTTGGGTGACCCCGGGTGTGTATCGTGAGGTCACTGGCGGTAATATTTCCAAAGGTATTTTGGGGGTGTTACACATCATACGCGTTGCACTCTTTTTCCCTTCGATTAGGCTTTTATCCCACTGGGTTTTACCTAGCAAGGTTTGTAATGAGGCAACATCAACAACGTATAATGGGATTCATAGTTGCACTCTTTTTCCCTATGATAAGGTTTTTATCCCACTGGATTTTTCCTGACAAGGTTTTTAACGAGGCAACGTACATCCATATCCCACAATAGTTCGACGGTGAATATTCAAGGGGGAGTGTTATGAACAAATTCATCTAGAATGTTATGCACATGTTATGTTACACATGTTTAATTAAGTATGAACACAAGTGGTGTTTAAGTTTGACAACTTAGGTAGATTATTGGAGGTAAATAGTAATAGTGAATTATTCACCTTCTTTACCTTGATATTAGTCAAGAATTATATGTTGTCATTGGCCTATAAATAGAGGCCTTAACCATTGTGAAGTATACACCAACAAAGAGCAAAAATACATCTCTAAAGTTCTTGATCTCTATCCCTCTCTTCTAATACTTAAAGTTTCTTTAAGTGTTTCTTTATAAAGGTTTAGGTGTTCTTGCCTTAATCACTTTATAACAATTTATATGTTTTAATTTTAGTGTGTTCTTATGGGCACACTTTAAGAAACACTTTTAGCAATAATTTTTTTAGTCATTAATCTATTTTTTTTTTAAGAGCATGTTTAATAGAGAGGCTTAATGGGGGCTTTTGAAACCACTTTTTTATTTCCTTTCTCCCGAAAAGCCCCACTCATTTTGACCATTTAATGGGGGCTTTTCAACCCACTATATATTTATATTAAATTATAATTATAAAGTATCTCTCTAATGTCATTTTAATGTAAATAAATTAAATTAGTAT
Organism: Rheum nobile; assembly: GCA_027886185.1. Taxonomy (NCBI): domain Eukaryota; kingdom Viridiplantae; phylum Streptophyta; class Magnoliopsida; order Caryophyllales; family Polygonaceae; genus Rheum; species Rheum nobile. The sequence continues at coordinate 803,769 of WOAB01000190.1, forward strand.
ATATTTATATTTTAAACTACCATCGATAATATTAAAATGATTTATTTTAATAATATACAATATACAATTTTTTTAAAAAAAAATATACCAAATATACCCAAAATAATTGTCTATGGATAGAGAAAAATGAAATTATAATTATAATATTTTTAATTTTAACATTTACAAATTAAATAAAATAATTTTTTTTAAAAATAATGGATCACCTTACTATAAGCCCCTCCACTTGGGGCTTAAAAAATGGGCTTTCGAAAAGCCCCAAGGCAAGGGCTTAAGCGCTTATACTCATATTTTAATAACTTTATTAAAAAAACAATCCTCCCAAAAGCCTTCATTAAACATGCTCTAAGGGTTTATCTATTATTCTTAGGGAATATTTTGAAGATATTTTTCTATTTTAACTTGTTAGTATGTGTCAATGGGCTCACTAGAAAAACCATATTTATATTTATCAGTTTAACATAATAAAAGAAAAGGTATTGAGACTTGATTTTTTTAATTAATTAAAAGGATGGAGATATAAATCCAATCCGAAACCTCTTAACATCTTTCGACTCTTTTTTCACTAAGACAATTATATCGATTCAAACTTGTAAATTCATAATAATGTTATCATTCACTAACCAAATTAGTGAGGCTTTACTTTTGTTAGCATTTTCAGTCGTTTTTACAAAAAGATCACCGAAGTTCTTCTTTTTATTCAAAATAACACAACAATTTGTATTGAAGAACTTGAGTGTCATGTTTTATATAAAACATTTTTAAAACATAATGGCTTTTAGTAGCCCATACATTTTGGCCTTATACATATATACAAGTGAAATGTAATTTGTATTCACTACAAGTGCATATTTAATCATCTATAATTAACACCACTTGAATAAATTGACATGTGACAAAGTTACAAAATGGCCTTGTACTATTGATCAATTGAGAAACAATAAATAGGCGTCCATATATGATATGGAAGATAACCTTATCGTTACCCTATAGAATCAGCTTGGCTAGAATCCTAAAACTCATTGTTCATATTCTGAAAGATGATCGAAAAACATACCGTGAAACCAAAAATAAAATAAAAAAACATTTCTTATCGTTAATCCTAGCCGTTTAAAAAGATTTGCAAGAGAAATCACGGTCGCTAATTAATACTCTGTAGTTTCTTTGTCATTGTAACGAATTCAATCGCTTCAAATCTTCAATAATTACATTTCTTTTTAAGGGGATCGTCCATTTTTATGTAAATGTGGATGATTGTCAATAAAACAAACTCGAATTGATAATATAAAATATAAGTTCTTTCGTCATTTTATGAGAAATATTTTAATATTGGAAAGAATAATATCTTGGGGCTTTGTGTTTTTTTTTTTTTTTTAATGTATGGGGCTTTGTTGGTAAGGAAGCAACGGTGGAGGAAGGATAAGGGCGATTGGTGTCGCCAACTTGCACATGTTTATATAGTGTTGATATCACGTGACAATTAGGGATGAGCATAAATCGGTCCGGATCGGATTTTTGGATTGGACCGAATGAAAACCGGTCTTCTCTTCGGTCCGAGAATTATGAGATTTCGGTTTCGGTCCGGTCCAAAAATCGGTTTGGACCGATCGGGCTAATTGTTTTTTAATGAAATACTAATATATTTAAATTATATGCATATTATAAATATATTTTAATATAATTATATATTTCTATGTTATATAGTATTATAAATAATAAATATAATTTTAAAATATAATATTTTTAAGTTTTTTTATAAAAAATAGAAATTTCGGTCCAAAATCTGTCTGAGGTGGAATACTGGACCGGACCGGAATTTTCTGGTCCGGTCTTCGGTCCACACTTTTCCCGAATTTGGTTTCCGGTCCGGTCCGGGTCGGTCAAGTCTAGTCCGGTTTTGGACCGAAGCTCATCTCTACTAGTAGGCATGTCAATGAGGCGGGTTTGGGGTGGGGAGTAGTATCCCCGTCTCCAAATATCCTCATTTAACCCCCCACGAAACTTTTCTTACTCGTTTTCCTTTAATAATTCTTCAATTAATCTACATTCTCAAACAAAATACAACAATATATTACGTGAGTTAAATTCAATAAAAAACAAGTCCCTAAAATTTTATAGTACATGCGTACTAATACTTATAAATGTCCATTACACCGCTTTTTCAATAAAAAAAATTAATTACCAACTATAAATTATAAATATAAAAAAATACCGTAAGCTCCCGACTTCACCCATGAAAATTTCTCATGGGAAATCTCATCGAGTTTCCAAATGGGGGTATTCAATGGGTAATCCCGTGAAAAAACTCAATGGACGATACCACAGCCCAGAGGGATTACCAATGGAGATACTCATGGAAATCCCCGACGGGGACGAGGCGGGGAGTGGGGCTCTATCCCCGTCCCCGTCCCTATCCCCACGCGGGGATATGTTTTTTGCCCCATCCCCACCCCCGTCCCCATTTAAAATTCTCATCCCCATCCCCATAGCGGGAAATCCCCACGAATTACGGAAAATCTCCACCCCATTGACATCCCTAAGCACAAGCATCTCTCTAATGTCATTTCAGGCGCAACATGATTTTGGTGAGCAAATTGGGTTAAAAATTACTACTCCTTTCGTCCTGAATATAGTTCTTGTTTTTCATTTTGCACAAGAATTAAGGAATTTGAACAAAGTACAAATCTCCATTATACGTGTACTTTGTGACTTTTTTTCTTTTTTTTTTAATTACAAAAATTAACAGCTGTTTATAAAAATTCCCAAAATAGAAACTCACATTTATTGACAACCAATAGGATTACAATATTTTGAGTTTGAGCACACAGATTGTGCCTTAAACTCACATTCCCTCTGCAAATGTCTCTTCAATTCTCTCATCAGTATAAATATAGCAATCATTCAAGCATTAATGTCTCAACCCTCAACTTTAAAAAATTGAAAACACAACAAAATAAATAAAATTGCATCACTGCCTGCTCTTAATGACTTCACACTTTAACAACATGAAAGAATTTGAGTTCCAATTTGATCTTAACGAGCCAGCGGGGGACATGGAAGAAGATGGGCTTCTTTTTTTATCTTAATGAGCCTGAGGACATGGAAGAAGATCAACAGGATTATCAGCAACCAGAAACACAAGCAACATGTCATCACCATACATCAAGGAACATGCTCAGTAGTGAACAACGAATGCAAATACTGTTATGACTTCTAAATAGAGCAATAGAGGGAAAGCTTCAACGTGGTTCAATACATGCAGTTGCACATGAGTTCAATGTATCATCAAGGTGCATAAGCAAATTATGGAACACAACGAAACAATAGAAAAATGTTGGACAGAGATACAATGTCACTACAAAGTTTCACAACTCTGGTAGACAGAGAATTCAAGTTCCATTTGAAGATATCACAACACTGAATATGGGGGACAGATCATGCATCAGAGACTTAGCTACCAAGCTTAACATTTCAAAGACCACAGTTCATAGGATGATTAAAATGGGAATTATCAAGCCACATACAAATCCACTCCATTCTGGATTAAAGGATGCAAACAAAAAGACAAGGTTGACATGGATATTAGGGCTACTACAAGTGGATACAGCAGAAACAAAGAGACAATATTATCCAATGTATGACTTTGTTCACTTGGATGAAAAGTGGTTTAATCAGAGCAAGAAGTCACATAGAGTATATCTAGCAGAAGGTGAGAAGGGCAAATACAGATATGCAAGTTCAAGTAAGTTCATACCCAAAGTCATGTTCATTGCTGTTGTAGCTAGACCAAGATTCAATACAGAGGGACAGTGTACTTTTGACGGGAAGATTGGTATCTTCTCATTCACTTTCAGAGAGCCAGCAAAAAGGAATTCAAAAAACAGAGACAAGGGGACAATTGTTACTAAGATTGTTGAATCAGTTAACCAGAAAGTCACAAGGGGCATGTTAATCAACCAAATCATTCCAGCAATCAAGGCAAAATGGCCAGCAGATGGAGGTCACAAAGTGATATTCATACAACAAGATAATGCAAAGGCCCATATAACTCAAGATGATGCAAAATGGCAGCATGCCAACATGTATATCAACAAGATGGTTTCACTTTCATTTTAATTCAACGACCACCTAATAGTCCTGATTTGAACATTTTAGACCTAGGGTTTTTTAGAAGTATACAATCATTGATGCACAAAAACATTCCTAAGGATGTTGATAAGATGCTAGATGTAGTGCATGAAGCATTTTATGAGTTAGACCCCAAAACTCTAAGTAATGTATGGATGTCACTACAGTATGTCATGAATGAGATATTAAAAGCAAAAGGAGGAAATGATTATGATTTGCCACATGTAAACAAGAAAAAAATGGAGGCTGATGGAAACCTAGAAGGAGAAATCAAAGCACCTATATGGGCAGTGATACAAGCATGGGACATAGTTCATGGAGGTGCACAAACTCAATATGCAGCAGAACAAACTCAAGAAGCAACAACATCCTATGCATTACAAGACACTCAAGAAGCAGTAGAACAAACTCAAGAAGCAACACCATCCTATGCACTACAAGACAATCAAGAAGCATCAACAATATCATATACATTACAAGACAATCAATGTATTTAGAATCTTAGATATATACATTGACTATCTTGTAAAAAGCTTATATTTTTGTGAATCTTAGTGGTACTTTTGTGGAAATTTAGGAAGTTATTTGAAAGGTATAATTTTTTTGTAAAGCTCCAACTTTTGTGAACACTAATCAAAATACAAATATTTTTAGAACATCTATGTATATGACACAAAAGAGTCTCAGATGTCCCCATAATCCTCACTGTCACAACTCCATTCACAACAAAAATATACTCATAAGCCTCAATCAGTCAATTATATATGACTGGTTTCTTATGGCACATTAAAGCAGTGAACATACAGGAATTGCATCTCAAAATTTAACAAGACTTCATCATTGATCAAACAACAGAATGCACAAACAACATAAAAAGGGACTAATCTTAAGTGTCCCAAAATATAGTTCTTGTTTCTACAAAATGCACATGAATTAAGGGAATTGAAACACAAAGTATAGCATTTAATGCTATACTTTTAATCACAAAAATTAACAATTGTTTACAAAAAATCCCAAAATAGAAGAGCACTTTTATTGATAACCAATAGGATTACAGTTTGACACTTCATTCACACAACAATAACTTACCTATAAGCCTCATTCAGCCACAAGTGTTTGGTTTCTTATGTCACTAATTACATCTAAGTATTTTTAAGACGAATCTCAGATGTCCCCAAGCATCACTGACTTTCACCCTTAGCATTTAACCCTTACTACACATGAGCCTCATCACTCAAGATTGACTGGTTTCTCATGGCATAGCAGGATTAGAAGCATCATTAAGATGAATAATCTCAGCATAATAGACTTCATCATTGATCAAACAATAGGATTACAGGAACAACATGAGAACAAGAACAAAATTTTGGGACACTTAAAAAGGAAACATGAACTATATTCAAGGACAGAGAGAGTATACTTACCCTTAGCAATTAACCCTAACTACACCATGAGCCACATTTAGTCAAAATTGACTAGTTTCTCATGACATAGCAGGGTTAGAAGCATCATTAAGATGAGTAATCTCAGCATAAAAGGACCCATTATTGATCAAACAACATAACAAGGACAATTAATTGATCAAACAACATAACAGGACTCATCAAAACACATGCAACAATTAGGGACATCCTTCAAAGGGGACAATATCACAAATTATCAACACATAAGAGCATCAACCCACCACATAAACCATCATACACAGGTCATCATCCATGCATCACTGACATTCATCCACATAAACCATCCAAGCATCACTCACATCCATCACTGGTATCCACAACATGCAAACATACTCCAAAATAAAGGACTGCTAAAAGATAGAGAATTTAGGGGACTTAGCTACAAGAATCGCAGTCGGAGCCACCAGTTTCATCAGCATCAGAAGAAATGACACCTCCCTCAGGGGACTCAGAGGGAGCCTCGTCAACTACTTCAACCTTTGGGATTTCTTCTTCCAAATTTGCCTCCACAGTTGGATCAAGTGTAGAGGAAGATGTTGAATCATACGCCGATTGAAGATATCCAAGACTATAGCTGTGACTTCCATCACATGATGAACCCCACTCACAATTTGGAGCGTCAGAGCAAGAGTAGGTACCAGATCCATCGGAACAAAGGGGACTCTCAGTTGAAAACAAGGAATCACAACTCATCTTCAAGAAACGAATCGGTGTTTTAGGGTTCTTAGATGAACAGACAAGATTTGAGGCTCAAACCCAATGCATGCAAACCCAAAAACCCAGATCTAGAGAAGCGGAGCAAATGGAGAGTAGAGAAGCGGCGCAAATGGAGAGCAGAGAAGCGGAGCAAATGGAGAGCAGAGAAGCGGCGCAAATGAAGAGCAGAGAAGCAACGCAAATGGAGAGTAGAGAAGCGGAGAAAATGGAGAGCAGAGAAGCGGAGAAAATGGAGAGCAGAGAAGCGGCGAAATGGAGAGCAGAGAAGCGGTGCAAGCGGCACAAATGGAGATTTAAGGTTAGCAGAGAAGATGGAGAGAGAGAGAGAGAGAGAGAGAGAGAGAGAGAGAGAGAGAGAGAGAGAGAGAGAGAGAGAGAGAGAGAGAGAGAGAGAGAGAGAGAGAGAGAGATGAGAGGAACTATAACTATAGGACAAAGGCCAGGGGGAGTATTCAAATGGCAAAGAAAGAAATAAGAACAATATTTTGTGACACTGAAAAAGGAAAACATGAACTATATTCAGGGACGAATTCATACCAGTAGAAGTGTTAGATAAAAAACAATTTAGCTGACTCAATAGGCTGACGGTTCAATTTATATGAGATCAATGGATTTATTAATTCAGTTTTCTAGTGTATAAGTTTGAAAATTATTTTTAAATTATTTTTTAGAGGGATAATTCATTTTAAAAATTAAATTAGTAATTAAAAAAATATTACTAAACATAAATTTTTTTTATGTATTCATGAGCACATACTAGAAAATAATTTATCACCAATATATTAGAATAAGTATTGTAAATATTCTGAAAAAAAGAGATAATCCAATCAGAAAAATATATTTGAGGGTGAATATACTTTTATTTATAACGCTATTCGTGTTTTCATTAAATATGCACCGATCCAAGTTCAAGACTAAGAAATCTGATGGAAGTCCTTGTAGTCTTCGAAGTAGGGGTGTGCAGATTCGGACCGGATCGGACCGGACCGAAAATGCCCGGACCAGATCGGGCAATTTATGGTCCGGTCCCCGGTCCACATATTTTTAAAATTCTGATTCTGGTCCGGTCCAAACCCGGTCGGTTTCGGTCCGGATCGGATGGACCGATTTTTTATTATTTTAATTTAATTATATATATATTAATATATCATAACACTATTAAAAATTAGTTCCTACTATAAATATAAATTGATAACAAAATATATTGTCTAATATTATACACAATAGTTATAAAAGTAGAAAAATAATTAAATTTTAATTTATATAAAACAAAAAATAAAAAAAAATACGTTTACCGGTCCATTTTGGTCTGATCCGGTCTCCGGTCCAAGGATTGTAAAAAATTTGGTCCGGTCTGAACCGGATGCACAGCGCTACTTCGAATACATTAGGGAGGGGAAAATTATAAACCGGTGTAGTAGTGTTTATTAATTAGTTAATGTAAGAACATATTAGCTAAATTGGCTACCTGAGCATTGTTAGATTATTAGTGATTAGCTAGATTATTAGTGATTAGCTAGCTAAGCCGGATTTAAGAGTGAAACTGTCTGTAACAGGCATTTGTAAGAATCAATGTGTCATAAGTAAAATTAAGAAAAAGAATACAAGTCCCGTTTCTTGTTAATTGTATCCCAACTTTCCTGTTAGGTTGTAGTGATTCAAAGGATAATGTTATGGCTAGTACTTTCATAGCAAGAATAAATACGAAGGGTGCTTTAGGGTTGCCTTATTGTAGACCACATGAAGGGCGAAATACATTTACAAACTCATTATTAACTAAAATAGAGAAAAATGTGGAAGTTATACATGCCATGGCTAGGTTTACTAATTCATTGTCAAATCCAAATTTGAGGAGGATTTGCTAATAAAATTCCAATATAGTTTATTATAGTTTTTTTTCATATCCAGTTTTAAAGTTATACATCCTTCTTTTCTTTTTTGTTTGTTGTGGAAAGAGTTCGTGTGCAATTAATATAATGTCTTGTATAAGTCTTCCCATGACAAATGCGTCTTATAACAGAATAATTAGACGAGGTAGAAGAAAATTTTATATATGTTAATCATTATTTTAGTTATGATATATAGTGTCCGTTCGGCATAGTGGGAGATGAAGGAGTTGAAGTTGAAAATTTTGCTTCAACTCTCACTTAATCTTCATCTCCTCCTTAATGTCACCCCCCCCCCCCCCCCCTCCCAACATTAAGATTTTGCTTCATCTCCCCCCTTAAACTCTTCTTTCATCTCCTCCTTCATCTCCCCTTAAACTTCACCGAACGGACACATAGTGTTAGATAAGTTAATGAATCTGAAGTGGTAGGTAATTTGGTTATCTACTTATTAAAATCAAAGCAATGATGGAAAATTTCGCATTGTAGCCACGAGGTATTTTGAATTCTGTGTGGTGTCAAACTTCTTTTTAAAATAGGTGGTAACCAAGAGGTTTCACAAATTCCGTGTGATATCCTCAAGTATTACAAAAAGCAAAAAATCATTTCAAGTTATCTATATAGTAAATATAATTTTAAAAAATCATAATATTATTATGGCATTTAAAAAACACCTCACCTTTATTTTTTTTATAATATCACCAAATTTTATATTTTTTGTAAGGAAATATTAAAAAGCTACTCTTATTTACATATTTTTTATTACACCATAAGTTTTATATTTTAAACAATTAATATAATTTATTTATTTGTATAATAATTAAAAATACACCCTTATTCAATATCTTTTTCAATAATACCTCTTTTTCAACAATCAAAAGTACATGGTATTTTGATTAAATCTTTTTTCTTTCAAAACAATATTTGAAATTTGGGTTTTTTTTGTAAAAGTTACTCTATAACGGTTTATGGGAGAACAAAACTTTCATAAAAGTATTTTTTTCATAAAAAATCATTTAAAAAATATATAATGTTGGGTGATTTTTTAAATAATAGTAATTATAATGTCATATTATTTTGTGTAAATAAGAGAAGGTTTTTTAAATTTTCCTTAACACATAATAAAATTTTATTGTTTTAAAAAAGATAAAGATTTGGTGTTTGCTTAAATACCACAAAGATATGATATTTTTATTAAATTAAGGTTTAAAATATGGATAATTTGTAATTATTTTTAACTTTTATAATGTTTGAGTCTTTGAGGACATCGGACAAAATTTATAAATTTTCAAGGTTATCATGTAAATTTTTTTAAAACTTTTAGTACCGTACAAAATTCGTAATAACTCGTGGCTACGATGCAAAATTCCCATGAAAAATTAAGCATATTCTCTTCTCTAGTTGTCCTCAATGAAAGAATAATTGTACAGCGGGATAGTAAAACTTGGTAGCAGAGTGACCGCCTCACGAGTAAGGGTTCAACACGGCGTCGTTTTAAAGGAACTTCCTCACCGTCCGTGCTCAGATCTTTTTCTCTTTTCATTTGTCAATTTCAAATTTTCAATCGATCACGGCACCTCAAAGGCGGAAGAAACTCGTGTGCTCTGGCTCTAGAGTAATATTTAAAGCCTCCGCACTCCCCTCTCTCTCCACCTCTCTTCTCTGAGAGTGCGCTCGTGAACTTCTAAGCTTTCTGCCTCGTCGACTATAGTACGTGGCTTTCTCTTCTCTATCTCGCCGGAAAAAGAACTATCTCGTCGGAACGAAGACTGAAATCTTTTGCAAGTCGGACAACTGAAGCAATTGCAGTCGGAAGTAAGTCTCCGGCCATTGAAAAAAAAAAGGTCCTAAAAAGACTTACTTATTTTTGGATCTCCCTATTCGTTTATTTTCGGTCGAAAAAGGTTTGTTATTTTTGGGGAAAATAAATAAATGTTGTGCCGGTCTTGAAAGTCGTGACTCGATCCGAATATCCGGCCTGAAATGAGTGATGATTGTTGTAGGCTATTAAAAATCCAAGTTCTCTTTAGATCTATTTAGTAATGTATAATTGTTCATTCTTCTTCCTCGCATAATTCAATTGGCTTCTTTGGCGCTCTGGAATTTGGTTCTCAGTTTTGTTTCACGTTTGACCGTTTCAGTCCTTTAAATTCTGGCCTAAAAACTAATTTTTCTAATTTCCAGGTTCTGTGATTGTTTGAAGAGCGAGAAAAGGAAGGAGTGGAAAATTTCTCCATACAAATCGATTTCCGTTTGGTGGTTCGATTCAATTGTCGCCTTCAATTTCTCTCTTTCAAAGTAGCTCGAATCTTTTGCTTCTCTAGTGCGAGATTTGGATACTCTAGAGCCTAGAGGAAGAGATTTGCAAAACCATGGCGATGACTCCTCTGAAATTGACGCAGCCAACGATGCCACATTCTTCGTCGTGTCCGCGAACCCTAGCCCCTGCGCTGGCCTCGAAGAAGCGCAGCGGAAACAACGTCGTCATCTGCCGCGTCGCAAACCGACTCGATCGCTCCTCGTTCTTCGGCTCCGCCTCGTCGAAGCTTTCCAGCGCGCGCTCTTGCGAGCTGCCAAAGCTCAGCTCTCATACCGCCATTAAAGCCTCCGGAGCCAGCTCGGACGCCTTCTCCGACGAGGAATTCTCCAAAAAAATCCAGGAATTGGCGCATAAATTCCAGATTTCCGACGATTCGACGGATTCTCAGACGGAGAGTCCGAGGGAGATCGAGGATGGGAATGAAATACGAAGGACGCATTCAAAAATGAGCTCATCGTCTTCGAATTTCGAATCCGGTGAGCCTCAGTGGCTGGTGATCCAGCCTGAACGACCGGATTGGCATTCGCTGAGGGAAGAAATTGTGATCGAGCACAAGGCGAACAGCGTCGATCTCCCGCTCTCGCTCCGAATGATTAAGAGGAAGAAGCAAAGCCAATGTCAAGTAGGCTTCTGCGAAACCGCGTATTGTTCAGTGAAGAAGGCGTTTGCATCCATGGTGTTCATCATCCGAGAAATCCACAGCTACACGCTCCAGATGAGAGAGCTTCTCTACTTCGAGGATCTGCAGGATATCCTCACCAGAGTTCAACAAGAGATCCACGCCTCCTTCGTTTGGCTTTTCCAACAAGTCTTCTCCCACACTCCCACTTTCATGGTTTATGTCATGATCCTCCTTGCCAATTTCACCGTCCACTCAATGGCCAGCAACATCGCCTTTGCCGCCCCGCTCGAATCAGCTTCCACCGCCACATCCGAGATCGTTTCATCTCTCGAATCCTCCGAGGAATCGAACCAGAAATTCGATTCATCCGCACTGAAAACATTCTCCGTTTCCGGTCCCGGAAGTAGCAGGACCACGTCGATCGGCGGGAACCACGGCGGCGGAGGGAAGGCGAGGCCGGCAGCAAGCGGCACCGACGGCGATGGCTCGGTCGACAAATCCGACGGCCTGGACCACAAAATCATTCCAGACGGAACTGCAAACCAGGTTTCACCGCTCACGGCCAGAGAGGAAGAATCGGTTTCAGGTCTGCAGGAGAGAGCGGAGGAGCTGAAACTGTGGCATTCCATTGCAGACGAAGCTTCAAGAATGCAAGCGGAAGCGCGAGGCGATTCTCTGGATTCCGAGACTGTTCAGAGGCTCGTGTCGCCGGTGAAGGTGGAGCTCGAATCCGACGAGGATTATCCTGAGATCTTCAGGACGGAGCTTGTTTACCGGATGAGTCTTGCCTTGGAACCCAATAACTCCCTCCTATTGGCCAATTTTGCTCAGTTCCTCTACTTGGTTACTCATGATTATGACAGGTAAAAAATGAGTTTCTTTCAAAACTTTGATAATTACTGGCTTTGAAATTTCCTATTGAAAGAGAACGGATTTTGAAAATATGGCCATTTATTGAATTTTAGTTGTAGTTGAGTGCTAAGACTTCCTTGTATTCAGTAGTAATTGTTGGAATCTTTGTATGCTGAGATTGATCATTGATTGGTTGTATTGAATTGTTGTGATCAGAGCTGAGGAGTACTTCAAGAAAGCAACTAAGATTGAGCCCAAGGACGCAGAGGCCTGCACTAAATACGCCACCTTCCTGTGGCTTGCAAAGAAGGACTTGTGGGCAGCAGAAGAGACTTACTTGGAAGCCATCTCTGCTGATCCTGAGAACACTTACTATGCAGCCAACTACGCCAATTTCCTATGGAACACTGGCGCTGAAGACACGTGTTTCCCCCTCGGCGGCCCTGAGGAAGAAGGCGTTTGTGATGCCTGAACAAACACACCCACACGTACCAAGGCGAAATGATCCAGGAAAGAAAACAAATCCAAAAGATAAAAGAAAATAAGACGGAGTAAGTTAAGTATGCAAGATAGTAGGAGTAATTAGTGTAGCAGTAAGAAGAGACTGAAACAAATACAAGGCTGATTTCAGGGGGGGCTTAATTTTCTCAGTGTTGTTTGGTTCAGTTCTCTCTTTTGGTATGGCTGTTGGGTGTTGTTGATAGTGGGAATCAACTATATCTAGTGGAAACCGGTATTAATCACCTTGATAACATGAGACTTTTGGAAGAGCTTGTAATTATGTTTCCTTCTCTCTTTTCTTGTTTGATTCTGAATATGGTCAATTGGCCAGTGATGTATTCCCGTTGCAAATAGTAACTAAAATGCAATTGTTGATATGAAAATCGAAATCCATGTCAGAGATATGAGGTATGCCATCCTTCTATATAATCCACATTTTTTATGCATATTTTGTTATGTGGAGTTTTTTTTTTTTCCATTTGTTTGTAGAAAGTGATATGGAGTTAAGTTTCATCCTAGCAAGTTGTAGCACGAGTTTATGATGCGGAATTAGATACTTCCTTCGCTTAGATATTTTTGTGTGTACTAGCTCAAATACATCCAAATAGTGTTTGAAAAAATAGTATTGAAAGGTCAATTGATACAAATATGTGCCTAATTACTCTGTTATGGCGGGCGGTTTTATTTTAAAAAGTAACAAACCGGTGAAAATGATGTATAACGGGTTCTATTTTTGAGGTGGCTGTGTGTTGGTAAGTCACAATTATACACGTAGGAAAATATTGTTATTGGGAATTTCAGTCTTGAATATATATACAACTTATCCTCCTACAAGTAGGCATAGTGGTATTTGGCAGCCTCCGGTAGTGATCGAACTCCAGTTAGAATTGTCTACTGATACTACATTCAAATTAAAAATGATGTCTAATTAGAATACATTACATAGATTACTAGCGGATATGAACAAACAAGATAAATATATAGCTTAAGGGATGTCAATGGAACGAAGATTCTATATTATCCATGGGAATTCCGGACAATGGAGGTGGGGATGAGGATTTTAAATGGAGACAGGGTGGGGTTGAGGCAAAAAACACATCCCCGCGTGGGGATGAGAACGGGGATAGGGATAGAGCCCCCAACCCCACTCCCCGCCCCGTCTCCGTCAGGGATCTCCACGAGCAGTGACAGGGCTAGAACTTTTTGGAAGCAGGGTTAAAGTATTTAATAAAATTTAGGGTCGTATTTTGAATTTTACTAGAGGGACTAATGTCCGGCTTGTGAAGTCGACGGTAGTCCAACAAGTGGGTTGACAACTCCTGATTTGTTAGATGAAATGGACATGACGTGTCAATGATTTTTAAGAAATCGACATGATGATACCTAAGACTCATAATAAAATAGATATATTATTAATCTTTAAAATTATGCTCATTTGTGAACATAAATTATGATATATAAGACTTGCATACTAGTAAAAACCTTGTTTATTAGAAAATAATAAGTTCAGTACTAGCTTATGTTTGTAATTTAAGTAAATTTTATTTTGCAAAATAACCAAACATATTATATGTTATACTTTTTATAACCTGACAAGTAAAGTAGTTTATAAATTTCTAATTTTCTATTTTAACTAAGGGGGCGTTTGTTTGTATACCTTGGGTATAGGGAATGGGTCATATCGGATTTGGTGTTTGGTTGAAGTAGGTATGGGTATGAAGTTCATTCCAAGGAATGATTCATACCAAAGAATGATTCATACCTTCCTACAAGACTAATCCTCATACCCTAAAAAAAAAAAAGGTATGACTCATACCTATTTTGTCTTTCTTCCATCTTTTCAAATTTATACCAAATACAAAGTCTTAAGAATCACTCAACCACATTCCTCATACCCAACCTGATTCCTCATTCCAACCCGATTCCTATTACGATACCAAACGAGCCCTAAGTGTTTTATATTAACTATAATTAATTAGTTTTATAATAAATAAAGAATTTTTTTAAAAAGAACAAAGAGAAAGAAAGTGAAGCAATACAATTAATGTAAGAGAAATAGTGTAGCGGGACCCACATAATTAAACATAATTAAAAAGATTTACAAAAGAAAAAAAGAAATGGACAAGTCCGGCTTGTGAAGTCGCCGATAGTCCAACAAGTGGGTTGACAACTCCTGATTTGTTGGATGAAATGGACATGACGTGTCAATGATTTTTAAGAGATTGACATGGTGATACCTAAGACTCATAATAAAATAGATATATTATTAATCTTTAAAATTATGCTCATTTATGAACATAAATTATGATATATAAGACTTGCATACTAGTAAAAACCTTGTTTATTAGAAAATAATAACTTCAGTACTAGCTTATATTTGTAATTTAAGTAAATTTTATTTTGCAAAATAACCTAACATATTATATGTTATAATTTTTATAACCTGACAAGTAAAGTAGTTTATAAATTTCTAATCTTCTATTTTAACTAAGGGGGCGTTTGTTTGTATACCTTGGGTATAGGGAATGGGTCATACCGGATTTGGTGTTTGGTTGATGTAGGTATGGGTATGAAGTTCATTCCAAGGAATGATTCATACCTTCGTACAAGACTAATCCAGTAATCCCCATACCCTAAAAAAAAAAGATATGACTCATACCTATTTTGTCTTTCTTCCATCTCTTCAAATTTATACCAAACACAAAGTCTTACGAATCACTCAACCACATTCCTCATACCCAACCTGATTCCTCATTCCAATCTGATTCTTATTACGATACCAAACGAGCCCTAAGTGTTTTATATTAACTATAATTAATTAGTTTTATAAAAAAGAAAGAAATTTTTTAAAAAGAACAAAGAGAAAGAAAGTGAAGCAATACAATTAATGTAAGAGAAATAGTGTAGCGGGACCCACATAATTAAACATAATTAAAAAGATTTAAAAAAGAAAAAAAGAAATGGACATGTCCGGCTTGTGAAGTCGCCGGTAGTCCAACAAGTGGGTTGACAACTCCTGATTTGTTGGATGAAATGGACATGACGTGTATAAAATAGATATATTATAAAATAGATATACCTAAGACTTATAATAAAATAGATATATTATTAATCTTTAAAATTATGCTCATTTGTGAACATAAATTATGATATATAAGACTTGTATACTAGTAAAAGCATTGTTTATTAGAAAATAATAACTTCAGTACTAGCTTATATTTGTAATTTAAGTAAATTTTATTTTGCAAAATAACCTAACATATTATATGTTATAATTTTTATAACGAGACAAGTAATGAAATACCCCAAATAAGTTGATAATGGCATTTTGGCAAATTAATTATGAGTTTACTTAAAAGGGGAGAAATGGAAATTTTGGGGGATAAAATCCCTAACTCACGGTTTCCTCTCTCTCTCTCTCATGTGCGAGTTCCCAACCGAGTGCCCAGCTCCCTCCTACGAAATCAGCCAGCTCCTTCCTCCCGAACCGAGCTTTCATGTTCAACCGTCTTCTCCAGCGAGCCCAGCTCGGTTATCTTCCTCCAGCGAGCTCGACCCGGATCGGACCGCCGTCGCCTCTTCCGCCTCTGTTGTGCAGCTATTCGCTGATGTCCGTCGGAGTTGCCGTTGAAGACCCGCTGATGTGGCTGTTGATTCTGGCGACGACGAGGAGCCCTTCCGGCGGCGACCATGTGGATGACGATGAGGTATGGGTAAGATTCCTCAATTGGTTTTGTTGAATTTCAGAAGTTCAACAGATTTTAAGCTTGACTTGTTGTTGTTGTGGTTCGGCGAGGTAAGATGTGGAAGACGTTGAGGATTTCGTCCCATTTGTGAATTGTTAGTTGTGAATTGTTGGACTGAATTCGGTAGAGCTGTGCAGCACTACGTTGATTTTGAGTTTGGGTTAATTTTGGTGTGGTTTGCTTAATTAGTTAAGGATTTGATTTTAGGGTTTGAATTTGGGGGTTTTGTTAGTTGTGACTTGGTATGAGTTAATTAATGTCAGGGATTTGCTCGGATTGATTTCGCAGGTTCGTTCGAGTTGGTTGGAGATCTCTGAGGTCGTGGTTGTCGAGCTTGAGGCAAGATGATTATTGCTAACCCTTCGTATATTTTTATAAAATTAGTTTGGCTCTTATCTTGTTTCAGCAATTAATTTTATCCTTGTCTGAGTGCGTTAATTCGGATTATTGGTTGTGGAATCACTTGGTTGTGTCTGTGTGTGTGTGTTAGTATTTGTCTCGTGTTGGATATTGGTCTTGTGTTGAAGGTCGGTTGTGTGCTTGATTAGTGGTTTGTTGATAGATATTGGTTTTGTTATTTGAAATGGTTGAATGTGTAGATATTGGTTTAGTCGTTTGATATTGGTTGTTTGTGGGTTATTGGTTTTGTTGTCAGATATTAGTTACTTGTTGGACATTGGTTTGTCGTTGATTTATGTTGGATCATTATGCGGTTGTTGTTGTTGGTTGTAGTTAGTTGTCATTGTTGGTTGTGACTGTGGGTTATTGTCGGCCATTGGTTGTAGCTGTTGGTTACCGTTGATTGTCGGTTAATTGTTGGTTGTTGTTGATCGTTGTTGTGGATTGATTGTGTGAATAATTGTTGGTTTGTTGGCGAATATTGGTTGTGTGTTTTGTTGTTAGTTATGTGTTGGGTTATTGGTTTTGTGTTGAACCTGGTTGAATGTGTTGGTTGGTTGCCTTGTGTTGTGTTTGCTTGGGTGTTGGTTGGTTGGTTATGGAGCCGGGGTAAGGGTATGACCTCATCCGACCATGCGAGGGTGACCTCCGTTGGTTCAGGCTATGGGTGTTGGTTGGTTGGTTATGGAGCCGGGGTGAGGGTGTGACCTCATCCGACCATGCGAGGGTGACCTCCGTTGGTTCAGGCTATGGGTGTTGGTTGGTTGGTTGGTTATGGAGCCGGGGTGAGGGTGTGACCTCATCCGACCACGCGAGGGTGACCTCCGTTGGTTCAGGCTATGGGTGTTGGTTGGTTGGTTATGGAGCCGGGGTGAGGGTGTGACCTCATCCGACCACACGAGGGTGACCTCCGTTGGTTCAGGCTATGGGTGTTGGTTGGTTGGTTATGGAGCCGGGGTGAGGGTGTGACCTCATCCGACCACGCGAGGGTGACCTCCGTTGGTTCAGGCTATGGGTGTTGGTTGGTTGGTTATGGAGCCGGGGTGAGGGTGTGACCTCATCCGACCACGCGAGGGTGACCTCCGTTGGTTCAGGCTATGGGTGTTGGTTGGTTGGTTATGGAGCCGGGGTGAGGGTGTGACCTCATCCGACCACGCGAGGGTGACCTCCGTTGGTTTAGGCTATGGGTGTTGGTTGGTTGGTTATAGAGGCGGGGTGAGGGTGTGACCTCATCCGACCACGCGAGGGTGACCTTCGTTGGTTCAGGCTATGGGTGTTGGTTGGTTGGTTATAGAGTCGGGGTGAGGGTGTGACCTCATCCGACCACGCGAGGGTGACCTCCGTTGGTTCAGGCTATGGGTTTTGGTTGGTTGGTTATGGAGCCGGGGTGAGGGTGTGACCTCATCCGACCACGCGAGGGTGACCTCCGTTGGTTCAGGCTATGGGTGTTGGTTGGTTGGTTATGGAGTCGGGGTGAGGGTGTGACCTCATCCGACCACGCGAGGGTGACCTCCGTTGGTTCAGGCTATGGGTGTTGGTTGGTTGGTTATGGAGCTGGGGTGAGGGTGTGACCTCATCCGACCACGCGAGGGTGACCTCCGTTGGTTCACGCTATGGGTGTTGGTTGGTTGGTTATGGAGCCGGGGTGAGGGTGTGACCTCATCCGACCACGCGATGGTGACCTCCGTTGGTTCAGGCTATGGGTGTTGGTTGGTTGGTTATGGAGCCGGGGTGAGGGTGTGACCTCATCCGACCACGCGAGGGTAACCTCCGTTGGTTCAGGCTATGGGTGTTGGTTGGTTGGTTATGGAGTCGGGGTGAGGGTGTGACCTCATCCGACCACGCGAGGGTGACCTCCGTTGGTTCAGGCTATGGGTGTTGGTTGGTTGGTTATGGAGCCGGGGTGAGGGTGTGATCTCATCCAACCACGCGAGGGTGTGACCTCCGTTGGTTCAGGCTAGGCCGGGGTGATTGAAAGCCTTACCCGACCACGTGAGGGTGTGACCTTACGTGGTTAATGGCCATGGTTGGATGGTTGAAAGTCCCATCCGGTGGTGAGTTGGATCGGAGGTTGGATCGGGTGTTGGATTGTGTGTGATTGACATTTGTGTGTATTGACGGTTGTGTGTGTGTTGGATTGTGTGTGAATTGACATCTGTGTGTGTTGACGGTTGTGTGTGTTAGATTGTGTGTTGGCAGTAGTGAGTTCGATATAATTGGTTAGCTCGGGTTGCGTCTTAATAGTAATATATGTTCTTAGTGTTGTTAAGTGAAGTGTAGCAGTAGAAAGAAAGTTGGATTGAATTGTTTTATTCGTTTATACTTGTGGTGCGGTTTAGGTTGGATTAAATGGGGTTAATATAGTGAAGAATTGCACAAGGATGAGTAATGAATGGTATGTGATAGTGTGTGTATATGTTTTGACGTGTGATTGGTATTGGTTGGTTGATATGAAAATGATATATTATGATATAGTATATATATATATGTATATATATATATTGTGTGGCTTGTTGTTGTTGATATTAATTGGTTGTTGTGAAATCTCTGGATTTTTAAACTGTTTTGGCTTGAGGAGTCTTGCCAGACTTGATGGAAGACTGACCAACTTCGGTTTACGTTCCGCGGTTGGCTGGGGTATCGGGTCCCCCAGTCAATCAGGCTTTGCAGGTTTGCAGCAACAAGCGGGTTCTGGATCACAGATGTGTCTTCACAGTTAAAGATTCAGTTTACATCAGATTTGAAAATGTTGTTTTCGCTTCCGTTGTTTTGGATATAAATTGGTGTTAAACTGGTTGACAGGTTTAATCGTTGTTTCAAACTTGAACAGGAATTTTCAGTATTGATGATTTTTATGTATTTGGAAGAGTTTGGATTTCTTTTCTTTTAGAAACCGCCTTATAGTCCTTCGGGACTATGACACTGTAGCACCTCTGGCCCGGGGTGTTACAAGTAAAGTAGTTTATAAATTTCTAATCTTCTATTTTAACTAAGGGGGCGTTTGTTTGTATAACTTGGTTATAGGGAATGGGTCATACCGGATTTGGTGTTTGGTTGATGTAGGTATGAGTATGAAGTTCATTCCAATGAATGATTCATACCTTCCTACAAGACTAATCCAGTAATCCTCATACCCTAAAAAAAAAGAGGTATGACTCATACCTATTTTGTCTTTCTTTCATCTCTTCAAATTTATACCAAACACAAAGTCTTAAGAATCACTCAACCACATTCCTCATACCCAACCTGATTTCTCATTTCAACCCGATTCCTATTACGATACCAAACGAGCCCTAAGTGTTTTATATTAACTATAATTAATTAGTTTTATAATAAAGAAAGAATTTTTTTTTAAAGAACAAAGAGAAAGAAAGTGAAGCAATACAATTAATATAAGAGAAATAGTGTAGCGGGACCCACATAATTAAACATAATTAAAAAGATTTAAAAAAGAAATGGACATGTCCAACTTGTGAAGTCGCCGGTAGTCCAACAAGTGGGTTGACAACTCCTGATTTGTTGGATAAAATGGAGATGACGTGTCAATGATTTTTAAGAGATCGACATGGTGATACCTAAGACTCATAATAAAATAGATATATTATTAATCTTTAAAATTATGCTCATTTGTGAACATAAATTATGATATATAAGACTTGCATACTAGTAAAAACCTTGTTTATTAGAAAATAATAACTTCAGTACTAGCTTATGTTTGTAATTTAAGTAAATTTTATTTTGCAAAATAACCTAACATATTATATGTTATAATTTTTATAACCTGACAAGTAAAGTAGTTTATAAATTTCTAATCTTCTATTTTAACTAAGGGGGCGTTTGTTTGTATACCTTGGGTATAGGGAATGGGTCATACCGGATTTGGTGTTTGGTTGATGTAGGTATGGGTATGAAGTTCAGTCCAAGGAATGATTCATACCTTCCTACAAGACTAATCCCCATAACCTCCAAAAAAAAAGATATGACTCATACCTATTTTGTCTTTCTTCCATCTCTTCAAATTTGTACCAAACACAAAGTCTTAAAAATCACTCAACCACATTCCTCATACCCAACCTGATTCCTCATTCTAACCCGATTCCTATTACGATACCAAACGAGCCCTAAGTGTTTTATATTAACTATAATTAATTAGTTTTATAATAAAGAAAGAAAAAATTTAAACAGAACAAAGAGAAAGAAAGTGAAGCAATACAATTAATGTAAGAGAAATAGTGTAGCGGGACCCACATAATTAAACATAATTAAAAAGATTTAAAAAAGAAAAAAAGAAATGGACATGTCCGGCTTGTGAAGTCGCCGGTAGTCCAACAAGTGGGTTGACAACTCTTGATTTGTTGGATGAAATGGACATGACGTGTCAATGATTTTTAAGAGATCGACATGGTGCTACCTAAGACTCATAATAAAATAGATATATTATTAATCTTTAAAATTATGCTCATTTGTGAACACAAATTATGATATATAAGACTTCCATACTAGTAAAAACCTTGTTTATTAGAAAATAATAAGTTCAGTACTAGCTTATGTTTGTAATTTATATTGTAATTTAAGTAAATTTTATTTTGCAAAATAACCTAATATATTATATGTTATAATTTTTATAACCTGACAAATAAAGTAGTTTATAAATTTCTAATCTTCTATTTTAACTAAGGGGGTGTTTGTTTGTATACCTTGGGTATATGGAATTGGTCATACCGGATTTGGTGTTTGGTTGATGTAGGTATGGGTATGAAGTTCATTCGAAGGAATGATTCATACCTTCCTACAAGACTAATCACCATACCCTAAAAAAAAAAAGAGGTATGACTCATACCTATTTTGTCTTTCTTCCATCTCTTCAAATTTATACCAAACACAAAGTCTTAAAAATCACTCAACCACATTCCTCATACCCAACCTGTTTCCTCATTCCAACCCGATTTCTATTACGATACCAAACGAGCCCTAAGTGTTTTATATTAACTATAATTAATTAGTTTTATAATAAAGAAAGAATTTTTTTTAAAAAAACAAAGAGAAATAAAGTGAAGCAATACAATTAATGTAAGAGAAATAGTGTAGCGGGACCCACATAATTAAACATAATTAAAAATATTTAAAAAAGAAATGGACATGTCCGGCTTGTGAAGTCGCCGGTAGTCCAACAAGTGGGTTGACAACTCCTGGTTTGTTGGATGAAATGGACATGACGTGTCAATGATTTTTAAGAGATCGACATGGTGATACCTAAGACTCATAATAAAATAGATATATTAGAAATCTTTAAATTTTGCTCATTTGTGAACATAAATTATGATATATAAGACTTGCATACTAGTAAAAACCTTGTTTATTAGAAAATAATATGTTCAGTACTAGCTTATGTTTGTAATTTATATTGTAATTTAAGTAAATTTTATTTTGCAAAATAACCTAACATATTATATGTTATAATTTTTATAACATGACAAGTAAAGTAGTTTATAAATTTCTAATCTTCTATTTTAACTAAGGGGGCGATTGTTTGTATACCTTGGGTATAGGGAATGGGTCATACCGGATTTGGTGTTTGGTTGATGTAGGTATGGGTATGAAGTTAATTCCAAGAAATGATTCATACCTTCCTACAAGACTAATCCCCATATCCTAAAAAAAAAAGAGGTATGACTCATATCTATTTTGTCTTTCTTTCAGCTCATCAAATTTATACCAAACACAAAGTCTTCAGAATCATTCAACCACATTCCTCATACCCAACGTGATTCCTCATTCCAATCCGATTCCTATTACGATACCAAACGAGCCCTAAGTGTTTTATATTAACTATAATTAATTAGTTTTATAATAAAGAAAGAAATTTTTTAAAAAGAACAAAGAGAAATAAAGTGAAGCAATACAATTAATGTAAGAGAAATAGTGTAGCGGGACCCACATAATTAAACATAATTAAAAATATTTAAAAAAGAAATGGACATGTCCGGCTTGTGAAGTCGCCGGTAGTCCAACAAGTGGGTTGACAAATCCTGATTTGTTGGATGAAATGGACATGACGTGTCAATGATTTTTAAGAGATCGACATGGTGATACCTAAGACTCATAATAAAATAGATATATTATTAATCTTTAAAATTATGCTCATTTGTGAACATAAATTATGATATATAAGACTTGCATACTAGTAAAAACCTTGTTTATTAGAAAATAATATGTTCAGTACTAGCTTATGTTTGTAATTTATATTGTAATTTAAGTAAATTTTATTTTGCAAAATAATCTAACATATTATATGTTATAATTTTTATAACATGACAAGTAAAGTAGTTTATAAATTTCTAATCTTCTATTTTAACTAAGGGGGCGATTGTTTGTATACCTTGGGTATAGGGAATGGGTCATACCGGATTTGGTGTTTGGTTGATGTAGGTATGGGTATGAAGTTCATTCGAAGGAATGATTCATACCTTCCTACAAGACTAATCCCCATACCCTAAAAAAAAAGAGGTATGACTCATACCTATTTTGTCTTTCTTCCATCTCATCAAATTTATACCAAACACAAAGTCTTAAGAATCACTCAACCACATTCCTCATACCCAATGTGATTCCTCATTTCAACCCGATTCCTATTACGATACCAAACGAGCCCTAAGTGTTTTATATTAACTATAATCAATTAGTTTATAATAAAGAAATAATTTTTTTAAAAGAACAAAGAGAAAGAAACTGAAGCAATACAATTAATGTAAGAGAAATAATATAGCGGGACCCACATAATTAAACATAATTAAAAAGATTTAAAAAAGAAATGGACATATCCGGCTTGTGAAGTCGTCGGTAGTCCAACAAGTGGGTTGACAACTCCTGATTTGTTAGATGAAATGGACATGACGTGTCAATGATTTTTAAGAGATCGACATGGTGATACCTAAGACTCATAATAAAATAGATATATTATTAATCTTTAAAATTATGCTCATTTGTGAACATAAATTATGATATATAAGACTTGCATACTAGTAAAAACCTTGTTTATTAGAAAATAATAAGTTTAGTACTAGCTTATGTTTGTAATTTAAGTAAATTTTATTTTGCAAAATAACCTAACATATTATATGTTATAATTTTTATAACATGACAAGTAAAGTAGTTTATAAATTTCTAATCTTCTATTTTAACTAAGGGGGCGATTGTTTGTATACCTTGGGTATAGGGAATGGATCATACCGGATTTGGTGTTTGGTTGATGTAGGTATGGGTATGAAGTACATTCCAAGGAATGATTCATACCTTTCTACAAGACTAATCCCCATACCCTCCAAAAAAAAGAGGTATGACTCATACCTATTTTGTCTTTTTTCCATCTCTTCAAATTTATACCAAACACAAAGTCTTAAGAATCACTCAACCACATTCCTCATACCCAACATGATTCCTCATTCCAACCCGATTTCTATTACGATATCAAACAAGCCCTAAGTGTTTTATATTAACTATAATTATTTAGTTTTATAATAATGAAAGAATTTTTTTTTAAAAGAACAAAGAGAAAGAAAGTGAAGCAATACAATTAATGTAAGAAAAATAGTGTAGCGGGACCCACATAATTAAACATAATTAAAAGGATTTAAAAAAGAAAAAAAGAAATGGACATGTCCGGCTTGTGAAGTCGCCGGTAGTCCAACAAGTGGGTTGACAACTCCTGATTTGTTAGATGAAATGGACATGACTTGTCAATGATTTTTAAGAGATCGACATGGTGATACCTAAGACTCATAATAAAATAGATATATTATTAATCTTTAAAATTATGCTCATTTGTGAACATAAATTATGATATATAAGACTTGCATACTAGTAAAAACCTTGTTTATTAGAAAATAATAAGTTCAGTACTAGCTTATGTTTGTAATTTATATTGTAATTTAAGTAAATTTTATTTTGCAAAATAACCTAACATATTATATGTTATAATTTTTATAACCTGACAAGTATAGTAGTTTATAAATTTCTAATCTTCTATTTTAACTAAGGGGGCGTTTGTTTGTATACCTTGGATATAGGGAATGAGTCATACCGTATTTGACGTTTGATTGATGTAGGTATGGGTATGAAGTTCATTCCAAGGAATGATTCATACCTTCCCACAAGACTAATCCAGTAATCCACATACCCTAAAAAAAAAAGAGGTATGACTCATACCTATTTTGTCTTTCTTTCATCTCTTCAAATTTATACCAAACACAAAGTCTTAAGAATCACTAAACCAAATTCCTCATATCCAACCCGATTCCTCATTCCAACTCGATTCCTATTACGATACCAAACGAGTCCTAAGTGTTTTATATTAACTATAAATAATTAGTTTTATAATAAAGAAAGATTTTTTTTTAAAGAACAAAGAGAAAGAAAGTGAAGCAATACAATTAATTTAAGAGAAATAGTGTAGCGGGACCCACATAATTAAACATAATTAAAAAGAAAAAAAGAAATGGACATGTCCGGCTTGTGAAGTCGCCGGTAGTCCAACAAGTGGGTTGACAACTCCTGATTTGTTGGATGAAATGGACATGACGTGTCAATGATTTTTAAGAGATCGACATGGTGATACCTAAGACTCATAATAAAATAGATATATTATTAATCTTTAAAATTATGCTCATTTGTGAACATAAATTATGATATATAAGACTTGCATACTAGTAAAAACCTTATTTATTAGAAAATAATAAGTTCAGTACTAGCTTATGTTTGTAATTTAAGTAAATTTTATTTTGCAAAATAACCTAACATATTATATGTTATACTTTTTATAACCTGACAAGTAAAGTAGTTTATAAATTTCTAATCTTATATTTTAACTAAGGGGGCGTTTGTTTGTATACCTTGGGTATAGGGAATGGGTCATACCGGATTTGGTGTTTGGTTGATGTAGGTATGGGTATGAAGTTCATTCCAAGGAATGATTCATACCATTCTACAAGACTAATCCCCATACCATCCAAAAAAAAGAGGTATGACTCATACCTATTTTGTCTTTTTTCCGTCTCTTCAAATTTATACAAAACACAAAGTCTTAAGAATCACTCAACCACATTCCTCATACCCAACCTGATTTCTCAATCCAACCCGATTCCTATTACGATACCAAACGAGCCGTAAGTGTTTTATATTAACTATAATTAATTAGTTTTATAATAAAGAAAGAAATTTTTTAAAAAGAACAAAGAGAAAGAAAGTGAAGCAATACAATTAATGTAAGAGAAATAGTGTAGCGGGACCCACATAATTAAACATAATTAAAAAGATTTAAAAAAGAAGAAAAGAAATGGTCATGTCCCGCTTGTGAAGTCGCCGGTAGTCCAACAAGTGGGTTGACAACTCCTGATTTGTTAGATAAAATGGACATGACGTGTCAATGATTTTTAAGAGACCGACATGGTGATACCTAAGACTCATAATAAAATAGATATATTATTAATCTTTAAAATTATGCTCATTTGTGAACATAAATTATGATATATAAGACTTGCATACTAGTAAAAACCTTGTTTATTAGAAAATAATAAGTTCAGTACTAGCTTATGTTTGTAATTTATATTGTAATTTAAGTAAATTTTATTTTGTAAAATAACCTAATATATTATATGTTATAATTTTTATAACCTGACAAATAAAGTAGTTTATAAATTTCTAATCTTCTATTTTAACTAAGGGGGCGTTTGTTTGTATAACTTGGGTATAGGGAATGGGTCATACCGGATTTGGTATTTGGTTGATGTAAGTATGGGTATGAAGTTCATTCCAAGGAATGATTCATACCTTCTTACAATACTAATCCCCATACCCTAAAAAAAAAAGAGGTATGACTCATACCTATTTTGTCTTTCTTCCATCTCTTCAAATTTATACCAAACACAAAGTCTTAAGAATTATTCAACCACATTCCTCATACCGAACCTGATTCCTCATTCCAACACGATTCCTATTACGATACCAAACGAGCCCTAAGTGTTTTATATTAACTATAATTAATTAGTTTTATAATAAAGAAAGAATTTTTTAAAAAGAACAAAGAGAAAGAAAGTGAAGCAATACAATTAATGTAAGAGAAATAGTGTAGCGGGACCAACATAATTAAACATAATTATAAAGATTTAAAAAAGAAATGGACATGTCCGGCTTGTGAAGTCGTCGGTAGTCCAACAAGTGGGTTGACAACTCCTGATTTGTTGGATGAAATGGACATGACGTGTCAATGATTTTTAAGAGATCGACATGGTGATACCTAAGACTCATAATAAAATAGATATATTATTAATCTTTAAAGTTATGCTCATTTGTGAACATAAATTATGATATATAAGACTTGCATACTAGTAAAAACCTTGTTTATTAGAAAATAATAAGTTCAGTACTAGCTTATGTTTGTAATTTATATTGTAATTTAAGTAAATTTTATTTTGCAAAATAACCTAACATATTATATGTTATAATTTTAATAACCTGACAAGTAAAGTAGTTTATAAATTTCTAATCTTCTATTTTAACTAAGGGGGCGTTTGTTTGTATACCTTGGGTATAGGGAATGAGTCATACCGGATTTGGTGTTTGGTTGATGTAGGTATGGGTATGAAGTTATTTCAAGGAATGATTCATACATTTCTATAAGACTAATCCCCATACCCTCCAAAAAAAAGAGATATGACTCATACCTATTTTGTCTTTCTTCCATCTTTTCAAATTTATACCAAACACAAAGTCTTAAGAAATACTCAACCACATTCCTCATACCCAACCTGATTTTTTCTCATTCCAACCCGATTCCTATTAGGACACCAAACGAGCCCTAAGTGTTTTATATTAACTATAATTAATTAGTTTTATAATAAAGAAAGAATTTTTTTTTAAAGAACAAAGAGAAAGAAAGTGAAGCAATACAATTAATGTAAGAGAAATAGTGTAGCGTGTCCCACATAATTAAACATAATTAAAAAGATTTAAAAAGGAAAAAAAGAAATGGACATGTCCGGCTTGTGAAGTCGCCGGTAGTCCAACAAGTGGGTTGACAACTCCTGATTTGTTGGATGAAATGGACATGACGTGTCAATGATTTTTAATAGATCGACATGGTGATACCTAAGACTCATAATAAAATAGATATATTTTTAATCTATAAAATTATGCTCATTTGTGAACATAAATTATGATACATAAGACTTGCATACTAGTAAGAACCTTGTTTATTAGAAAATAATAAGTCTAGTACTAGCTTATGTTTGTAATTTATATTGTAATTTATGTAAATTTTATTTTGCAAAATAACCTAACAGATTATATGTTATAATTTTTATAACCTGACAAGTAAAGTAGTTTATAAATTTCTAATCCTCTATTTTAACTAAGGGGGCGTTTGTTTGTATACCTTGGGTATAAGGAATGGGTCATACCGGATTTGGTGTTTGGTTGATGTAGGTATGGGTATGAAGTTCATTCCAAGAAATGATTCATACCTTCCTACAAGACTAATCCCCATATCCTCCAAAAAAAAGAGGTATGACTCATACCTATTTTGTCTTTCTTCCATCTCTTCAAATTTATACCAAACACAAAGTCTTAAGAATCACTCAACCACATTCCTCATATCCAACCTGATTCCTCATTCCAACTCGATTC
The DNA here is from genome assembly GCA_027886185.1 of Rheum nobile. Classification (NCBI taxonomy): domain Eukaryota; kingdom Viridiplantae; phylum Streptophyta; class Magnoliopsida; order Caryophyllales; family Polygonaceae; genus Rheum; species Rheum nobile. The sequence continues at coordinate 832,082 of WOAB01000190.1, forward strand.
CTATTACGATACCAAACGAGCCCAAGTGTTTTATATTAACTATAATTAATTAGTTTTATAATAAAGAAAGAATTTTTTTCAAAAGAACAAAGAGAAAGAAAGTGAAGCAATACAATTAATGTAAGAGAAATAGTGTAGCGGAACCCACATAATTAAACATGATTAAAAAGATTTAAAAACGAAATGGACATGTCCGGCTTGTGAAGTCGCCGATAGTCCAACAAGTGGGTTGACAACTCCTGATTTGTTGGATGAAATGGACATAACGTGTCAATGATTTTTAAGAGATCGACATGGTGATACCCAAGACTCATAATAAAATAGATATATTATTAATCTTTAAAATTATGCTCATTTGTGAACATAAATTATGATATACAAGACTTGCATACTAGTAAAAACCTTGTTTATTAGAAAATAATAAGTTCAGTACTAGCTTATGTTTGTAATTTATATTGTAATTTAAGTAAATTTTATTTTGCAAAATAACCTAACATATTATATGTTATAATTTTTATAACATGACAAGTAAAGTAATTTATAAATTTCTAATCTTCTATTTTATCTAAGGGGGCGTTTGTTTGTATACCTTAGGTATAGGGAATGTGTCATACTGGATTTGGTGTTTGATTGATGTAGGTATGGGTATGAAGTTCATTTCAAGGAATGATTCATACATTCCTACAAAACTAATCCCCATATCCTCAAAAAAAAAGGGTATGACTCATACGTATTTTGTCTTTCTTGCATCTCTTTAAATTTATACCAAACACAATGTAACACCCCCAGGCCAGTGGTGTTACAGTGCCATAATCCGGAAGGATTATAAGGCGGGTGAAAAGAAAAAATGCAAAACATAATCCATATATATAATATCAAAAGCAGCACAACAGAAAACCTGTAAAAACATGTTCAGAGTTTGAAACCACCAACAACTTAACATACTGAAATACAACCATTTACAAACCAAAAACCAAAACCAATACAACAAATACAACCCATTCAAAGTCCGAAACCAAAACGACACGTGCAACAAGTCAAGTCCAAACCAAAAGAGTAGAGTTCTCGACTCCAAAACCGACGGTGATCAGAATCCTCCTTGCTGGCGCTAAATCTGCAAACCCTGATTGACTAGGGGACCCGATACCCCAGCCAACCGTGGCACGTAAACCGAAGTTTGTCAGTCTTACGAAAGACTGGCAAAACTCCTCAAGCCAAAACAGTTCAAAACACATACATATATCACCAATCAACTCACAACAACGACAACACGCCACACAATATATATACATATATATAATATCATAATTATACTTAATCATATCAACCAACCAATACTAACCACACGTCAAAACACAAACACCCACTATCACATAACCAATCAATTACCCATTCTTATCCAACTCTACACTATACTAACCTCTTCAATCCAACCTCAACATCATCACAAATAAACGAATAAAACAATCCAATCCAATTTCACTGACACGTCCAATCCATCCTTCTCTCTATTACTAATACCTAAATTAACAACTCTATGCACATACACATCTCTTACTACTGACTTACAACCAAAGCTAACCAGTTATACTGAACTCACTACCGCACTAACACAACAATTTCAAATAACCTTCACATCAACAAACACATAAGCATCAACGAGACAATCATCACATAATACCAACATAACAAAACAACGATCCAGGCCAGCCACCCTCCTGGTGCCGCCTGTTCGTTAACCTAGACTGCAACTCAAACCTATGTTGGCCCACACCCTCAAGATGGGAAACCAACCTCCACAACATCCACTTAACCATTCCATAAACTCAAAGTACCCCTCTATCCGTAACTAGCTACTACCAGCATCCACATCAACAGAGATTCACAACCATAACTAGTTACAATCAACAACTATAACACACGTAAATTCACAACCACAACCAATGGCCAACAATGACCCACACCCACAACTAATAACAATCAACGTCCAACATAAACCAATTATCAAACATACAACTAAATTACCAACACAACCACTTAATCAAGTACATAATCAACATTCATCACAAAACCACGTATTCAGGTACACAGCCAACATTTAACACATAATAGATATCACAACAATCAACCAATTGTAACCCATAATTGAGCACACAACCAATATTCAACACGCAATCAATAATTCAACACACAGCCAATATTCAACACAACCAATAATCAAGTATACAACCACTATTCAACACACAGCCAATATACACACACAACCAATATTCAAGTACACAACCACTATTCAACACAAAATCACTAAATCAGGTATGCAACCAACATTCAATACATACTCAACACACAACCAACAACCCTCCAAACCAACCTCCGTCTACACCACCGCATCACCGGATGAGACAATTCACAATACCTCCGTCTACACCACCGCATCACCGGGTGAGACAAATTCACAATACCTCTGTCTACACCACCACATCACCGGGTGAGACAATTCACAATACCTCCGTCTACACCACCGCATCACCGGGTGAGACAAATTCACAATACCTCCGTCTACACCACCACATCACTGGGTGAGACAATTTCACAATACCTCCATCTACACCTCCACATCACCGGGTGAGACAATTCACAATACCTCCGTCTACACCTCCACATCACCGGGTGAGACAATTCACAACATCTCCGTCTCCACCACCGCATCACCGGGTGAGACAATTCATCATCCAAAACCAACTATCCATCACCACACCGACACCAAATCAACACTATACAAACGACAATCAAAATCACATCATCACACATGATCACACATTTCAACCAAGCCACTTTATAGTCAAGTGATCCAATCAATTCACAACATTCAATCCATAACAATCAATCCACCACAATCAATCCACAACAATCAATCCACATTACATCCAATCAATCATAACACCAGGCAACAACAACCAACACATTCGACCGGGTTCAACCCAAAACCAATAACTCAGCATATAACTAATAACAAAAAATACACAACCGATCTTCAATCATAAGACCAATATCCAAGCACTCAATCAATATTCCACACGAGACAAATACTAACATATACACACATTTAACCAAGTAATTCCACAACCAATGGCCAACAATAGCCCAACACAAGACCAATAACAAAACACATATTCAACCAAGAATTTCACAACTAATAACCCAATTTAATTTACTCAGACAAGGTTAAATCAATTACTGAATCAATATAGGGACAAAAGTAATTTTATAAAATATACGAAGGGTAGGCAAGATTTATCTTGCCTCAAACGCGACCACAACGACCCCAGATCTCCAACCAACTCGAACGAACCTGCGAAATCAATCCGAGCAAAACCCTGGCGTTAAATACTCATACCAAGCCACTATTAACAAACCCCCAATTTCAAACCCTAAAATCATTCCTTAAAAATTCCAATCAAGCAAACCCCACACAATTCAACCAAAGCTCAAATTCAACAATACGGTCACACACTTTCCTCTTTCACTGTCCACGAAGAACAATTCAACATCAATTCGAACAACACAACATCAATTCGAACAACACAACATCAATTCGAAATTAACCCATAAGCTTACCTTGTCGACAACCAACGGTAGTCACCGGGGAGGCTTCTCGACGCCGGAACTCAACAGCCACACCAGCGCAACACAGCGGACAACAGCATAACTGCAACAACACGCAGCAGAACACCAACAGCGGCTCCGACTTGTAAAAATTCGTTCTCCCTGCTCAGGACTCCAAATGCGATGATTCCAACTCGAGGAGTTAGATCTACGAGTCTAGTTTACTTCCTCAAAATTTCAGACCAAAATAATGAGTGAGCAAACAGTTATTACCATTCTCCTGAGACGTCGCAGACGGGGCAACAGCACAGCAGTGGACAGCAGCGGATCCGGATCTGTGCAGCAGCTCGTCGCGGTTCAACAGAGGTTCTGCTCGCCTCTTCGGTGGCTCGACTCAGCAGCTCCACCGTGGCTTCACGCACCGGTGAACCAGCATAGCCACGAACAGCAGCAGCGACTCGCGGCTCCTCTTCGCCGGAACGCACAGCAGCGACAACGGTCTCGCTCAACCATTCCCCGCGGCTCGCACCAGCTCGTCGCGACCCGAACCAAGGAGGAAGGTGGTGACCGGCAGGATTCGGAGGTGGTGCCCATCGGCGGAGAACGAACAGTTCACGGGAAGAAGAAGGCAACGACCACCTTTGAACAAGAAGACCGAAGGGGTTTTATGCCCCAAATTCCAGATCCACTTTCCCCCTTTTTCTGATTTTTCTTCCCCAAATCTGATTTTAAGAGATCCAAAAATTTTATTTACCCTTTTGCCATTTTTTATAACCTTTGGGATATTTCACACAAAGTCTTAAGAATCACTCAACCACATTCCTCATACCTAACCTGATTCCTCATTCCAATCCGATTCCTATTACGATACCAAACGAGCCCTAAGTGTTTTATATTAACTATAATTAATTAGTTTTATAATAAAGAAAGAAAGTTTTTAAAAAGAACAAAGAGAAAGAAAGTGAAGCAATACAATTAATGTAAGAGAAATAGTGTAGCGGGACCCACATAATTAAACATGTTTAAAAAGATTTAATAAAGAAAAAAAGAAATAGGGATGGTGATAGGGAACGTGTGGATTCGAACATGACTTTTTCATCACTTTAAGTTTGGTACCAACTGCACTATATTCGTAGATTGTCTATTCCACTGTATTAAAACATATATTTGTATGAGCCGGAAGCGGGGGGCCCCTAGCTCCCGCCCAGGCTCCGCCACTGCCCACAGGGACAGACATAATGTAGGCCCAGTGGGGGCTATTGTCCCTACTGGGCCCTACTGAATTTTTTTTAAATATATATAAAAAAATAAGAATTTAAGAAAAATGTAATAAATAAAGAATTTGAATAATAAAATTTGGGAGTAGGTTTGTTATTAGGCATATTATTTCACTTAAAAGGTAATAAGAAAGCATATAATAATGATTTGAATCATGAATTATGACTTATAAAATGAGAAATAAAAAAATTGTTTGAAATAAAACATGCCTTTAACATATTTTTTCTTAAATAGTTTCAAAGACTATATTTAATTTATAATGCACTACAAATAACTTGCTAAAAATTAAAGTTGTTAGTATGAGAAACACCTCGAAAGACTATATTTTTTCTTGAATAGTTTCAAAGACTATATTTTTTCTTAAATACACTACAAATATCATTATAGTTTAGTTCGTGTTCATCTTAATTTTCTATGTTTTTTGCTTATTAGGACGCTCTAATCAAGTTGTTAGTATGAAAAACACCTCGAAAAATGTTACTATCATAAATAAACTATTACGACGTTTAATATTTTATATTTTATATATATTGTAATATATACTAGTTTATTTTTGCCCCACACTGAACTAAAATCCTGCGTCCGTCCCTGACTGCCCACGAGTATCTTCATTAGTAATCCCCGTGGTATCGTCCATTGAGTTTTCCCATGGGATTACCCATTGAATATCCCCATTTGAAAACTCGATGAGATTTTTCATGAGAAATTTTCATAGGTGAAGTCGGGAGCTTGCGGTATTTTTTTCATATTTATAATTTATAGTTGGTAGTTAATTTTTTTATTTGAAAAAAAGATGTGCTAGACATTTATAAGTACTAGTACGCATGTACTATGAAATTTCAAGACTTGTTTTTTATTGAATTCAACTCACGTATTATATTGTTGTATTTTGTTTGAAAATGTAGATTAATTGGAGAATAATAATAGCAAAACGAGTAAGAAAACTTTTTTGGGAGTTAAACGGGGATATTTATGGGAAACTTGTTTGACTGAAAAAATCGCATGAATTTTCACAAAAAGACCCAAAAATAATGTTAATTAAAAAAAATTAACGGGAATGGGGATTTGGTAGGGACGGGGACGAGAGTAACTTTATCTCCCCACGTAGGGATGGGGACAGGGACAAGGAGTGTTTTTTTAAACAGGGATGGAGACGGGAATACTACTCTTCATCCCGAACTCGTCCCATTGACATACCTAATAGCTAGTGAACTTCGAAAGCATGCTAGAATAAACGTACTCAAGCAATTTTGAAATGGATGGTGTGAATATATACGCATTCATCAATCAATGAAAAGTCTAAAGTATAAATCTTGTTTGTTTTTAATAATGTTTTTTCCTTCTAAATTATGCCGGGTAATGTACGTATTAAATGGGATATATCTATATAGAAGAACGCTTCGGTAAAACGGGAGTTATTATAAAACGGAAGTATTAATCTGGAGCGTTGGATTGATGGTGATGGATAGGTTATATAATAGATATGGTAGGGGTGTAATCACCAAATCTACTCTAATAAGGCAATTATTTAATTTTTAATTAGAAAAAGAAAATAAATAAGGTTGTTAGATGAGAGAGAAAACACAATATTTTTTCTTTCCTAAAACCGCTCCATTTTGCTGATACATTTTCTTCAACGATTTTTCAGCGTTCATGAATATCGATCGCGTCTTTATGAATATCGTTCATGCGTTTATGAATATCGATGAATGTGAATATCTCCACTTAAAACATGAATATCACCACTTGATTTTTTCAGTGTCCTAATGCTTTGCAAATTTGTTCTTGTTGCTTTTGTCATTGTTTCTTGAATATCGTTCATGTTTGTATAAATATATTTGTTTAATATGTGAATATCACTAATTAAAGACATGAATAACACAACTTAAAATATGAATATCACCACTTAATAATATATGAATAACATAATCAATTACACCATGAATATCATTCTATATTAGTATGAATATCACTATGTTCCACCATGAATATCATAACCCAAACAAAAAATAATCACTTCACACTAATACAAATAGTTATACACGGAAAAATGTACATGAACATCAGTATTGATTACATGAATATTAAGAATGACAAACATGAATATCGCTATTACACAACGACTTGTGCTTTTTTAGACGAGCAGAAGCTTCAAACGTCTCTTCGTCAGTACAACAGTTAGGCCTGAAAATAACATTGAATATCAACATCATAATAGTGAATATCACATCATAAAATTTGAATATCAACTACTCAGATCATGAAACGTACATACAACATGAATATCAAAAATATTTGTATGAATATCACATCAAACAATTTGAATATCAATTGCAAACACTACAAACAACACCATCAACAAGCAATTTGAATACCATAATAGCGATATTCATTCCATATGTGATGATATTCACGTATTTTGTACGCATAGTCATACAAATAAGTAATCGATATTCATAAAAACAGTGTCGATATTCAGAGTTTAATTCACACATGATGATTATTCAGAGTTTAGGTGAATATGACATCATAAATATCAAATACTTAACGCTTGAAACCTACATCCAAGACAGAATGACAGATTGTTCATTAACAAAAGAAAAGCCTACATTACAGATAGAAGCAAAGCAGCATCAAACACCAGCATAAACCAAACCAAATAATCCAATCGACCAGCCAATTTACTCACATTAATCACCAAATGGGGAAAGTGTTGCTAGTGTAAGAGATAAGCATACAAGTAAATTCCGACGGCGCCATCGCCAACGGTTACGCACTTGATGAACTTGGAGGCGGTCATCCTTCACGCCATCGAAGATCCGGAAATTGAAACCCTAAAGTCCTCTTCTCCTCTACAAGTCAAAAATTGGGGTTTGTTTTGCAAGTATGTGAGAGCAGAATTGAAAAGACAAGCAAGAATTAGGGAAAATATACTGAATCATACATCATCGCCACCTCTATTGATAGATTCCAGCAAAGGGGACAAAGAAGATGCCGCCCCTTGATGACCACCTTGCTGCGATCCAAAGCAGCGCATAATTAGTCGTCCAGAATAAGATCTCCAGAACAGACCTGTGGGCGGGGACAGAGACGAAGTTGGTGTGGGACTCGTCGGCGGCTACGAGGACGACGTCGGAGAAGGCGGGGGAACTGTGATGTTGGTGGTCAAGCGGCGACCAGAACCTCAAGAAAGCGACCTTGGCTTTGAGCTCTTCGATCTCACGCTTGAGTTCTTCCTCGGTCTCGCTGGCCTCCTCGTAGCACTCCGTGCCGTCCTCGGCGGCGCCGTAATCCTCCCTGCAAGACAGACATCGTCGGTTCGTATTCGCAGTGATGCTCCGATATATAAGCGGGGCACAGTTCAACAATCGTGGGTGGTCATGAGGAAACCCTAAACTAAATCCCTCAAAATACGGTTCTGATATAATCCGGTATATGTGATTTCTTTTTTTTATTTTGTATTCATTAGGATTAGATCTGTATCATTGATTTTTTTCTCCTCCAATGGATATCATTAATACCTTCGTTCTACTGTAATACACTGTTTTATCGGATCCTAATTCTATATATAGAACTACATGTGAGGTTACATTTGAGATCTAGCCTCCACGTACGGTGAACCTAGCCCGATAAAAATTTGAGAAAGGAATTTGAACGTGTGAGGAATGGGTCATGACTTGCAGACTTGGTACATGGGTGGGTTCCGGTGAAACATAATTATAGAGTATAATGTAAATATAAAAGAAATCTTCATACTTAATAACTTGGTTATTTATAGTTAAAAAAATAAAGTAGATCTCATTTTGCAAAATGAATATAAAAACCGTAAGTAAATTCCTATTTTTAAATATAAGTGACTTATGTTCATACTTAATAACAGAAACATACGTACTTAATAACTTAGTTATTTATAGTTAAGAAGATATCGATATGAATATTATACAGATCAACTATTTATATATATTTTTAGGGTTGTTTAGCAAATCGAATAAAACTGAACCAAAAATCGAATTTCGGATTTTATTAGACCGAAAATCGAACCGAACATAATCGGTTCTGGGTTCTGGTTCGATGTTAAACTCGATTTCATATTAATATAATCAATATTGTGTCATATAAACATGCAATGAACATTAAATGATCATTTTTATAAGAATTGAGATTTTAAAAAAAGAACAAAAACACTAATAAATTATGTATTTTTAGTTATAAAGTGACAAACATTGCTTATATATTGTTGTAAACATCTACGGCTCTCAAGCGCGGAATACAAAAAAAGCATTATCAATCCTCTCTTGTATAATGATTCTCACCCGAACCGACCCATACATAAGATAAGAAAGTCCTCCATACTTATACCCATCCTTTCTACTCTCTCCATTTCACATTCCTTTAATTCTCACCTATCTCTTCGTGGTGCATAATACGCTAAATAAATACCTTTATTTTCACAAATTGGTTCTAGGTTAAACACACATTAGCATTTGATTTTTAAATTACTGAATCTCCCCTGAAACCCGAATGCGTGTATACTGTATGATACTACGAACATTTGAATTTACGTTCAAGCTGATGGTCAACGTTGATTTCTTATACTACTAATAAGCACTATACATTCAAGCCCATCCCTAGCCCAAACCATAGTTGTGTAATAAAGTAAGCCCACATTGCTTTTTTTTTTTTTTTTTTTTTGCTTTTATTTCATCTTCATATACTTAAATGTGTTAAATAACGAAATTCAAATAAAAAAAGCTCCCGAAAATGTAAACCCTACCAACTCGCCGCCACAGACCCAACTCCAAAACACCGCCTCTCACCCCTCTTTCACACCTAAATTTCCACTGATTTGTGCTTGTTCATCTGTCATGAACCTTGAAAAATTCATCTCCCTCTGTTGAGAGTTGATTTGACCAGATCTGATTTTCAAAATTAAAATGGTGTTTTCCCTAAATCTCTACTCATTAGCAAGAAATCTCACTTCTAGTTGTCTAGATTTGAAATTGATGTTTGAAAAATCTCCAGCCAAAGATTACCACTCTTTGAAATCTCGATATCCAGGCGAGTATGACTCGTTTTAATTTATTACGCAAGCGACAACGACGGTGGCGGCTCTTCACTGGAACACGCGGTGATCTAGCGGACGAGGGATGAGGGCTTTTTGTTGAGGCGTTATCGGGTCCTTTGTGCTGGTTAGCCGGCTGGAGATTCTCGTTTGCATCACCATGAGTGTTCATCTATGGTATTTCTTTACTAGATCCGTTATCTTACACTGTTGCTTTGAAAACCTAGACACTGATCTTCCCTTCTTCTTCCCTTTAACCAGATATGTGAACTTGATTCCTGTGGCTTTCCTAATTAAATTCAATCGTTTAGTTAGAACCTTTCATTTGATAGTATTTTGTTTTCTATGTGTGACTCTGCCCTAGTGGTGTTTCTGTTGTGGGCTGTTTGCTCCCATGCTTCAGATAGATTTTTGTGATTTTTACACTAGACCTCTTTACACTGAATATTTGTTTTTGATCCTTATCTTATTCCCCTTGAATAAATTGGACATGATTCTTAAAATAGATCCTGTGCATTAAGCCTGGTTTTTCTATCTCAATACTTCATTGTGATCTGATGAAAAGTGATCTCCTTACCCCTTTGATACGACCAATTTGTGACTTGAAATCTGCCCCACTAAGGTTGAGAAAACCTATATTAGTGATACTTTTGACCCAGTGAAGTTGACACCTTATGCTAATCTTTGTTGACACCCTTCAAATATGGATAAATAGTAACTTGATCTTGTGAACTAACTTTGTATGTGTGATTGCAAGACTCCTTGAAAAGCATTATCTTGGTTTAGGGCTCTCTCTTGATGTTTGGGTCGAGTTGGATGTTCCGGTTGAGGTCGTAGGCGTGGTTGTGCGGTTCCTGTGGTCTCCTTGTGTCAGAGCTTTGTCCAGGGGTTTCATCACATCTCCTATTGAATGTCCTGCTGATTGCTCTCCGGCGGCGCGACGCCGTGTTAAGTTTGTTCGTTCTAACCCGTGTTAAGCCATATTCCACCCTCGTCAGGTTGTCTTGAAGCCTTGTTCCATTTTTTGCTTTTCTTTTGACCCGTTTGTTGTATTTGGTTTGTTCTTCATGTCGGTCTGTCCGGCTATCGAGTTTTTCTCGGTCTATCGACTTATCAGGCTTGTTTGGTATTTTGAATTCTTACCTTATCAAAAATAATAATTATATATATACTTAGGAAAAGCATCAAATGAGAATAGGAAAATAGGAGAGAATGGAGAATAAAAGGGGGGCGTTGGATCGGAGGCGAATCAAGGGCCCATATTAGACTTTCATTAAAAGCCGTATAATTCGAGCGTGCCGAATTTTTACCGAATTTTTCGACCGTATTATTCGCGTTTTATTGGCGAATAATACGGATTTTGGCTTGTTTTTTTGCTGGACACTTTTTTTGTTCGCTGGCATTGAACAATTATGTTCACCGCCTTGAACACTTGCATCCAGGACCATGAACACTGATGTTTCAAGCCTTGAACACTTGTGATTTTGGCTTATTTTTTTGCTGGGCACTTTTTTTGTTCGCTGTCATTGAACAACGCCTTGAACACTTGCATCCAGGACCATGAACACTGATGTTTCAAGCCATGACCATGAACATGGACGTTCATGGCGATGAACATTGACGTTCATGGTAATTTTCAGGAATGTTCAAGGCAATCAATAAAGAATTTTATTACAGTTTACAGGTTTGTTCAAGGCAGTTTACAAGTCCGTTCATGGCAATTTTCAGGAATGTTCAAGGCATATTTCAGGAATGTTCAAGCCAATTTTCAGGAATGTTCAAGACAATTTTCATGTTAGTTCATGGCGATGAACATTGACGTTCAAGGCAATTTTCAGGAATGTTCAAGGCAATTTCCAGGAATGTTCAAGACAGTTTACAGGTTCGTTCATGGCGATGAACATTGACGTTCATGGCAGTTTACATATTTGTTCTTGGCCTTGAAAAGCTAGTTCATGGCATTGATCAGAACTGTTCATGGTATTGTTCATTGTTCATCATCATCACTGTTCATCATCATCTTCGACATCACCGCCGTTCATCTTCATCACCGATCTTCATCATCATCTTCCATCACCGTCGTCCGATCATCAATCATTCATCATCAGATCTCATCGATCATCACCACTGATCGCATCGATCATCACCACTGATCGCATCGATCGAATCAACATCATCATCAACCGAATCTGCACACCGTCATCCTTGATCATCCTCACCGCCGGAACCGCCGGAGGAGGAACGTCGGAACCGCCGGAGGAGGAACGTCGGAACCGCCGGAGGAGGAATGCCAGAGGAGGAAGTTAGAGTAAGAACGGTGGAGGAGGAGGAGGTGAGCATAGATCTGATTAGAGGGAGGAGGCGGAAGGAAGGAAGGAGGCGAGGAGCACGCTTGTTTTTTAGGGTTTGCTACGTGGCAACCTCACAATTGTTCTCCGTTCTCTCCTACTAATTGGTTCTCACCTGAACCGGACCCTATATACTTAAATGTGTTAATTGTGAGAGATGAAAGGCTTAACAGTTGACGCTTATTCCATTTGGGATGTAGTAAGGTCGTCCATGCAAGTGTGGCCAATTTTTAATAGTCCAATATCTGATTATATTTTTTTTGTATTTTCATATCATTCAATGGACCAATATTTGAGGGCAAAACATATTGTTCAACTCTATTATGAAATAAAAAAAAATTAAAAAGAATTCAAGTGGATCATTAATGAGGATAAGAAAATCAACTTTTAAGTAGATATAGATAAATTAACATCTCAAACCTGCTATTTCATCCCCTTAAGGGATCATATATCCTAAGCACAGTAAAGTAAGCCCACATTGTTTTTGGTAAAAAAAGCCCACATTGTCACTACTTTTAAATTCGTGAGAGTATGGTACTGAAACCAAACCAGGCCCAATTATTAATTCAGTGCGTAAACGGATCTGGATCACTTTTTCCCGGTGTATGAATTTTATCAGATTTTGGAGTATCTAATATTTATAGATGTTTACTTGTGTCGGTTGGATTTTGGTAGATTTTTTTTTGGGTATAATTATTTAAAGCTCTATTGTAGATTTCATAATATCCTCTACGTACCAAACGAATAAATATCTGTAATTTTATCAAATAAAACAACGAGATAAAATTAGATTGGATCCAAATCTTACTTGCTATAAGTAACACAAATGAACCTAGCGTATAATCTGATCTTTCCTGTTCTCTACATTAATCAGTTCGTAAGATATTTTAAAGCACCAAAAGCTGTCTAGCTAACATAACACTAAACCAAATTCAAGATTTAAGTAATTTAAGACAACATATTAACTTTTGTTATTAAAATAAATTAATGAAAAAGTGTAACGTTCGGAATAATACCCCCCGCCCGGTCCTAAATAATTGCTACCGCATTAACGTAAATCCTATTAATATTTTGTATCGGATATGTATGGAAGGTGAGAAGTTACAGCCCAATTTAATTCTAATCTATCACACGTTTGACTATATCAACGGCTATAATTATTTATTTGTTGACCAGAACCCTAAACTTAAGCTTTTTATGTCCCTGATTGGTCTTCATCTAAAACCCTAAAAACATGCAAACACCAATAAAATTAAAATCCCCAAAATCCCATGCATGCATATATATATATTACTGTACTACGAACTTGCTCTATTTCTCTTTGAACATTTTTGCTACCCATAATCCTATATCAACTGCCATGGGAGGAAGAGGTACCAATTCACCAAACTACCCTTTTCCACTTCCTTCAACTGTATCATTTTCAGCCATGGATAGATTCTTGGTTAGTGGTAGCAAGAAATTGGCACTAGGGTTTGGAGAGTTTTCATCATTTGGTGGTGGTGATGATGAAATTAGGGTTTCATCTTCTTGGTTTCTTCCTTGTTTACAAGATTATGTTGAAAGTGATCTTCCTCTCAACCATGGCAATAGTAATGGCCTTATAGTGCAAGTTGGAGATGGTACGAACTCGGTTCGGACGGAAAATGAGAGTAGCCAAGCTTCTGCAACTTTGGTTAAGAGGAAATGGGTACAAGAAGAAGACAGGTGATATATGACATAACCTTACATTTTTTAAAATCTTTGTACGTGCTTTTTATTCTTCTATTTCATTTTTCATTTATTGTTTAGTTTCAATCTTAATTTAATTTCCTCCATCTTCCTTCCATGTTATATTGGCATATGAGCACTTGAGCAGGAGTAGGGCTATTGTATGCCATTGCCTAATAATAATAACTAATGATAACAAAATAATTTATAGAGAAAAGAAAAACCCTGAATTTAATTTAGTCACTGTCATTAATCAATATAGACTAAGAATGATTAGTATATATGTACATTGCACGTACTATATAATACGCATTTTAATTTTATAATATTCAATCTATTGCTTGACTTCTCTCTATTTTTTTCTACTGTTCTACATTTTTAATTATAATGAATTAGGATATTGATGAAGTTGGTGAAGGAGTATGGAGTGAAAAAATGGGCATTACTAGCTCAGAAGTTGGATGGGAGGACTCCAAAACAGTGCAGAGAGCGATGGCATAATCATCTCCGTCCTGATATCAAGGTTTATATTATAACTACACTTCAAATTTAATTTTATTCTTACAATCTTACCTAAGTTAATCAATTTTTTGGTCACAAAAAGATAAATTATTTTTTCTCAACATGACTTTGGAACTTATCATATACACATGTATTTAATAATTTTTCAGAAGGATTTATGGAGCGAAGAAGAGGAGACGATCTTGATAGAAGCGCATAAGAAGCTTGGAAATCGGTGGTCTGAGATCGCGAGGACGATCCCAGGAAGAACAGAAAGCGCAGTGAAGAACCATTGGAACGCAACCAAGCGAAGAAAGGCAGAGAAAAATATTCACAAGAAGCATAAAGAATCAAATGTGAAGCCCCCAATAACAAAGCCATCTTCTTTGTTACAAGACTACATCAAGAGTAACAATCTCTACCACAATTGTGTTACTACCTCCTCCCCCTCCTCCACCAAAATCACTCATGATCAAGACAATAACATTACTCCAAACAAAGCCCTAATTTCGAGCATCGAATTTGAGGTGCACCCGCCACATAAAACCGACTTTCATGGCTACAATAAGTACTCGTTGACGTCGCCATTGATTGGTGAAGACTTTGATGAAGAGCTCTTTTCCGTGCTAACCCACCACCTTCAACCGCCTCCGCCTCCATTACAAAACCTAGTGTCCATGGCTGAATTACCAAATGATCAGTATAAGAATCCGAGCAATCTACAAGATTACCAATCTTTTTCGTGTTCGACGTTTTCGCTTAATAAAGAGAATGGTAGAGATTTTGGGAGTGCAATGGAGATGGAGTTCATGGGGATGGATGGTGGTGGTCAAGTGAGAAAGGGCATATATTTGATTGATGATCTCTTCTTCTCTTCATTGGGCAGGCTATGATGTGTGACAAGTGGAATTTAGATCCCGTCTTCGAAGCAAGCATGCACAGAAGTCAGAATTGAGTGATTCCAACGCAAGAATAAAGATCAAGAATGTTTTTTTTTGAATGAAATGTAAAAAAAATGTTGATGAGGTTATTCGAGTCAATCTATTTTTACTAGCTTAACTTGATGTGAAATCACTTGGTTGCCAAGGCGAGTTCTTTCCAATAAAAAATGTGTCAACAAAGTGATTTCACATCATGCTAGCCTAGTAATTAAGAATAGATTGACTTAATCATTTAATTAGTGTCCAATTAGTTTCTTGATTTTATTTTGCTTATAATCCTCTTTGTCAGTGAACTTTGTTTGCATGCCCTAACATATTAGTCTTTTTGACGTATTAGTCTTTTTTTATGTTGGGAAGAATATTATTGTAACATCTGTTTTGCATGCTTGATTTAAACATATCTTGAATCAACTTGTCATAATCAACTCTCCAAATTATCCAAATCTGAAAGTTAATTACTCATCGGAGCCCAGCCAATCAATCTGGCCGGTATACTGTAAAGAAGAGTCATGCACGTTTTCTAACCCAATTAATTATCATGTATTCTGTTTTTTCACAATTAATTTTTTGTACATAATTAATTATAGAAAACAATTGCTTATGACTTGATTATATATATATGAACTATAGGCATGACATTTGATCTCTCATGCCTTAACGAAATCCCAATCTGGGTGACTCTTCCTGAACTGGATGTGAGGTTTTGGTCCGAACATATGCTAGAGCGGGTTGGCTCTGCTATTGGCAAACCCATTCTAACTGATTACAACTCTGCCAACCAAGAGAGACTGAGCTATGCTCGTGTCCTAGTGGAAATCTCGCCCAAAGCTGAACTACTGAAAGAGGTCACCTTCAGAGGGCCGGATGGGGAACTTGTCCATCAGGACCTCATCTATCACTGGCTTCCACCACGTTGCCCTATATGTTGTGTGTTCGTACACTGTTGCAGCTCCAATACTGAAGGTGCTAATCTGGGCTCTCCTCAAGATCCTCCTCTCCCCCCCTCTAGCAAACCCAATCACTCAAAACCTCTCATTCCCACCCCGGATCCCTCACAAAACACTACTACAGAATAGGGCAAATAACCCGGGCGTATAAGGGTATATAACCCGGATTTGGTCCGGGTTAAAGAGCTACGCCACATTTGATAGGGGTCAAATAACTCGGACATAAAATCGGCACGCCCGGGTTATTTGCCTCCCAAAAACTTTCCACACTCTTTTAAGTTCCGGGTTATTTGATGCCCAAATAACCCGGATATTAGCATATATAGGTTATTTTAAATACCCTAACAACCCGGACATTTGCACATCCGGGTTATTTGCAAAACTAATATATCCGGGTTACTTTGATGAGAAAATACACCGGTTAGGTATATATCCGGGTTATTTGACCTAATAAAAAATACATCTAATTTTAAGATCCGGGTTGATTGACTTCAAATATAATCTGTATTTATAGGTTCAGGTTATTTCAATATTGTTAAATAAATCGGTTAGAATATAAGCAATATGACATACCAAAGGCTAATAATATTATACTATGTACTAATACTTACTGGAACAACTCAATTTTTCATTTTTTTGCCCAAGTACTCATGTTCCCCAAGTACTATATTACATACTTACGGAAAAAACAAAACATTACAATACATAATCGATTATCGTACGTGTTTGATTTTGAGATCCTACAAACACTTGGAAATGTACCAAAACTATGAGATCACTAAACTATATGGTTGCTAGCTACACACATGATATATGTTTCATGTACACTCATTCCACCAAAAAAAATATAAAGACATAAAACATAGAATTTGTCCATACATCTAACTGTCTTCTTGAACATGTGGTTGTGCAACAACTTGTGGCCATTTTCTTGAGCCCTTGAAGTGAACTACATGTAATGAAGGGACTAGTTGAACTGTGAAAGAACTCAAGCAAAGAAAACGTTATCGTTGCCCACTCTACTGAAGCCCCGTAACCAGGACCAAACAATTGATGCTTTCATCCAAAACTCAAGAATCTAAACCACAAAGGTGGGTGGAAAATTCGAATATCGAGTTCCTTGCTCTAACAGCACATATTCCGCTTTTGGCCAACATTTGAATCTATGATGCAATCCATACTTCATTTTATTCTACATCTGCAAACATATTAATGGAACAAAAGAGAGGCCATACCAAGGACAAAGAGTTGAGGAAATTCTCCAAGTGTTAAATGAGCAAGTGCAAACACAGTAGCACTAATAGCAATGGCTACAGGTGTAGGCACCCTGCAAAGGAAGGTATGCTTAGATAACTAAATGCTTACATAAAAAACTAGAGCACCACAAATTCATAAAGCTCCAATGGCTATCTTGAACTTTGTAAACTAGATTTTTTTAAAGAGGGGGGAAATTCGTAAGCCAATAATCATGCTCACTTGGATTACACTATTATACTTGCATAAAAGACCGTACATGCAGTTATCTGCTCTAAGATGAGTCTTTATTCTGAGCTATACCACTGGGTTAATGAGACATGAAAAATCCTCGAAACACTATTTCTTCAAGAGCTGGAGCAAGGACGCCAGTAATTCCTACCAAACAGGCCGTGCTGCAAGATATGTTAAGAAAATCATAAAGTATATTCAAAATTCTAACTCCTAAAGATGGAAAGTTGTATGCTCAAAGCCAAAATTACATCCCAGAGGTACTTCAACTGAGGACTCAGAAGTGTCAGCAAAATAAAGTAAAGGTGGGTTGCTAAGTTTACCTTATAGGGGATGCTCCAATCAAAGCAATTAAGGTAACCAAAGCATCCGTCTGTGAACAACAAAGAGTTTAATTCTAATATTCATGAGTCTTGATTAAGTAGCATCAAATACCAACCAGATACCCATAAGAAGCATCAAGAACAACTTGATGCGCCCCTATCCACCATGACTGCCACTAAGGAAGAGGAGGCTATGAGCATTCGCTCAGAAGGGCCAATAACAAGATCACGCGCCAAAGTCATCGTCAACGCGACACAATCCATGGTTGTCCGCGTTATCGCCAACCAAGGAACACAAGAGACCGCGTTCTCCCTAAAGCGCCTTCAGCCAAGCCCAGAGAACGCGTTCTCTGTCAGTCTTCTCTCAACCATTCAGTGAACGTGTTCTTTTGAAATTGAATGCAATATCCTGAGACATTAAGTATTTTGGTTTTTATTTTGGGGCGTGTGTTCCATGCGTGTCGCGTGGGCTGGCCCATTAAGCGAGACTCGGCCCATCCGAGTCACGCTATGTACTATAAAAGGTCATCTCGACCTTCTTTACTAGGTTACGCATCATTTTAATCTAAGATTACTTGTCGAGAGCTTTTGCCTCCATCCTCTTCGATCTGCGTCACCCAATCTCTGTCTTCTCATCTTCTTCCTCCGCTGCCGACGCTACGGCCTCCACTCGATCTTCATCGAGATTATCCAACCCCGCTGCCGACGCTACGGCCAGTCACTCGATCTCTTTCGAGTCTATCTCCTCCGCTGCCGATGCTACGGCTTTCCCTCCATCTCGGATTATCATCCAACACCGCGTTCCATCTCTTCAACCTCAGATCCGACGCGTGCGACTTCCCACCAAGATCAGAGATTCGGCATCATAAGCAGGAACGCATCAATTGGCATCAGAGCCTTTGATCTTATAAGTCGCTTGTCAAGTTTCATTTGTTCACGAATTTTTTTTCTCCCCCATCATCCTTGCCTCCACCATAATCACTACAAATTTTTTCTCTCATACACATGCTAGTCCTTTCGGTTTCTACAAGAGAATCTCTTGGCCGAATAGTTGATTGAGCCACGCGCGAAACTGGTGTGATTTGTTTGCATGAAATTTGCGTAATTAATTGATTTATTTCATTAATTAATTGCTTAAATCTCGCTTGCATATCTTGCCATATTTGCTCGTGTTGACCGTTACAAATCTGAATCAAATCTTCTCTCTCTCCTATCGCGCAAATTACGTGATTTCTTTCCTTAAGTTACTTAGCCGTTTATTTTGTTTTTGTTTCCTTTAATTCTTATCCGATCTTCAATTAAGACTAAGATCTCGGATTTGAATTTCAAATTCAAAATAAAATAAAATAAAATCATCAAGTCGCATTAAACTAAAAGAACGCGACAATTCAAAAAAAAAAGGGAAAAAGAAGGAAAGCCAAAATAAGGCAACCTTCTTCCATCAACGGCTATGCTCATCTTCTTCACCTCTCCACCGTCTAGTGTCACGCTTGCAAGTGTGTCTTGTGTGTGCACGTTGTTTATGCAAAAGGTTAAGACTTCTTTCTTTTGGTTTCGTTTGCTTTTGTGCTTGCATATCACACTCGCTTTGCTTGCCTTTAGCCGCCCTCACGGCCAAAAGAACGCGCCCTCCTATGTGAACACTTGTTATTTGCTGAGTTGCTTGCTTGTCTTTGGTTCTATTTTATCTTTTGTTCATTTTTACTCGCGATGTCTGGTCACATTGTGATAGGTACTGTAATACCCCTCATTTTTAGTAAGGGTATTTGGGTAAATTTCCAACTCTCGTTGGGAAAGCAAGACGCGTTTGGCAAAATTCAGAATTTCTGTAACGTGTATGATCTCTGTAAAAATTCCCTGAGCCTTGGAAAATACATTCGACGTATTGTCGAGGCTTAGAATATTTGTTCGGGTACAAATATTTAAAATCCGGGGTTTAAACTCATGCCAAACCTTTTCTCGGGCAAACAGACGCGAAAATGGTAATTCCGCGACCGCGGAATAATAATGCTCAGCGAAGCTGGGCACATGAATTTTCCGCAACCGCGGTGCTTTTTCCGCGATCGCGGAAAATTTGCAACACGCCAGCGACGCTTCGTATTCCACCCCGCCGTTGATCGCCTGCTCCTCCAGTGACGCTTCGTATTCCACCCCGCCGTTGATCGCCTGCTCCGCCGTTGATCGCCTGCTCCTCTCCTTGGCTATATATAGTGGCGAGTTTGGAGGGTTTAGGGGCACCGAAATCTGATCTCCTCTCTCTCTCTCACTCGTTTTTCTTGCTCGCCGGAGTTTCGTTCCCTCGCCGGAGTTTCGAGGTGTCGCCGGAGCTTTCGTTGGTGGTCGTGGTGGCCGTGGAGTAGTGCTTTGGAGGCACAAGGAAGATTGGCATTGAAGCCCCCTCAAATCGAGCCCGTCTTTCGTTCCCTCTCCGGTGAGTTTTCTCCATTTAGGGTCGCCGGAGTTCATGGCCGCGACCGCGGACATGAACTGCCGCGACCGCGGCAGTTACAAGGTCGGCCGCGTCCGCGGCCGCTGTCTTTGACACTTGCGGACGAATTCCTCGACGTCCGCGACCGCGGAATCCCTGCCACGACCGCGGATTGCTTTGGCAATCGCGATCGTGGCCTTGGACGATCCGGTCTCGGGCGGGACTCTCGTTCTTTCGATTTCGTTCGTTTTCCTTAGATTCGTTTATTTTAATTGTCGAATCTAACCTAGGGTTTCGTTGTGGGTCGTTGTCGTAGGAATCTGTAATCCGATTTCCGTTCCCGTTCCGAACCCAGAAACCCGTCGTCGCTCAATCGTTCGTCTAGACTAAGGCAAGTGGTGGTTCACTCTTGCTTATCATTCCATATTTCCATTAATTATCAATTATTTCGAATTGTTAATTAAATTGGGATGAATTATTGTTTTCATTTGGGAATAGATTTTTATAAATAATATGATTTAAAATGTGATATTATAATAGGTTGTATATATTGCTAGAAACAACGCTATTATATCTGTTATTACCATGATGGTATTGGTGTGGATTTTATGTGTGAACTTATACATTATAGTTAGAACGAGTATTCATAGGAACGCTATGTATCTCATTGCGAGTGCTGACTGTTTCTTTATAACCGTGGTGCTTAGGAGGATTTTGCCCTAACACCCTTCCCTCTGGTCATGACTGTCCCCTATCCGAGTATAGGGGAGGTGCACACATCTGGTGCCAAACATTCGGGAATTGCTCCCAAGATATCTCTCGTATCGAGATGATATATGATAAAAGCTTTAACGTGAATACACGTTTTGGAATTAAACAAGATAAGTGCGATTATGCACATAATTAATATACTCTCGGGCGAGGAGTACAACGTGGAAACCGCCCGGACTTCGGTTAGATTAAGTCTTCTTTCCAATCTGGATTCGCATTGCGCGGTGAGGTTGGTCATTGACCCAAATAGTCAAGTCGTTTTTAAATGCTTGTATGAAAACTTTAACGTTCCCAAACATTTGTTATACTTTCTCATAAGACTCAATCTATTGGAGTCTTCTCTTCATATATTTTCCCATAAGACTCAATTCCTTTGGAGCCTTCTTTTCAGTGCATGTCTAAATTCTAATCATTCCGTGAAAGTTCCGGGTTATATATCGTTCCTTCGGTTTTTATTCGAGGGACAATGATAGTAAACGGTTACGATTACTAGGACCATTCTGTTTTCACCCTTGGATAGTCTTTCATTAGACTAACCAACCGGGTTTTATTCCTTGCATGGTTGACTGGTGTCATCCGTCCTATACGGCACATCAGTGGTTGGTTCCCGAAGACTTGAAGTAACCAATTGAAGAAGAGACTTGCAGTTGAAGGTTCAAGTATTATTATTTGTAAGGTTGTCAAATATTATTGTAATATATTCTTATCACTGAGTCATGTAATAGGTTTATTCTTAAAGTCTTCCGTTGTAATTTCACTCTGTTGTAAAAACACTTCTCTCGTTTGATTAGAGATCTTTTGATATAAATGGTTGAGTTTCATTTAAAAATGTCTTTCGTTGTTAAATCCTTCGTTATTTAACATGTTTAATTAAGATTAATTATTCCGATTAAAGCCTAGGGTGACATCGGACAGCAACGTCTGAGGTCACTGGTGTGTGGCACTACCGACGTAAGTCGGGGGTGTTACAGGTACCCTCACGGCACCCACCGGTGGGAATGTCCAAGGAGATGGCAACAACCATCCACCACAGCAACAGATCGCGCAACATGAAGTGGTCCCACTCGCCAATCCTCCATACGACCCCATTCTGGAGCTATCGGAGGAACAACGCGAGATCCATGAACTTAGGCACCAAGTTGCCGAATTTCAAGCCAAGGATCGCGCTGCACTGGAACAACCCACACCAACCTTGATGGTCCCAATGGACACTCTGGGCGCACCGCGTCAAGCTGAAGCCGGGCCAAGTAAACAACGCGTTGATAAGGGAAAAGGAGTGATGCCCTCCACCTCTAACTTACAACCGTGTCTTCAAAGAATCCAATCGGTGATAGAAAGCCGCCAAGGCTATGTGTCACATCGTGACCGCTATGCACCACATGCAACACCAGTCGGCGATGAAACGGACTCCGACCGCAACGAGGTTTCCCATGGTGAGTACTCTGAACCTTATGACTTCAATGACAGGTACGAAGCAAGGGGGACAAGACGCAACCGCGAGATTCCCTCAACACTAATGGCTGGCCGAGCCAGACGAGAAGAACGCGACTCAGGTCTGCCGCGTCGATCCAATCGCGCCCCAGACGTTGTGCCGCGTCACCGCCGCCATGATCCCACCCTAGTGCCTTTCGACGTCCACGACCACCTTGGCCATCAAAGTACGTGCACTCCGCGTTATGGCTCCGATGGCTATGGGTCGACGACGCCAACAATTCATGATGATTTCAATGAGTTCGACGATGAGGAGATGGAAGACGCAGGGCTCATCAATCCAGGCTCCTTCCATCCTCCCCTTGGTGATCCCATTGAACTCCAAGATAGGCCCGTAGATTGGATTCTACCACCACTCCAACCAGTAAGACCACCACATCACGTCCCAGGCGACCGAAGACATGACACTCGTGGCCACCACCACGAGGACATTCCGCGAGACTTTCGTCGACAACACAATGCCCCTGCTCAGAGAAGAAGACCAGGATGCGTTGACTATAATGCGCCTCCTAGGGATGTTGTCGCTGACGATTTCCAGGATCGCCAAGCTCGCCGTCATCGTCATCGCGCTCAAGAAGCTGACCAGTGCGCTTATGCACCACCACCTGCTCAACATCCACCAAGACTTAGCCGCCATGAGATAAAAGTAAAAATTGAGCATTTCTTTGGGGAATATGATCCCGTTGTGTTTCTTGAGTGGTTACAGGCCACAGAATATACCTTGCGCTATACCAAAGTCCCCCCAAAAGAGCATGTTGACGCGGCAACGCTACACTTCTGAGGGGCTGCTCGCGTTTGGTACCACGGATTCGTGGACGATCGCATTCGCCGACACCTTGCTCATGTCACAGATTGGCACCAGCTCGTGTATGTCATGACCCAGAAGTACGTGCCATCATACTACCGAAAACAGATGCGCATGGAGATCGCTATGGCGCGGCAAGGCACCAAAACACCTCTGGAGTTCTTCTCCCAGTTGGAGGACATGTACTACAAAACCAATATCAGTGTCGCCCCGTCTACACTGCGAACGAAATTTCTCAGTGGCTTGAATGTCTCCATTCGTGACCAACTCGAGATTTTGCCGATCAAGGATCTGAATACCTTGACTCATACCGCGATGCAGATCTACAAACAACAAACGCGTCGTCGGCAATCCCCTTGGCAAACCCCGGGCCAAAGAAGGTACGATTCTAACTCTGGTCAATCCCCTTCTACTAATGTGCGCGGTCTACCCACAGGAACCACCGCGCCAAACCAATCTAGACAGGGGAAGATTGTGACATCATCAAGCCATGCTCCTCGCACGCCGCCATCAAAGGGTTCATCACCAAACCCAGAACGTGCACGTGATGTGGAATGTTACAAGTGTGGAGGAAGAGGGCACTACCAAAACAATTGCTCGAACAACAAGAAGGTCCTCTTCTCCAGCATCTCCGCATGATATGAGTCTTATGAGGATGAGGACACCCCCCTAGAGACCATCGAAGAAGGGTTCGAAGATGACGAGAAGGCTTACATCTGTGAAGCCACCGCGCTACATGACGGCACACCTCTGAGCCTTAACGCGACGTCTCCTCACTGTCAAGGAAGCAACTCTTGGCGACCAACGCGAGAACCTATTTCACATGCGTTGCTTGGTCAAGACCGCGTCCTTGAGCGTCATCATCTATGGAGGAAGTTGTTACAACATAATCAACGAAAATGTGGTCAATCATTTCAACCTCCAGACCACTCCTCACCCACAACCATATGGGCTATAACTCGTCAATGTCAAATTTCCTTTTCCATTGGTCAATATACAGATTTTGTCCTTTGTGATGTCATTGCAATGGACGCCACACATCTTTTGTTGGGGCGCCCATGGCAATTTGACAGGCGCGTTCTTCACGATGGCTATTTAAACACTTATGTGTTTACTTACCACGGGAAACGCGTCACGCTCTTACCTATGTCTCCTCATGAGATTTTACAGGACCAGGTTGAGCGTGATCGACATAAGGCAATGGAAGCCTCCAAGAACCAGAGTACAAGTAGCACGCGTTCTTCCACTGGACCCGAAGTCGCTAGCACCGACAATGCGTCCACTGATAGAACGTGTTCCAATGAAGGGCCGAAGAACACGCCAAAAACCACCAAGTTGAAGGGCACATGTGAGCACAGACTGATGTTGGCGCGACCAAGCGACCCCACTGCCCCCTTGAATGGCAAGGCCCCATGTTTTCTCTTAGTGCCCACGCGTTGCAACCCAGAGAGCCCTATCCAGGAAGCTTTGCCGAACGCGATTTCTGAGCTGCTCGATGAGTTCAAAGACTTATTCCCAGAGGAGCTTCCCTAGGGTCTTCCACCGTTGAGAGGCATTGAGCACCAAATTGACTTGGTGCTTGGTGCCTCCCTTCCCAATCGCGCTGCCTATCGCGCTGGCCCAGATGAAACCAAGGAGCTACAGTGCCAGGTCTAAGAACTTCTGGATCGCGGCTATGTAAGGGAATCTCTAAGCCCTTACGCGGTCCCAGTGATCCTGGTCCCAAAGAAAGATGGCTCATGGCACATGTGTGTCGACTGTCGTTCCATCAATCAGATCATAGTCAAGTACAGACACCCATTACCGCGCCTCGACGACATGCTCGATGAGTTGCATGGAGCCACCCACTTCACTAAGATTGACTTGAAGAGCGGCTATCACCAGATTCGCATGAACGAGGGTGATGAATGAAAGACCGCGTTCAAGACCAAGTATGGGCTTTATGAATGGCTACTCATGCCGTTCGGTCTCACCAACGCGCCAAGCACATTTATGAGGCTCATGAACCATGTGTTGAGGGAATTTTTGGGGAAATTTGTTGTTGTATACTTTGACGACATTCTGGTTTATTCGCGTAGTATTGACAATCATGTAAAGCACCTTAGGCTTGTGTTAGAGTGCTTGCGACGCGAGCAATTGTATGCCAACCTTGGCAAGTGTAGTTTTGCAGCCGACACCATGAACTTTCTGGGCTACGTGGTCTCCAAAGATGGACTCCGTGTAGATGAAGACAAAGTGAAGGCGATTCAAGATTGGCCAACACCCACCACACCAACAATGGTTAGAAGCTTCCTTGGATTGGCAGGCTTCTACAGGAGATTTGTTCGCAATTTTAGCTCCATCTCCACGCCTCTCCATGAGCTCACAAAGAAAGGCGCCGCGGTGAATTGGAAGGACACCCACAATTAAGCGTTTAACGCGCTGAAAGAGGCTTTGTGCAACGCGCCACTGTTGCAACTCCCAGACTTCAACAAGCACTTTGAAGTGGAATGTGACGCGTCAAATGTGGGGATTGGTGGGGTGCTCCACCAAGAAAAGAGGCTCATCGCGTTCTTTAGCGAGAAACTCACAGGGGCAACTTTGAACTACTCCACCTACAACAAGGAGCTTTATGCGCTTATTCGCGTCCTCAAGACATGGCAGCACTACATGTGGCCACACGAGTTCGTGATCCACTCGGACCACACGGCCATCATCTATCTGAAGAGTCAAGCCCATCTAAGTTGCCGCCATGCTCGTTGGGTGGAATTTATGGAGACGTTTCCTTACGTCGTCATGCATAAAAAAGGTAAGGAGAATGTGGTCGCCGACGCCCTTTCTCGCAGGTATGTTCTCCTTACTCATATTCAGTCTAAACTTCTTGGCTTCGCGTTGATTAAGGATTTATATCTGATTGATCCCTTCTTTAAGCCAATTGTAGAACACTGTCTTAGGGACTGCGAGTTTGAGACATATTTCTTTCATGAGGGGTACCTGTACAAAGCCGAGCGTTTGTGCATTCCTAGCTCACCTATTAGGAAACTCCTCATCCAGGAAGCCTATTGATAGCCCTTCGGATCTATGAAGCCTCTGTGCAAGAATTGCTCGAAATGTTGGCGAAATGGTCCGATCTCCAAAGGTGAAGAACAAGGCAACTTCGGCTCTTTTTTGGGTTTTGGGGGGTGATCGGTGGAACGATTGAATGGGGGTGGAATTGCGATGGATAATTACTTTCTTATGTATGGATTTGACGCACCAAACACAAGGAAGCAACCTAGAGGGATTTGAGATACAACTCACTCAATTCTCTCAAGGGATTCAACTCGATTTTACTCACAAGTTGAAGAACGAAAATAAAAGCTTTGAAACTGGGAATTCTCTTGATTCAATCTGATTAAACGTACCTAAAACAATGCCAAAGTGTTTGCCTAAGTAACCTAACAATCGGTTACCAAAAACAATTAAAGAAAAACACTAAAAATAGCCCACTAAGGCTAAACACGTGCCCACCTTCTAAACACAACTAATGGGCACATTAGGGAATTAAAATAATGTTTAATAATGTCTAAAAACCCCAGAAATTAACCGGAAATGTTTCGGAAATGCAAAATGGCTTCAAATCTTCACTTGGGCTATTAACCCGGACGTGGCCGGCGCCGAGATATCCGGGGGAGCTCCATTGCATGGGACCGGGCTAGGCTCGATTTGGCTCGGCACTCCCTGAGCCATTTGACCTCCCTTGAGCTGGTGGTGAAGTGAGTCAGCTCGGGCTCGGGCGATTGAGCCAGGTGTGGGCTCGTGCATATACTCCTTCTCACGCGCGGCCGTGAATCTAGGGCTTGACCTAGGGCTCGGCAAATGTTGACTTGGCTCGGCACCAAGGGCTCCAATGATCTGAGGTGACTCTGTGGGAGCTGTGGGAGTCTTGGTGGCCGAGAGAATTGGACGTGTGCCGAGAGGAATCTCCATGTGGCTTGGCGGGCCATTAGGGTTTGCCGGCGGGATTTTAGGGTTTGCCCGGGTTGTCTTTGCCTTGGTCTTGGACATGGGCTCTTGCATGGTGGACACTTCACTGGCCATGAGCATATTCATATCACCTATGAAGGACGCAGTCATTTTGGGGTAACCAAGACTTTAGCTGCTCTTCGCGGGCATTTCTTTTAGCCGCGCATGACCACCCAGGTGACGCGCTATTGCACCAGTTGTGTCACGTGTCAACGCGCAAAATCTACCTTCTATCCCTATGGTCTCTACACGCCTCTGCCCATTCCATTAGGCCCTTGGGAAGATTTGTCCATGGACTTCATCACAGGTTTGCCTCTCTCTCTCGTAAGTGTAAAGATTCAATCTTTGTAGTTGTGGACATGTTTTAAAAAATGGCCCACTTTATTGCGTGTAAGACCACACACAATGCTAGTGAGATCGCCGCGTTGTTCTTTGACAACGTGGTCCGTTTACATGGGATTCCAAGGACTGCCGTGAGTGATCGCGATACCAAATTTGTAGGCCTTTTCTGGAGAACCATTTGGGGAAAATTGGGTACCAAACTCTTGTTTTCCACTAGTTACCATCCCCAAACAAATGGCCAAACTGAGGTCACCAATAGAACCCTAGGAGCCCTTCTTAGGACAATGCTCAAATCCAACCCAAAGCGTTGGGAGGACTTACTTGCAATTGTTGAGTTTTCTTACAACAGGTCCATGCACTCCGCGATGAATCTCACTCCGTTCGAGGTGGTCTATGGCAGAAACCCACTGACTCCACTGGACATGCTGCCGCATCCTCTGAAGGACAATGAGCACCCTAGCGCGGCCAACCGCGCCGCGATGATCCAGGATCTACATCAGCGAACGCGGGAGCAACTGGAACGCCGCGCTGATCAATATGCCAAACAGCACAACTGTGGGCGCCGTCGCGTGATTTTTGCCCCAGGGGACTTGGTATGGGTGCACCTTCGCAAAGGCCGTTTTCCAGCTAAATGCAAATCCAAGCTGGTCCCACATGGTGATGGGCCTTTCTGTGTTGTGAAGGCAATTGGGGACAACACATACGAGATCGCGCTTCCACCCGACTACGGTGTCCACACGACATTCAACGTCGCCGACTTGGAGCCTTATGTGGAGTCAGAGTTCGATGATGGTGAAGCGGGGACGCTTCACAACCAAGTGGGGGAGGGTGATACGCCCCTGCCCACCATGACTACCATTGAGGAAGAGGAGGCTATGAGCATTCGCTCAGAAGGGCCAATAACAAGATCACGCGCCAAAGCCATCGTCAACGCGACACAATCCATGGTTGTCTGTGTTGTCGCCAGCCAAGGAACACAAGAGACCGCGTTCTCCCTAAAGCGCCTCCAGCCAAGCCCAAAGAAGTGATTGGAAATTTTAATTGGAAATCAAGAAGTGATTGGAAATTTTAATCTAGGCCTATCAGCATAATTAAAAGAAATTCAGTGAAAGATATCTAGAAAGGATCAATTTGCATCTCTAATCAATAAGATACTGTAATAAGTAAGCAAATGTAAGGAATCACGAAACGCAAAAGTTAAAACAATACCATATCGGAATGCATTTTCTTTTTGAGATAAATGCATTTTCTCCACTCTACTGAATAGATGTTTGAAATTTCATATAGTGAAAGAGAATGGTGTAGCAAGAAAGATAAAAGAAGATGTAACACTAAATATCAAGCCTTGGGGCAGCTGATACTTGAAGCAAATACAAAGCAAAACCTTACCTGCTGGTATGCATGGAAGCAGAGTGAAGCCAGAAGAGTCCATCCCAGCTACACAGTTCAAGATTGTGACTAGTTTTGAGCCCCCAACATCCTAGACAGTGAAAATGATATTCTTGTAATCAAGAGTCTCCAAATAAAACCATGATACAAGTATTCCACCAAAAAGAACATGATATAAGGATACCACCAAATAGAACATGATATAGGGATACATAAGTGCACAATTTTAATAACTAAAAGATGAAATTTGCTTGTAGATGCAAAAAACTGAACTTAGCAGTAGGTTACACTCCCAAATCAAGCTTGTCCAAGATGGTAATCTTACTAGTAGTGGAATCAAGATTCAAGATCTACCATGAAAAAAAAAACACAAATATCTTTATGCCAGACTTATTGATTTACTGGACTTACTGATTTACTGGCTTCCCTTGATATCGTACTACTAAATAAAAACCGATCTGAATCAACTCACTACAGAAACTCACGAAAAACTAGGGCTTAATTAAAATAGTTTTGGCAAGAGGTCACCAAATCAATGAAATTACTAGCATTCCCTATATCAAGCTGTAACTTTGGGGAGCGGCATAAAAGGCATCAGTAAACTGATTCAAAATCGTAAAACAAATTTAGGAAAGAAACTCTGCAATGCAAATACTAGCGTTCCCTGCTTTGGGTATAGGTAATGCTTCGAAAAACCATCAAAACTCAAAATCTATTTGATTTCAGATCAACTAAGTTCGAAACATATAGACCCTAATACTAGAATGCCTAACTACACATTCATCAAAGTAACTAATTCGCAGCAATAGAAAGGATGTCAGCGCAGAAATCCAACACAATTGAAACAAATCTAACCGCTGGTGAACTTAGTGACGGCCTTGGTACCTTCATATCAGCGTGCTTGGCGAGCTCGCCAAGAAGAACGAGTCAGGATCTCGCGAGAAGTACTGGTGGGCTTCTTGTTGTAGCGAGCGAGCCTGGAAGATGGAAAGAGTCGCCACCGCCATGTCGCTGCCAAGCCGGGAGGTTTCGTCGAGCGACGAGTCTACAAAAGGCTGAGAAGCCATTATGGCCGCTTGGTGTTTGGCAGACGGAGAAGTGAAGAAGGATGTGATTTTAGGGGCTAGGTCGAAGGAGAAGGACGGACTTAGATATAACCCGGGCTTTTAATATGAAATTTTAATTAAGACCCACTAATAACCCGGATATTAAGTTACTGAAATATTAGAATATTAAATATGACCCGGATTATTGCACATCTAGATTATTTGATGTCTCATTCGTTGTATATAACCCGGACTAGTGCACGCCCGGGTTATAATATACCACACCCATTTTTGTACATGTTTTATAACTCGTATTTTGCACGCCCGAGTTATTTTGTACGGGTTATTAGCCCATTTTTGGAGTAGTGAAAAATCTGCTTTAACCGCCCTATTAAAGCACCTAACAAACTCATTCATGACAACCACTTGGATCCAAACAACCTTCAACCTAATCCACAAACTCATACTGATCTTGTCATCTATGACACATCACCCACACCATCTGTGCCCTACAATCCCTCCACTCCTATTGATCAATCCCATCTCCCTTACTCCACCTCTGCTCTTGCAGAAAACACTTATCACATTCAATCCTCTTCAACTCCCAACGACACCACAAAAGGACCTAAACCTAAACCTCCTTCCCCTCAACCAATCATAATTCCCAATGATTAATGCCACCATTTTATGCTGGAACATTAGGGGTCATAATGACCCTATCAAGCAAGACCATCTCAAACTCCTTGCTAACTCTCATAAAGCAGACATCATTGCTCTTCTGGAAACTTGCCTCCTCCCCCTTAAAGAACACCTGCTCACTAAATCCCTCTTCCCGGGCTGGAAATCTCTCTCCAACTCACACATCTCTCAGAACTGCCGTAATTGGTTATGGTGGAACCCCCAGAGTGTTTCCATCACCCTTCTTCATACCTCTCCCCAACTCATCCATACCACCATCTCAACCCCCTGTGGTATTGCTTCTTTCAACTCATCTTTCATCTACGCTGACAACAACCAAAACACTAGAAGCACTCTCTGGACCGAGCTCTCTGATATTGCTCACCGTAACAGCCCTCTCCCTTGGATCGCTCTTGGCGATTTCAATGTTACTTTGGAACCCACTGATAAGCTTATCAATAACCACACCCACCCCAACTCAACACTCAATGAACTTGGCAACTACATGTTGAACACTTCCCTTTCCGATCATCCCTACACTGGTTGTCACTTTACTTGGAACAACAGACAAACACCCCTCCACAGAACTTGGTGTAAACTCGACCGAGTGCTCACCAATCAAGTTTGGCACTCACACTTTCCCCACTCATCAGTTCTCTTTGATGTTGATGGCATCTCTAACAACTCCCCCTCGATCACTCGCACTTCAAATGTTTGGCCTTCTCTTAACCCACCTTTTAGATTCAACAATGCTTGGATTTACCACGAAAACTTCCTGACCACTGTGAAGAATATCTGGAACATTGATCTGTATGGACATCACATGTTCAAATTGGTCTCCCGTCTCAAACTCCTCAAAGGAAAGCTCATGAGATTCAGTAGCCTTAACTTGGAAAAGCTCAACAACACTATCAAATGCAAGAAACAGGAGCTTGAATCCATCCAAGATCAATTGCAAGGCAACCCCTTTGACCCGGCCTTGATTACCTGCGAAGATGAAGCTCTCAACACAATAAAAGCTAGCCTTCGTGCTCTGCGCGCCACAACAAACCAATTAGCTAAGGTCAAATGGACCAAATTTTCTGACCAGTGCAACAACTACTTCTTCAAGCATATTCAAAGCAGAAGGCGACTCTCCCAAATCCATACTATTCAACAGAATGATGGATCTTTCACCAGCAGGAAAGAGCAAATCAACAGGGCCTTTACTTCACACTATGAACAACTCCTGGGCACCCCCTCTAGAACCACTCCCTTTATCTCTCGCTATATGAGTATGGGTCCTACCCTCAATACTGATCATACTACTTCTCTGATCAAGGAGTTTAATGCCAACGATGTCCGGAAAGCTTTCTTCTCTATTGGTAAGAACAGAACTCCAAGCCCTGATGGGTTCAGCTCCCTCTTCTTTACTAACTCCTGGCATATTATTGGTAATGATACTACAGTTGTTGCCCTGGATTTCTTCGAAACTGGGAAACTTCTCAAACAAGTGAACCATACCACCATCACCCTTGTTCCCAAAAATAATGATCCCAAAAGGGCCACAACAAACCAATTAGCTAAGGTCAAATGGACCAAATTTTTTGACCAGTGCAACAACTACTTCTTCAAGCATATTCAAAACAGAAGGCGACTCTCCCAAATCCATACTATTCAGCAGAATGATGGATCTTTCACCAGCAGGAAAGAGCAAATCAACATGGCCTTTAATTACTTCACACTATGAACAACTCCTGGGCACCCCCTCCAGAACCACTCCCTTTATCTCTCACTACATGAGTATGGGTCCTACCCTCAGTACTGATCATACTACTTCTCTGATCAAGGAGTTTAATGCCAATGATGTCCGGAAAGCTTTCTTCTCTATTGGTAAGAACAGAACTCCAGGCCCTGATGGGTTCAGCTCCCTCTTCTTCACTAACTCTTGGCATATTATTGGTAATGATACTACAGTTGTTGCCCTGGATTTCTTCGAAACTGGGAAACTTCTCAAACAAGTGAACCACACCACCATCACACTTGTTCCCAAAAATAATGATCCCAAAAGTGTGAGTTGTTTCCGACCTATTGCATGGTGCACAACTATTTACAAAGCAATAGCTAAGCTCATTGTCGGGCGACTCAAATTGGCTCTCCCTGACCTCATTGGCAACTATCAAGGCACCTTTATCCCAGGAAGATCTATCAGGCATAATACTCTCATTTGCCATGAGTTGATTAAGCATTACGATCGGACAAACATCTCCCATAGATGTGCTGCTAAGGTTGATATACAAAGAGCCTTTGACACTGTGAGCCGTACCTTCCTTCTCCATGCTATGACAACCTTGGGACTGCCTTCCAAACTTGTCCAATGGATTAGAACTTGCATCACTTTTGTCACCTACTCCATCAATCTCAACAACTCTCTTGTGGGATTCATCAAAGGGAGGAGGGGTCTCCGACATGGATGCCCCATGTCCCCCTACTTATTTTTCATTGCCATTGAATACCTCTCCCGTATCCTCAAATCCAAAACTCTCAATCCTGGCTTCAACTACCACCCAAAATGTGACCAACTCTCCATCTCCCACCTATGCTTTGCTGATGATCTCCTCCTCTTCTCTAGGGGAGACTTTGAATCCATTCGCATCCTTAAGTCTGGGATGGACCTCTTCAGAGATATTTCAGGTCTTCACTGCAACAACTCCAAATCCTGTATATATTTTGGAGGTGTTGACACCACTGTCCAAAACCACATTACTGACCTCCTCAACTTCCCCTCTGACACACTCCCCATGAAATACCTTGGCCTGCCCATGGGCTCCAAAAAATTAACTACCACCGATTTTGCCCCTCTCATCTCCCGCATCCTTGACCGCATCCAATCTTGGACCTCTAAAAACCTTTCATATGCTGGGCGGTTACAACTAATTAAATCTGTTCTTTTTAGCTTGCAGGTCTACTGGTGTAATGTCATCCTTATTCCTAAATCTGTCATCTCTAAAATTTAAGGCCTCATGCGGAATTTTCTCTGGAGTGGGAAGGAATATGGACACCGTAATCTTATTGCTTGGAGCACCATATGCACCCCAAAGGAAGAAGGCGTGCTCAGATTCAAGGAGCTTCTCAACTAGAACAAAGTATACTATTCTATGTGCACATACATGCAAAAACTCATGCACTTCAATATTCATCCACACACGGTCTAAAACTCATGCATATTTTCAACACAAACCCGATATATGCACTCATAGTGCAAATTAGGTACACAAACAAGTCATTATTCATGCACATACAAGCATAGATATATGTATGCACTTCACACGTAATTTGCACTCATAGTGCAAATTAGGTACACAAACAAACCATTATTCATGCATATTCACGCATTAAATCTTGCGTGAATGTGCATAACTTTTACACTAAATATGCATAGAAAATTTTGGACCGGATACAAAAAATGACGCAAAAAAAATTTGGTCCCGTAAAAAAAAAGGTTAACCGGTTTTACGCTGGTCAAAAGTGCATGAAATTATGTTGGAATGTGCATAACTTTTGCAAGGAATATGCATAGAAAATTTTGGCCCAGAAAATGAAAATTTTGGCCCAAAAACAAATAATGACTGGTCAACGCCGGTGACCGGAGTTGACTCCCTTAAGTACACATGACCACTTAAATGAAGCTTTTATCTCTTCCTTTGGATGGAAGTCTATCCAAAAGTGAAGGTTTATTATCATTTTACACCATGAGTCACATTCTCACTTGATCAAGCCTCATAATATTTTGATCGGATGTTGCTCATTACAAAAAATGTACATTAATTGGACAAATAAACGCCTATTTATTACAGAGTACTTAAGTAATTGACAGCCATTTATTTTGGAATAAATCAATTCGTGATAATAAAGAATTGTCTAGTGTTTTAATTTTATAGAAGACACTAAACCATTAACCATACCAATAAGAAAAATGATATTCAAATTCATAATTTCGTGCTTACAATTAGTTAAATTGAAAATTAAGACCAAACTTTTAATTTACGTCCTTCAGATAATATATGTGGAAGGCTCACTCTTTAAATTTTGTCAAAAAAGGAGACTACTTTTCATTGACATCCTCAAATAGTAAGTGCTCGTTTGGTTGATAAGTAAATTTTCATAAATTTAAATATCATAGGAATTGATATCAAATATATGTGTTTGGTTGACTTTTTATTTTTGAAAAACCCAGATTTTGTAATTCATGTGATTTTCAATTTCTGCAAAACATAGAAATTCCAATCACATAGAGAGGGATAAGTAAGATTTTTTTTCCTCATATTTCTCATGATATAGATTTTAACCAAATATAATTTACCAATTCTCATAAATTCAAATTCCCATGATATAATTTCACATGAAATAATTTCCTAGGAATTACACTTCATGTATTCAACCAAACGAGCACTAAGTCACTATATTTTATCTTATTTTGTTGCAAACTAAGTCACTAGATTTGATCTTTAACGTGACATTTCATTTTTTTCATGAACTTAATTAACACTACATTAGTAACATCAATAGATCTAGATATCACACTTGAATTTAAAACTATTAGAAATAGCATTACGTCCGACTTGTACATATATAATCCCACCCGAAAAATAACCAAAAAAATTCAGTTCAAGTGAGTGAAGGTGGTAAAGGCCCAAAGGCTACGTAGGGAATTAAACCCTTGACATTACTAGCAATTTTCATTTTTTTTACGCATAAATATTATTATTTAATTAATACGACTTCATATATTATCCAACAATTTAAATAAACAATATTTGAAAAAAAAAATCATTAACCTTTATGACACCCTAATTCTGACACACACATACATTACTAGCAAAATTGGTGATTATTATAATAATCACCAATTTAATTTGACGACAGGTGGCGAAAAATACCAGACATTTAAGAAAATAACCTAACTTTATATATATATGGATTTTGTATTGCGTTCTACAATTACCCTATTTTGTAAGTGCTAAAGTCGTTAATTGACTGTAAACCACACTAAACCGGCACAAAATCACACAATTTTATGCATTAAAATTATAAAATAGTACTCCGTAATAATTTAGATATTACTGTATTTTGAAATCATCAGTCATCTGACTCATCTCGCTCATCATATACTCAATAATGAATATTCTCCCTTCTCTCAGAACTGTTGTCCAATGGCACAAGCAATAGGATTGTGTATACAAAAGTAACGGGAATTTTGGCCTTAATTAGTTTGAAAAAGATCCGTCACGTTTTCTATCCCTTCATATCATGTATTCTGTTTTTTCCAGAATTTATTTTTAAAATTAATTTTTTATTCTAAATTCAGAAAAAAGTATCACTTATGAATTTATTTTATTTATCATAAATTATATAAAGAGTATGTTGTATATTCCAAAGAATTGCATTTCCTCTCTTTAATCAAACGAGCACCAAATATTATTTATGCTAATTAAGTATTTTAGTGTATCTTTGTTATATACTTATATATAATAAGTTACAAATTAATCTAAATCATATTGCTCATATTTTTCTAAAGCATATTAATTTGTTATATGTTTCATTCTATAGTTCATATAAGATATATATAAAAGACACATCTCCTTAACAAAACATGAAGATTATGTAAAATCGTACAAATTTTAGGATAGACATGACTTTAGTGAGAGGTATTAAATTTGTTGGAATGAAATAAAGTAAAAAAATCACAAACTTTTAGACTGCCCGCCATACTTTCGATATCAAACTTGTTTGTTCACTAAATGTTCCTGAATAGTTAACAAAAAGTAGCCATTTATTGGAAAAATTAACACCCACTTACTACCTTATCAATTGGCATCGACTTACCAATATCCAGTCTGTATAAAGGTAAACTAGTGTTAGGCTTCTTAAGTGTTCTTAGGAAAATTTGCGTTGGAATCCTCTTGGTGATATCATGAAAAAAATTGAAATTGGGAGAGTGGGAGTCACCCTTAAAAATAAGGTCACAAAGTACCTGGTTCAACATAGAGTAACACTGATCGATC
Source organism: Rheum nobile (assembly GCA_027886185.1). Taxonomy (NCBI): domain Eukaryota; kingdom Viridiplantae; phylum Streptophyta; class Magnoliopsida; order Caryophyllales; family Polygonaceae; genus Rheum; species Rheum nobile. Next base: position 869,261 of record WOAB01000190.1, read on the forward strand.
GAATCAAATGAGTCATAAAACAGAAATAAATAAGATGGCATTGATTAATTGTAACGGGGTGAAATGTACTAATAATATATCTATCACAAGATCGCCTAATTTGTTGAGTTTGAAAATATTTAATGAATTTATTGAAGTTTTTGTAAATGCGATATTAGATATTAAAATTTTCTTCTGATTTTATGGGAGAGTCTTCCTTGAAAAAGGGCCCACGAATTACCCGATTCAAACATAGAGCATCACTGACTAATCGAACCAGATGAGTTATAAGACAGAAAATCAAACAGATGGCATTGATTGATTGTGACTGGAGATGAAAAAGCGTAATGTATTTATTATAAGATTGCCAAAAATGTTAAGTTTGAAATCAATTTAATTAATTTGACAAAGCTTTTCTCAATTAGATATTAATTTTGCTTTTGATTTTATTGAAGAGTCTCCCTTCAAAAAGGGGCCACGAAGTACCCAATTCAGTAGTGGAGTGACATTGATTGATCGAACTAGATAAATCATAAGACAAAAAACCTAAAATATGGTAGTGATCGATTAACTAAACTGAAAACTAAAATGCGTAATGTATTTATCATCAGATCACCTAGTTTGTTAAATTTGAAATCAATTTGATGATATTGGCAAAGTTTTTCTAAATGCGATCTTAGATATTAAAATTTCCTTTTGATTTTATGGGAGATCGAGTCTCCCTTGAAAAAGGAGCCAATAAGTACCCGATTCACACGTAGAGCGACACTGATTGATCGAACCGGATGAGTTATAAGACAGAAAACCAAATATGGAATCAATTAGTTTTAACAAGAGATAAAAATGCGTAATGTATTTATCATTGGATCGCCTAATTTTGTACGTTCAAAATCAGTTTAATGATTTCGCAAAGTTTTTCTAAATGCGATCTTAAATAATAAATTTTTCTTTTGATTTTTTGGGAGAGTCTCCTATATATATAAAAAAGGGCCACAAAGTACACAATTTAGTCATAGCGGCACTGACTGATCGAATCGCATGAGTCATAAGACATTAAACCAAAAGAGTGGCATCAATTTATTTTAAATTAAGATGGAAATGTGTAATGTATATATCGCCGGCCGGATCGCCAAATTTGTTAAGTTTAAAATCAATTTAATGAAATTGGCAAAATTTTTCTAAATGCGATCTTAGATATTAAATTTTGCTTTTGATTTTATGGGAGAGTCTCCCTTGAAAACGAAGCCAATAAATATTTAATTCAAACGTAGAGCGACATTGATTGGTCGAACTAAATGAGTTAGAAGACATGAAACCAAAAAAAATGGCATTGATTAATTGTAACTAAAGACGAAAATGTGTAACGTATTTATCATCGGATCGCCTATTATGTTAAGTCTAAAATCAATTGAATGAAATTGGCAAAGTTATTTGAATGCGATCTTAAATGTTAAATTATGCTTTTGATTTTATGGGAGAGTCTTCCTTCAAAAAGGGGCCATGAAGTACCCGATTTAGTCGTAGAGCGACACTAATTGATCGAACTAAATAACCAAAAAAATGGCACTGATCGTTTAACTGAATTGAAGACTAAAATGTGTAATGTATTTATCACCAGATCGTCTAATTTGCTAAGCTTAAAATCAATTTGATGAAATTGGCAGAGTTTTTAAATGCAATCTTAGATATTAAGTTTTGATTTTAATTTAATGGGAGAGTCTCCCTTGAAAAAGGGGCCACAAAATACCTCATTTAGCCGTAGAGTGACACCGATTGATCGAACTAGATGAGTCATAAGTCATAAAACCAAAAAAATGACACTCATTAAATGTAACTAAAGACGAAAATGAATGTATTTATTGCTGGATCACCTAATTTGTTAAGGGTATAAAATCAATTTAATGAAATTGGCAAAGTTTTTTTAAATGCGATCTTAGATATTAAATTTTGCTTGTGATTTTATGGAAGAGTCTCCCTTGAAAAAGAGGCCACGAATACCCGATTCAATCGTAGAGCGATACTGATTGATCGAACCAGATGAGTCATAACTCATAAGATAGAAAACAAAAAAAAATGGCATTGATTAACTGTAAAAGTGAAGACGAAAATGTATAATGTATTTATCAACGGATCGCCTAATTTATTAAGTTTAAAATCAATTTAATGAAATTGGGAAAGTTTTTCTAAATGTGATCTTAGATACTAAATTTTGTTTTTGGTTTTATGGGAGAGTCTCCCATTAAAAAGGGGCCACGATGTACAAGATTTAGTCGTAGAGTGACACTAATTGATCGAACTAGATAAGTTATAAGACTTGAAAAAAGGTATCGATCGATTAACTGAATTGAAAACTAAAATGCATAATGTATTTATCACCGAATCGCCTAGTTTGTTAAGTTTTAAATCAATTTAATGAAATTGACAAAGTTTTTGTAAATGCGATCTTCCAAATTAAAATTTTGATGTTGATTTTATGTCTATTTTTTCTTCTATTGGTGGGGTACGATGTATTTATTATTGGAAGTTGCACATATTGCTATAATCTATGAACATTTTCTTTATACATTGGTTCAAAATGAGATGAGTAATTATTAAATTGTAAATTTTAGAATTTTTTTGTAGAATATCTATATATATCTACTTAAAAGTTGACTTTCTTGCCCTCATTAATGATTCACTTGAATTCTCTTCAACTGTTTTGCTTCACAATAGACTTGAATAATATGTTTTGCCATCAAATATTGGGTCACTGAATGATATAAAAAGACAAAAAAAATGCAATCAGATATTGGGCTATTAAAAATTGGGCCACACATGCATGGACGGCCCTACTGCATCCCAAATGGAATAGGCGTCAACTGCTAAGCCTTTCATCTCTCACAATTAACACATTTAAGTATATAAAGATGAAATAACAGCCAAAAAAAGCTTAAGTCAAACGGAATTTTAACCGGAAAAAAAAAAAGAGCCAAGTCAAACGGTTGTATCACATTACAACTATATTTAAATCACAAGAAGTTCAAAAAGTGGCAAACATTTGGAGGCTCTAGAGAGAGGGGCTCTCCCTTCTCTCTAGAAAACCCTCAAAAATCAAATGGTTAATCCCCAACAACAGGAACAACCTTTCATCTATTTTTATCAAACCCTAAAGTTTGTAGCCACCAACCCTCAATCCCCAACCCCATTCAATCTCGGCCTAGGATCAAACCCTAAAGTTTGCAGCCACCATCCCTCAATCCCCAACCCCATTCAATCTCGGCATAGGAGAAACAATCCAGATCTGGGGCTACCGTCTCTAGTGGCCTCTCCTAGGACGCCGGTGTCTCCCCCTCCGTCTCCGTTCGGATCTTCCTCCCAACCCGCCGACCCGGGCTCCAACTACAAGCTCCCCGTCTTCTTCTTTGTCCACGGCGACGTCGCTCGGAGATCCACCTCTCTCTCCCTCGCCTCCCACATCTCCGCCCTAGAGTCAGAGGCTCTCCGATAAGGACCAGATCGTCTCCGATCTCCGCGGGAAGCTTGAGTCTCTCGACACCTCACTTTCGGACGCCACCGATAAGCTCGCCGCCGCGCAGCAGGAGAAGGTTCTCGCTCTCTCCCTGCTCTGCCCCTTCCACCCTCAATACCACTCCTACGTCCAGAAGATCGCTGTCGACGTCGGCGCCATTGCAGTCTCTGTCGCAATCCCTCTTCAATGTTGCCTGGGCTGCTATAGAGAGAGGTTATCAGTCATTCTCTACCGTACTATGTTCTGAACCATCTCAAAGAAAGGCTTCACAAGCCAACATTTCAAACAAATCCCCTGTTGTTATCAACACAAATCAAAATTTTGTTTGCTAACAGCATAACTCCGATGATGTACTTCGAAACAATACCCCTAAAAAACAGGTCTTCGTTCTTGCCCATCAAGTTTGAATGAAGAAAACAAAAGAAAAGAAAATGATAAAAGGGGAAAAGGTCTAAGCGTGTTGATTACGCTGACCATGAAAAACAAACAATATTATATTAATGCTTTTATGAGCTAGTCCTGCAAGCTTTTAAACATGCAGTCCTATAACCCCAGGCATCTCCCACCTCTCTCTTATTTTTAGAGAGAGACAACGGGAAGAACACAACCGGCAGCCCCCGACTGGCGATTGCCACCACTACCGGGTAACCCCCGACACCACTAATAACCTCTTTCTCTGGGCAATCCCCAACATCATCGGGCAACCCCCGACCACTTCTAGATAACCCCCGTCTCCCATCATCACCGGGTAACCCCGACACCACATCAACAATAATATCAAAATACCCATCTACTACCACCAAATTTGACCTGATTTGGGCTCCATCACAGATATGGTGATGTTGGTCCCCTTTAGGAGTGCACCAACTCCAAACCATTACTATCTTCTCAACCTTAGTCAAGACCAAATTGATGGATTCAATCACATTAATTTCACCCTTGTTAACCTTTTTTATTTCTATCTTGATCAAGCATGGGTGGAAAAATTCTCGCGGCTTTTGTGGAATATATCTTGGGTTCTGGCTGAGTCGTCGGTCGTGGTCGTGTCTGTGGCTGAATGAAGACCCCTCTCGAACGAGGGCAACGTCATGGTTGATGCTCCTAAAGATCCTTCATCAAGGTGAAGGCAACGTCAAGGTAGCCCGTTCAGCACTTCCGCAGGTGTTCCTGTATGACCCTTTCCTGGTGGCACCCTTGAGTCTTGTTGACTCCTTGCCTACCTTAGATTTTTGTATTCTCCTTTGCTTCGGTGTAATTTATGTGCTTGTCTTTGGTTCTTACTGTTCGATTTGTACCGACGCCGATTTTATCGGCCTCTCGAGCTACCCGATGTGGTTATGTCGGGTACCTTGAATTCTTTCCTCATCAAAAAAAATAAAAAAATAAAAAATCACAAGAAGTTCAAAGGTCGTACAACATAAAACGGCAAACAACAAGCTTTTTAACACAAAAAAACAATTGAAACTGTTGTACCACATCATAGCTATATTTAAATCAGACGTTCAAATTCTATTGTCGTAGCCGTTATACTATTGTCGTCCCCTGGTGATCCAGCCTTAGTGACGACCCCAACAATTTAATCATTGGCAGTCCAATAGCTACATATTTAAATCAAAGTTTGTACATCACAAAATAAAAAAATAAAAGCAGAAGTTAGAATCCTATCCCACAAGTGAAACGGTTCTACCACATTATAACTATATTTAATATATAAATTACATTAGCATTACACTTATCTCATCTCTTCCTATATATATATGATACTTGACCACCCTACTACTCTTCGCTTCGCTGCTCCATCCTTCACACACAAATAACAATCATGAAAGAAACTATATACCACTAAACCAATTAACCGAAAGGTTTAACTCTGACATGTTTGTCGCAAGTGGGATGCCTTCGACATGATCAATTACATACATCATCACATGCTTCATTCTATCCGATAACATGGTACGTAAACAAAGCAAGGAATATTTGGTTTAATTTTCTCTCTAATTCAATAAATAACTGAAAGTTACAGACAACTTTATGTTATCATCTCTAGAGTGACAGATCCACAAGGTTTCTAAATATTTTGGCTGAAGGGGATCAAAATTAATTTAAACACAGAAGAAAAATTGTGTTTAAGGAAGTTTTCAACAAGCTCACCACGCAAAATAAGGTAACAAATTTCTCTGTATTAATTTAGATTAACTCATTATCTGTATTTAGATCAACTCATTATAATTGTTAATATAAATGTTTTTTGTTTAAAGGGGATCAAAATTGCTTTAAACACACAAGGAATATTCTGTTTAAGGAAGCTTTCAACAAGCTCACCACACAAAATAAGGTAACAAATTTATCTGTATTTAGATCAACACATTATAATTGTTAATATAAATTGATGAAAATTATGTCCTCTACTTATATAGGGGTTGCACGAAATAAAGCAAGTTGACGCAATGCATAAAGCATTAAATCATGTACAATAACGTAAAATTTTCTATGTAATTCAGTTGTATTGTGTTTATTTTTATATTTTGCTTTCAACATGGAGTAGTGTTTAATAATCTCATACTCACTACCTTGCTGACATTATGAGGACATGCAAATGTGTTATACTCAACATATAGAATCATTTTGACAAGTATATTACTAACTGAAAGGGAAGCAATTTAAACTCACCTTGTTAGATACACTTTCTTCTTCCAAAATAATAAGACAGCCTCTACACATACAATTGGGAGATAGTGGGCAGCACCTTAAAAAGACATGGTCGCTGAAGTAAGTATAATTATTAAGTTAAAAATGTGAATGAGGATTCCCGATTGTCGAGGATGCAAGTATATATCCACCTCATGGTAAACTATCCTTGATTATATGTATTTGGATCTCTTTAGTAGTCTACACATGCATGCACTAAATACTTACATCTACCGGTTTAAATTTATTAATATAATTTTCTTTTGATTGAGATAGGTTAATTTTATGTAAAGATGTCAGAGGATTGGATAATCTAATAGCACTATTGAGGTATCGATTGTTTACATTATGCACGGGTAGCTTTCACTAGAAGGAGGACAAATATAATTGATTTTGGACAATTGATTGTTAGTAATGAATAAAGCAAACTATTTTATGGACGATGTAAACCCTTCAACTTTTGGTAGCATAAATTCAACTAGGTTCGTATTTTTAGTTCCTTTTTTGTACTAATCGATTTAGGTAGGTGTGTTGTTATTTTGGTTAAGGATGATTTTTGTTGTTCTATTTTATACATATTCATTTTACACTCATCATGTATATATACTAAATTTGGCCTCATTTTTCTTGGTCTAGAGGAATTAATCAAGGATGGAAGTCGAAATAATTGATATATACTCACTCTCACATATGAAATGTACAAGGAAGAAGTTATGAATTATAATTTCGCTAAGAAGAGTAAGCATGTACCAATAAAATAACTAATGTACTTTTATATAAAATGTAACAAGGTTTAAGAATATGCAGAGTCACCAATTATTTCTATTACTTATAAGAATAGGAAGTAATGGCTAATATATTTTAATTAAAATGATATTTGTCTAGGAATATGTAAAGTCAATATGACTAATAAAACGATATATATTCCAGACCAAAAAAATAAAACAATATATTAATGAATATTAATAACTAAAGCATAACAAAAAACATTATTAAAAGTCAATATATTTGTAAGATAAAGGCAAAAGTTAGAAATGTGGAGGGTAGTAGAGCATGAAATGAGAGTTGTTGTAGGAAGTTTTTTACAAATACTTCAGTTCAAGCACAACATATACAACATATAATTAGATAGAAATTTCTAAAATATTCCCCAAATATTTTCTAAGGAAAATAAATGCATCCCTACAAAAAACAACTACCGCCTTAATTCAAAATTTAAATTGAACTTCTGACCAAATAAATAAATAAAATTGTACTTCGTACAATCATGATATTTTATACCTAAAATACTTAGATATTACATTAAATACATATAAAACAATATATCATTTAAGATAAAACATGCAACAACAATCCATATATTATAAATTCACATTTAAACCACGACAACATATACACAAAAAGCTCGTGCTTTGCACGTGCTTCGATTTCTAGTTATCTTAATGATTGTATTTTTAAGTAGTTGTGGCAAAAGCTAAAATGACCTTATTTCTTAATAGAAGGAGTATTAAATTTGTTTTTGATTTTATGGGAGAGTCTCCCTTCAAAAAGGGGCCACGTCTCGTTTCAGTCGTAGAGTGACATTGATTGATCGAACTAAATAAGTCATAAGACAGAAAACAAAAAATATGGCACTGATCGATTAACTGAACTGAAGACTAAAATGCGTAATGTATTTATCACTGGATCGCCTAATTTGTTAAGTTTAAAATCAACTAGGATCCTAAGCCCGTGCTTCGCACGGGCATGCGATTTTTTTGTTTTATTTGGATATACGGGTTATACTACTAATAAGCGTTAGTGCAAGTTTTCTTGTGTCATGTGTTATTAGTAAGAAGTTTTTTTGTTGGTCCATACTATTAGGTGTTTCCAATACTCTAGCATGTAGACGATGAATGAACCACATCATGTAACAGAAGTGGCAATATGTTGCCTTATTTATAACTGAATTTGTTATGTAAACATTTCCATGATTTCTCATGATTATCTAATTGGAAATGATAGGTGTAAACCCGTATTTTGATACATTATATATGAGAGTATATTGTATGATTATATAAGGCCAAATTGACAAAATAATTTTGGATGATTGTCCATTGATAGGGAACTGTTTCAAACGTGGCGACATCTCCCTAAATGGATGATGATGATGAGACTTTAGTAATTGCATTTGGATGCAAAAGTGACTGCATTAGAGTCATGTGGCTCAAGCAAAAGGACATTTACATAATGTTAATGATCATGGGAACTAAAACATGATCATGTATTTAACCTTTATTTGGGTGAATGAAAGGTGTTATAACCTTTGGATATATAAAATAGACTTATGGCATGTGATATCTTAATTATCCTAGATTTGAGGATGATAGAGGATTTGAGGATAATGTTAATGAATCCATACTTAGCTTAATTAGGAGTCAAATTTATACGATTCTATATTATTAATTAACTTTCTTACTGAAACTTAGAATTTGGTGTAAAATGTGCAGAAGTCTTCATGCGTCTACAATGCAAATTGCAGGATGTGAATAAGTATTATAATGAGCCAATAAGTAGGTGTACAACCAGTTTGAAGATCAACTACAAATTTTTTAATGATTAATCATGCTACGATGCACGGACACATAATCACAATACATAAAAGCAATAGTGGAGCAACGCCCTGAAAGAAAACAACTATAAAAGGAAAACGGGGTAAAGTAAGCTAGCGTGCTAAATGAACCAAGTGTCTCGAACAGACGAGTTGTTGGTGGAGCAAAGCGGGCTCTTTTCTTCAAACGGAGGCTTGGCCGGGCTGTTCTCTGTGGGAGAAGGCCTGGTCGTGCTGTTTGCCTTTGGCGGGCTGTTGGCCTTTGGCGGACTGTTTGTCTTTGGCAGACTGTTGGCCTTGGCCGAGCTGTTTGTCTTTGGCAGACTGTTGGCCTTGGAAAAAGCCATAGCCGGGTTGTTCTCCTTGGGAGGACTGTTGGCCTTGGCCGGGCTGTTTGCCTTTGGCGGGCTGTTGGCCTTGGCGGACTGTTGGCCTTGGCGGACTGTTTGTCTCTGGCGTTAACCATCTCCTTCGTAATCATCTTCAAGTCTATGTCTGTTAAAGGCTCCATATCGAAATCGTAATAGAATCCGTTTTCAATACAGGGTCCTATAGTCACTTTGGCATCAGGGAAGAGCTTTTGAACAACCATTGACATTACATGAGCACACTACAAAGCATAACAATACTACTTTAAACGCTGGTTTTTCATTTGATTTCTCAAAGTGTTTTTAACAATTGCAACTACAACGAACCAATGGACTAACTTTTAAGTTGGAATTGCAAAATTACAATCTTCTAATTCTAATTGGAGTTTCGAAACTCTGTAGTAAAAAGGCCCTAATTTTTCCGAGAAAAATCTAAACCTTCAGCAAATTGTACCAAATTCTCCAACTTCCCACCTTCTACTTTCACATCCACAACAACATATATAAATCATCGACCATGGAAATCAAAAATCTGAACAGAAACACCAAATTCTCCAACTTCCCACCTTCTCCTGTCACATCCACAACAACATATATAAATCATCGACCATGGAAATCTGAAATCGGAACAGAAACATACCGTGTGATGAATCCGGAGGAGCAGCTCCGATGAGTTGTTGGTTGAAAGCACAAATTTGCCGCCGTCGCCGATGGATAAATCCTCCAATTTCGTCTCTTCTTTGACATTGCTCGCCACGGTCCCCACAGCAGAGGTGTAAAAAGCATTACTATTCTCCAATTTAGAGAGAGATTCCAGTTTTCAGTTCAGCGCCCACCAATAGTGTTAAAAGGTGAACGGATTCGACGAGATTCTGAGGAGAACGATGACGCCGATGACGATGAGGAGGGTGCAGAGGAGGGCTAATGCTGGTTTTTAAAAGGTGAAGCAAGGGTGCGGAGGGCAGGAGTGTTTAAAGGTGAATCAATAACATTAATGGACATTATTGTTGGTGTTACGTGAAAGGGTCAGCCTATTCATCTTCTCCGCATAGTAATTCTCATAACTGCATCTTTTTCTCAGACTCTTCGTCGTCCCTTCGTTATTTGGAGTTGTATTATCTCAACCTTTAATGGGCCGTTTCAACATCTGGGCCTCATAAGAATACTACATAAGGCCTTCAGGCCCGTTTCAGCACATAGGTTTTCATTTTGGTGTCTTAAAAGTTAGCATTTATTGCACCAGAATGCTAACTTTTTATTAGATATAGATTTAATGAAATTGGCAAAGTTTTTCAAATGCGATATTAGATATTAAATTTTGCTTTTGATTTCATGGGAGAGTCTCTCTTCAAATTGGGACCACGAAGTACCCAATTTAGTTGTAGAATGACACTAATTGATCAAACTATACAAGTCATAATACTGAAAATCATAAATAAATAAAAAGGCATTGATCGATTAAGTGAATTAAAGATTAAAATGCGTAGTGTATTTATCACCGAATCGCCCTGTTTGTTAACAAATCAATTTTTAATGAGATTGGTAAAGTTTCTCTAAATGCGATCTTAGATATTAAATTTTGTTTTCGATTTTATGGAAGTCTCTCTTGAAAAGGGGGCCACGATACCCGATTTAGTTGTAGAGCGACACTGATTGATCGAACCAGATGAGTAATTAGATAGAAAACAAAAAATGATACTGATTAACTAAAACTGAGACGAAAATGAATGTATTTATCACCTAATTTGTTAAGTTTAAAATCAATTTAGTGAAATTGGCAAAGTTTTTTTAAAATGTGATCTTAGTTTTTAAATTTTGATTTTGTGGGAGTGTCTCACTTCAAATTAGGGCCACGAAGTACTCAATTTAGTTATAGAATGACATTGATTGATCAAACTAGATAAGTCATGATACTGAAAATCATAAAAAAAGACATTGATCGATTAACTGAACTGAAAACTAAAATGCGTAGTGTATTTATACCGAATCGCCTAGTTTGTTAAGTTTTAAATCAATTTAATGAGATTGCCATAGTTTTTTTTAAATACGATCTTACATATTAAATTTTGCTTTTGATTTTATCATATATTTTTCATTTACATAAAAATGAACACTTTTCTTAATCAATATTACAATATAGTACATATCCAAATTAATCCAAGTCACAACACTTGCTCTTAAGTCGAAAAAATTCAAAGTGGCTCAATACAATTTGATTTAAAATTACTTCAATGTACGTAAAACAACTCAAATCAAAAACTAATAAAATCCATCCGAATTGTACATACCCCAACTCAAACTTGACCAAAACATTTTGGCTCAATTCTAACTCTATATAATAAAAGTGGTAAAGGACTAGCTCACATTTTTTTTTACCCTTGATAATTATCAGTATTTAATGTGACTTAATTGATCAACAAATTAATGAACAATTTCAAAAAAAAAATTAAAAAAATTGAGAGAAACCCACAAACCTTTATACACACCATAAATCTGACAAATTCACGCCGTTTTATCTCAACCTTCGCTTATTTAACAACTCCCTCTTGAGCTCTCTCGTCATCTCATTTCATTCCATTCCATTCCATTCCATTCCATTCCATTCCATTCCATTCCATTCCAATCCAATTCAATTCTCTCTTCCTCTCTCTCTCTCAAAAAACCTTCATTTGTTGAGCCATGGATGCAGGAGTAGGAGAAGAAACCCATCTCTACAACAACTCCTCCTATGGCTTCGACTTCGGCTCCTATGGCTACCCGAATTTACCATCTTGCCCCTCTCCCATCTCAAGGCCACCGTTGTCCGCCTTGGACAAGTTCCTCCTGAGCCACCACTCCTCCCCATCCACACACTTCGCCGCTCCAACCCTAGAGGACCAGGAGAGGGAGATGCGGACCGCCTTCGGCGAGTTCTCGCCGTTCTCGTCCGGTTCGGTCTCGACCCATGCAAGTGGGTCCCACCAGACCCCTGCTTCGTGGCTCCTCCCTCTCTTGCAGGACCAGCCAAGCTACTTCAACAACAACTACCTCTCGACGCTCTCGTTTGATGACGAGGATGATGAGCTGTTCTTCCAAGGAGGGCTTTTCGAAGGCGGCGTCATCGATTTCGATCAACAAAATGCTGTGGTGGGTGCTGATCTGGCGGGGGCCACCGCCAGGCGAGGAAGAGGAGGACCTTCCGCCTTCCTCATCAAAGGCCAATGGACTGAAGAAGAAGATAGGTAAAACAAAATTCATTTTTATTTTTTATAAATATAAATTAATTCTGTCTGTTTTTTTTAATGTATTAATTAGTTTTGATGAATTTTGTTATTACATGTTTTTCATCTTATAATTTGTTGAAATTGATGACTAATCTTCCCTTTTTTGGATTAACAAATTTAGTGCACTGATTGAACTGGTGGATGATCTTGGGCTTCGGAAATGGGCTTTGATTGCCGAGAAGTTGATGGGAAGAACTGGAAAACAATGTCGCGAACGTTGGCAAAATCATCTTCGCCCTGATATTAAGGTCTAATTTCATGCCCTTCTTAATTAACAGATCTTGATAGCACCAAAAAAAAATTTAACAGATCTTGATCTGTACATACTTATATACATATTTCCAGTTAGTTGATTAATCATGGCCATGTTGACCTAATTTCTCGTAGTTTCGTATCGATTAGAATTTTGGATTAGTAGAACCTCGATCTGAGATAAAACATGAATGTCACGTTAAAATTAATAGGGATAATTATCTGATTATATATCTTAATTAATCTCGGCCATGTTGACCTAATTTGTCGTATAAAGTCTCGTATAGATTAGAATTTGGGATTAGTAGAATGTCGATGAGAGATCGATCGATGCATGTCACGTTGAAACCGGGTGTGACTTCTTGTTTGTCACTTGCTGACGATGATTATATCATTATAATATATATTATATAGTTAATTGAACTTTTATTCCATGGATCTTTACTTTTCTTGTACCAAAATTTTTTCCATGTCTGGATCAAAATATTAAAAAGGTTGCATAAAAAACTCAAGGCAGTCGGTTTGCTGTCGGTTTGGATTTTCACATTGAGTCACAGTACATCACTCTTTTGTTAGCCTATGCATTCAATTTCATGTGAATTGGCTTCTTTTCCCCTGAAAATATGCTGATTTGGCTGGCTAGGGAATCCAACTTCACTCCTCTATCAATCTATTTCCCACTAAGGAACTCAATTTAAGGTTACCAACAATGATTGATCGCTCAACAACTTAACTAGATATGTTATCGACTTTTCGTTATTGACGCGACAATCCATTGATCGTTATCGACTTTCCTACATGACGCAACTTGCACATTGCACTAGCTAGGCTGCCCTATATGACGCAACAAACCCAATGTTGTCCTCCACTTAATAATTTCTTATATGACTACACAAAAAAATCGTACGTTGTTAAATCTTTTTTGTTGGTTTGATCAGAAGGATTCGTGGACCGAGGAGGAGGAGCAAAAGTTGGTCCTGGCTCATCAGTTGTTCGGGAACAAGTGGGCTGAGATCGCGAAAAAAATCTCTGGAAGGACCGAGAACTCGATCAAGAACCACTGGAACGCGACAAAGAGGAGGCAAAATTCCAAGAGGAAAAGCAAGAAAATCGACGGCAAAAATGGGAGGCCAAAGAGTTGTGTGTTGCAAGACTACATCAAGAGTCTAATGAATGCCAACCCTAGCCATGAAGATCTCTCTGACACTGAGTCCTCAACGTTGCTTGAGTGTAGCTGTGATGACGAGATCCTCTTCATGCAGAAGATCTTCAAGGAGGTCCAAATGAACCACCCCATCACTCCTCAAGTTGTGACCTATGACGATCAAGTCAAGTTAGTGGCTGAAAACAAGCCTGATTATGACATGACTCAAGCAATCGAGCAAGGAGGTTTGGACTATGGTTATTATGAGAACCCGGTTGATCTCACTCAAGAAGTGATCATGGATGTTGATCCAAATGCCAATGCTAGAGTGTCTGGACCACTCCCCTCGGACCTCTATATGGCTCAATTGCTTGAAGGGGCCGGTTGCTTTGGTACGAGTCCATTGCCGTTGTTCTCGACTAATGATGAGTACAACTACGTCTATGATGACATCATTGAGGTTGACGTGGAAATGGAGGACTTCAAGATGAATCAAGTGCGCAACGACTTGGAGGAGGTGGTGTACGTGGCGAGTATCTATTCGAACGGCAAGGCGCACGCCAACCCGGAGTTTGGCTCGCCCCTTTGGTACCAAATCTAGGCTTCAATTTGTGTGATGGAAGTTGCTTGTTCTGTTTTGTTTTTAGTACTGTCTTTAAATTTTTAGTCCTTGTTTTAATTTGGAATATTGTCATGGTTTAATTTAAAATGCATGTTGTTGTCACAAATTTGGAAAGTGCCCTATTCTTTGGTCTTGATCATGTTGTTGGTAATTCAGTTGATTGTGGGGCCACAAGACTAGTGCTGAAAATTTACCTTGGAAATTGAAGTTGAAGATGGTAAGTTGATAGAAGTTGAAATGTATGGACGGTGTGAAATTTCATGTGTTCTGGTATTACTTTAAAAGATTTTGTGCACCAAATGGAGCATAATTTATGGGATGTTCCGATCCTTATTATTGCTCAGTTTCTACATTTATTACATTTTGTGTCAATTATTTTGACCAAAAAACATTTTTTATTTGTTTAATATATTGACGTAATAAATTTAGTTTTTTTTATTACAGGAAAGAAACGAACGTGTAAAATGCTTTCTTACATTGTTCGGTGCATTCACAATATCCATGCAACATAGACCCGACCAAGAACCCTACCCGACCCGACAGTCAAACCCAAGTCCAAATAATATATAGACGGTTATTCCGAAGCTGCCCTTACTCGACCTAAGTTAACTCGATTGATTTAAATTCGAAAATTTTAAGATTATATTTTGAATATTATAACACGAATACTTCTATAATTCAAAATGACCCAATCCAATAATGATTTAAACTTGAAATAATATGACTGAAAAGGACTGGAAGTTTGTGAAGTAAATTCACATTTCTTGCATGTTTTTTCTTGTATAAATGTTCGATTTTGTTTTTTGGAAACATTTCTTTTATTAAATTGGCAATTTTCATCATATACCTATTATATATCTATGATTACTGAAATTACGGGTCTCTCAGGACTCACATGATGAATTTAATTACAAGTAATGGACCAATGGTGAAAAATATAAACCCACTAATCCTTCATCTCCCTTAGTTCTACTTACCGTTACTAACTTACTATATTTCATCATAAACCATTTAATATTGCCTTTTGAACTTCAGCAATTATCTTAAATTTGTATTAACCAACTTACCTTTTAAAATATCAACTCAATATAATAAATGATAAGTAATCTCTAAAACAAGAATGTTATGATTTTACAAATTCATTTAAAATATAATAATATTTGAAGGAGTTTGATTTCAAAAAAAAAAGTAATCTCTAAAACAAGAATGTTATGATTTTACAAATTCATTTAAAATATAATAATATTTGAAGGAGTTTGATTTCAGAAAAAGTAATCTCTAAAACAAGAATGTTATGATTTTACAAATTCATTTAAAATATCACCATTGGCATCACCACTATAACGAGTTTACAATAATGGTATTTTTAGGCTTAAATATTTATTATGATTTTTTACTAAAAAAATCATATATTAAAATAATACATGTAAGGGAAAGGATCTCGCGAGAACGCTACATATTTAGAACAAAACTAGCTTAATCCATGTGCCTTGGAGTTGATATAATATTGGTTAGTATTAGATTTTTTTCATTCTTATCACATATATGAAGATTTTTAGCCCTTACTTGTTAATAACTTTTGATATTGAGATCAACATAAAACTGATTATGGAGAAAGATATAATGTTAGAAGTACAAACTTAATATTACAATGTCAATAGTCATATCGAAAAAAACACTAAAATAAATTATTTTATTAAAACTTGAATGAGTATAAGTGTCTAATGATGTAATGAGCGTGTTGAAAATCAAAATGTATGACCAATTTTGTTGTCTGAAATGATTCTTAATTCCATGTATAATATGATTGTACGTTCATTGAAATTTCCCGTAAACATGGTTATCAACAAACAATGAATTTACATTATTCAAGTATTGCTGATCAAACAATATTTTTTGCTCTTAATCATATATCTTGGACTCAATTTACTACCGGTGACAACCAAAATATTAGTATAATTCTCATATCCTTAAAAAGTAAGCACAATATCTTTTTTTATTAATCAAAATACGAAATTGTTCTTCTAGCCATAATTGTACAATCATATGCAAGATTGCACACTTAATTTATGAAAATGTGTACAACTCAACTTGTAAATTAGTTTGGTTGGTTCAATTGGGTTTGGATCTTCGTGTCATATAAATTTACGGTTGGGTCATAATGGGTTTGTTGTGGGTTCCACCCAACGTGTAAAAAATGTCAATTTTTATATGATTATTTAAATTATTTTGATAATCAAATTGATGACATAAACATTTCAAATTATTAAAATTAATATTAAAATTAAATTATTAGTAATAACATATTATTATATAATTATTTTATTATAAAATATATTATAATACTCAATATAAATGAATTTGACATGTACAAAAACAGGTCGAGTCAACCCAGCTTGTTGGGGGTCGATAAAATCCAAAATTTTCTAAACCCATTAGGTTCGATTCAGGCTATGTTTTGACAACTCTAATATAGTTTGATATATAAATTAGTTTATAGTATTTATCTATATAAAAATTATCAAATTATCTCAAAAATATTAAAATAATCATATATAATAATTTATACTGAAACTTAAGGAAACTAAACCATATCAATGATATTAAACATAATAAAAGAATTAACATAAGAAGATGATGATTGTGGCACAACGTAGGATGTACATATGACAATAGTTGATGTAACTTAATGTGGTGATGACATGTAACCTTAATCCTTATTGTTTTAGCATTATATAATAGACATGTGTACGTATGGAAAAACATTTGTTTTGAAAAAAAAATGTGTTAGTTTTAGAATACTTGTATATGTGTTAATTTTTACATAAATGTGTATAAATATGTATCAACTTTATATGAGGCGTGCATCATTTTTCTAATGAAAATATACACAACATTTTTTTTAAATACTATAAAAGCTGATTTGGTGGCAAAAGTTTATGATAAAACTTTCAAATCTACATTTCTCCATGTACCATTGAATTAAATATGACATAAATGCTTCTTATCTAAAGTTTATGATGAAACTTTCAAATCTACATTCCTCCGGAGTAGTATATAGTAAAGAACCGTTCTTGTATTATTTAGAACTTTTATCATAAAAGATCATATTAGTATTTTTTTTATCAATTTGTGTCACGATTAATTAAATAGTACATGATTGAAGGGTCATATAGATGGTTTATACATTTACACTGGACTATCGTATCGGATCTCTCCACAATAATGTTCCATTCCACGTATCATATATTACTTGTCTTACAATGAAGGACCTACATAGGGCCAAGTGGGAATACAACTTCCACTGGGATTTAAAACACAATAAGACTCCTATTAGGCTTTGCACTACATGATCTACTCCTATTTTAGCGGTACCTCTTCCATCACACTATCTCCCCCTGATGCTCTCTCCATGATGCTCTTGGCTGCCCCATCCCACCCCAACTCCACCGCCCTTTTCCCCTTCTTGCTTCCCTTCCGACTCTCCTGCGCCCTGCCCGCTCCCTCTGTGCCGCCCCGCCGGCCTAAGGCCGTGCGATAGGTAGACACAGCTCCAAATCCTCCAAACTCCCCACCTCCAGAGCCTCTAAATCCATCAAAATATCCTCCCTCACCCCCCCCCCCCAAACCATCCCCTTGCTCGTCCAGCTATCCTTTTGACTCCGATGACGAGTCTCCTCTCCCCCTCTTGGATGCCTCCATTGCTCGTAGCAACATCCGATTCCTTCGCTCTCAAGCTCCACCCCTCTTGCCCCTCCCCTCGTCTTCCTATCTGGCCTTGTCGACTGCCCCTTCGCCCTCAGTCCCCTTCACGGACAAACCTGCTCTTACCCCCCCCCCCCCCCGCCAGCAGGCTGCTCTGGGATCAGGGCCCCCTCCTTTCCTTCCCCCGCTGGGGGCGATAAACTTTATCTCTGCTCCTGGATCTCTCGAGTCCGATTTTCCCTCTTTATGCTCCCCACTGTCGGCTGGTCTCACAGTTTCGGTTTTGAACTCCTCTCCCCGGAAGTCGTCCCTTCACCCCTAACTCCCGGGGGTGACTCAGTCACCACCCATTGGCGACATTATTAACACATTCATTCCGCCCCAGGTTGGAATCCCGACGTCGACACCCACCTTCTTGGAGAAACTGATGCAAAGCTCCCCTGCCCAATAGAAAGCAGCGATCGAGGATAACCTAATCCATGAGAAGATCCAAATCGAACTCCCTGAAGATGATTCTAGGCTTCCTTTGATCACTATTGATCCAGAAGTGATTGAGAGCCTTGCCAAGGGATGGAAAAACTCGCTCATTATTAAGCTTATGGGCAGACCGGTAGCCTTCCAAGTTCTTGAGAAACAGCTATGTGAAATGTGGAAACCAATCGGAAAATATGTGATCATAGATTTGCCCAACAGTTTCTCTATTGTTCGGTTTGAACATGAAAATGACTATTTTGTTGCCCTTACTGGAGGACCTTGGACTATTGGAATGTTCGCGGTTGGCATCCTACCTTCAACCCCATGAAGGACTCCATCCAGTCCATATGTGCTTGGGTGCGGTTCTCGAACCTGCCCATCATCCTTTATGATGAACGTGTACTCCGACGTATTGCCTCAAGCCTGGGGCGGCCTATCCGAGGTGATAGTAACACGCTGCATGCAACCAAGGGAAAATTTGACAGAATCTGTATTGATCTTGACCTCTCTAAACCCCTCTAAGGGGCCATCCTGGTGAACGACGACACTATGCTTGTTGAGTATGAAGGACTTGGGGAGATTTGCATCAATTGTGGGAGACAAGGTCACTTGGTTCGACGATGCCCATTGCTTGAACAAGATCCATCCAAACAGTCTGAGACTCAATCAGAGCAGTGCACTGGGACTCAAATGCCGAGTAGAGCACTTAATCAAGAGAATGGCAAGGAGAAAAACCACAGCGATACTCTGGTGAGCATCCAGAGATTCTGGGGAACTTGGATGATGGTCGGGCACGATCGGCAACAACGGTCACTGCAACGAGCTCAACAACGGTCACTAAGGGGCCCACCATGTCAGGAATCCCTGCAACAGAGGCAGAAATAAAACAAGTTTACAGTGCTGGAAAGAGGTGATGAAGAAGGAAAAGACAGAGATAACGAGGTTACCATCCCTGACCGCGATAGGCGAAACTTAGCACCAAAAAGTGTTTCCTTGGGAAACACTACCAGAGAAGGCGAGAGAAAAGAGACACATGGAAGACATGAAGCCTCTACTCAAGGGGAACCTACCAGACAGATAGAGAAGCCATGTAAGGTAGCTAACCTTGTTGCTTTTCAGGCTACATGATAGTAGACTCAGGAGCAATAAAGGACTCATGCGTCTTTGCGGCAAACAGAATAGGATAGAGAAGGATTATAGGGAGAAACCTAATGAGTCTGGACCCAGTAGGCCTACCTCTCCTCCAGATGTGCATTTGGATGTGAAACTCTCCAGGCCCATTGCGGAAGCCCGTGGAGGTCATAAATCCAGTATTAATGGGCCGTGAATCTTAACAAAAGGGCCGATATACCTCTCGTATGGCGATCCCCAAGAATATGGACCGGATAGTACTGTTCTGAAAAGACAAGGGACTACTTCTCCCACCCCTATTGATCCTCACCTGGCCCAACCTTTAATTTACCACCTGACTTAGCCGCCATTCTTCAGGCTACTGCTGCGAAGAACACTACTCAGGATGTGCGCGTGGTGATGGATCTTGAGCAGGTGACTATAGAAGATGAATTGGTGACCACTACCGGAAAAGAGAAGGTGATACAAAGTACAGTATAACCCCCTTTCGGGGGCTGAGTTCCCCTTGTCAGTATCCTCGCCCCATTCTTGTCATCCATGAATTGCATGATTTGGAATACTCAAGGTGCGGGTAGCTAAGGCTTTATTAGAGCCTGCAAGTATCTGATCCATCAGAATAAAGTAAACATTCTTGCCCTCCTGAAGCCTCACATTTCAGGAGATAGGGCCACGACAGTGTGTGAGAAATTCAATTTTACACATGGTGCGAGAGTGGAAGCTATTGGTTTTGCTAGAGGAATCTAGATTCTCTGGAACGACGATACTATCAAACTGCAAGTGCTGACTCTCCATGATAACTTTATCCATATGCGGGTGGTGGTGGGCGCTGATAGTTTCCACCTAGTTATTGTTTATGCTCCTCTTACCCCTAAGCTAGAGGCTGCTTTTGGGACGATTTGGAGGCAGAGATTTGCAACATCGATACTCCTCTGTTTGTGGGTGGTGACTTCAACTCTATTCTGTCTTTAGATGAGACACATGGAGGCGTCAATACCCTTTAGTCGGACAGCAATCGCTTTGCCGAGTGGGTCAATTCTCTCCAGCTAATAGACATGAGCTTCTCGGGACCACATTTCACTTGGAGCTGGGGTACCTCACTGGGTACGAGGATTGCTAAACCTGGACAGAGTGTTTGTCAATTTACCGGGACACCTTCGTTAGGATGATAGCCACGTCAAACACTTGGCCGCTATTAGATCTGACCATAACCCACTCCTTCTCACGCTCACCAGTGACCTGCATAAGGATCGCTCGCATAGACCTTTTTGGTTCAAAGCGGCATGGATCCTTCATCCGAAATGGGCCTCAAATATGGAAGCCCATGTATCCTTATATTCTCTGAAGGCGGACCTCCTCACTTGGAACAAAAGAGTTTTTGGGAATATTCACCGACGCAAAGCTAAATTAGTGGCTCGCATAGAAGGGCTCCAACGTGCCATGGCGCGTAACACTCACAGAGGTCTGCTCAACTTACACTCACAACTTCAAGATGAATTGGATAAGACACTAGCCCAAGAGGAAACTCTGTGGTTTCAGAAGTCGAGGGAGAACTGGATTGAACTTGGTGATCGCAACTCTTTTTTCATGCCAGCACCGTCATCAGAAGGAAGAGAAATAAGATCCTAGCCTTGAGAATTGACGCGGATAGCTTTGAAGAGGATAATTGGCAAACTGACCAAGGGGAGCTGGAACGGATGACGATTGGTTTCTTTACCAATCTTTATACCCTCCCTGAACCTGATCAGCATTTCACTCCCATGCTCAAAGGGGGCTTTCCCAGCATCCATGCCGCTGACTTGGAGGATCTTGACAAGCCTCCTTCGGATGAGGGAATCTGGGCGGCGATCAAACAGATGGGCTCATATAAAGCACCGGGGTTGGATGGCTTCCATCCTATATTTTCAAAACTTGCTGGAGTGAGGTGGGAGATTCTATCAAGGTTTTTATCCGCAACTTCTTCAACACCAGTAGTCTTCCCTAGTCAGTCAACGACACAGTGATTGCCTTGATCGGCAAGGTGCATAAATCAGACCATATCAGTCAATACCGACCTATCAGCCTCTGCAATGTTCTCTACAAGATCATCACAAAAGTCCTCGCTAACCGCCTCAAACCCATCATGAATCACCTTATTGGCCCCACACAGAACAGCTTCCTTCCCGACAGATCTATCACCGACAATGTCATCCTCCTTCAGGAAGTTTCTCACTTGATGCGCAATAAACGCAATGGCAAGGGTTGGATGGTCTTGAAGCTTGACCTCGAGAGGCTTATGACCACATCCGCTGGGATTTCTTGCTTGAAACTATGATTGATGCGGGCCTCTCTGATAAATGGGTCAATTGGATTAGAGAATGCGTCTTTTCTTCCTCGATGAGGTTGCTGTGGAATGGAGAGATTACTGACGCTTCGAGAGGAATCCGACAGGGCGACCCAATTTCACCCTACCTCTTTGTTCTCTGCATCGAACGACTCAGCCACCTTATTCTTCATTACATCCAGAACAGAGAATGGAAGCCTATTCAAATTTGTCAAGATGCCCCGTAGCTCTCTCACCTCTTCTTTGCCGACGATATTCTCCTTTTGGCTGAAGCGACCTCGAGTCAGATGCAAATTGTCATGAACTGCATCCATTCTTTATGCTCCTCTTCTGGGCAGAACAACATGAGTAAATCAAAAAAAATTGTGTCGGCTAACGTCTCCCGAGACAAGGCCTATCAATAGGAGCAAATTAGTGGGATGGATGTCACACGCAACCTTGGCACTTATATGGGTGTGCCCATTCTTCATTAGAAAGTGTCCAAGGAAACTTTCCAACCTCTCCTCACTAAAATCTAGAACAAGCTTGCAGGTTGGAAATGCAGAACTCTCAGCCTTGCCAGAAGGATCATCCTCACTAAATCTGTGCTTAATGCCATCTCTACCTACTCAATGAACAACAAGAAGATGCTAGTGGGAGTTTGTAACACCCTCGACCGCATCAATCGATCATTTATATAGGGGGAGTTTGATGGAAGAAAGAGGATTCATCTTATCCCTTGGGGCGAAATGTGTGCGGCCAAAGACAAAGGGGGTATGGGCATTCACAGCTCGCAGAAAATGAATCTCGCCATTATTAGCAAACAAAGCTGGAAATTAGTTATTGATAGTGGTGGCCTCTGGGGCGAACTGATGAAAGTCAAATACGGCATCACTTTCCAGTGTAACGAGATTATTCAGCTTAAGAAGCCAAAAGAGTCTCACATTTGGCAAGGTATTAAATGGAGTATGGATACTCTTATTTCTAAAGGTCTTCAGTGGAGTATTAGAGATGGCAAGACTTGCCGATTTTGGGAGGACGTTTAGATGGGTGAGTGCTCCCTGCGGAATGCCACTATTGGATATATTGAGGAAGACATGACTAATAGGCCGATTTGCGATTTCTAGTACCCTCATCATGGATGGAAATGGCAGTTAGTTCAGCATATACTGCCTACCCCAGTGTTCTTGCAGTTGGCGACGACTAGTATCAATACTGTAATATCCCTCATTTTATAAGGGTATTTTGGAATTTTTCCAACTCCCGTATTACAAGTCGGATTAATTTCAGAGAAGTTCAGACATTCGGTAATATGTTTGATCTCTGTAATATTTTTCTGAGTAATATAAAATACAGTTGACGTATTTTCGGGGTTAAATAGTCGTTTGTGTACGAATATATTTAACCCGGGGTTAAGAAGATTAACCCAAAGTCAAAACGGTCAAAAAGGGTGAAAAATAGCCTTGACCGCACCCGCGGCGAGGACCAGTTCTGAAGCAACAGGTGAGGCGGTCACTGGGCGCCACCGCACCCTGCTGCACCCCGCGGTGGGATATTTTTTTCTGACGACGTTATCCTCTTCCCCTCCACTGCAAGTGGCGCCGGTTGTCAGCAAGTGGGTGTCTCCCTTGGTCGAGGGCTTGTCCCCTGCTGGTTCCCCTCCTAGCTGGGCCTATAAAAGGGAGAGAAAGCTGAAGAGGAGAATGCTCTTCTGCTCTTCTTCCTCCTCAAAAAATCTCCATTAAAGCACAAGCTTTTGAGCTTTGTTTGAGAGGTGATCGAACCCCTTTGAGCATTTAGAAAGGTGTTCCTAAGTGGTATTCTAAAGCCTAAGAAGGTTAGAAGTGGAGCCACAATCGAATCGGAAGCCAACGAACCAAACCAAGTGAGTTTCGCCATTAAAGTTGTCGAAAGCTCTCGCCCCTGTCATCCCGTCGCACCCGCGGCAGAGGCTCCACCGCACCCGTGGTGAGCTTGTCTGGGTTGTGTGTTCTTGGGTGTTTGGCTTTGGGCGAGGCTTGACTCCTTCGATTCTATTAGTATTCTTTTAGATTCATATATGTGGATATTGAATCTAACTTAGGGTTTCATTTTGGGTCGATCCGAAGGAATCTGTGGTCTCAGATCTGTCCCTGTTTCGGACCCAGGAACTCGTCGTCTCTAAGCTTTGCTTAAGCTTCTACGGATCTAAGGCAAGTGGCGGTTCGCTCTTGCTCATCATTCCATATTTCAATTAATTATCAATTGTTTAGTTGTTAATTAATTTGGGATGATTTACTGTTTGCGTTGGAAACAGTTTTGTTAAATGATATGATTAAAAAGGAGATATTATAATAGGTTGTATATCTGTTAGAACAACGCTATTATATATATATGTGATTAATTACAGATATTATGATAGGTTGTATATCGTTAGAACAACGCTATTTTATCTGTTTTTGGCCATGATGGATTTGATGTGGATTATTACTGTGCTGAACTGTTTAGTTAGCACGAGTATTCGTAGGAACACTACTGAGTATCTCATTGCGAGTGCTAGTCGTTTCTTGATAACCTGGTGGTTAGGATTTAGTTCCTACCATCCTTCTCTGGTCTTGACCATACCCTTACTCAGGGTTTGTGCACACAACTGGTGCCACTTTCAGGGATTTAGTTCCCGACTCCGTTGTTTGGGATTTAGTTCCCGAGGGATTTAGTTCCCGATTCGACTTTAGGGATTTAGTTCCCGAGTCAACTCCGCCTTAGGGATTTAGTTCCCGACGATATATCTTTATCACGTGGGGATGAGATTTTAAAAGCTTATAACGTGATGCGCGTTTTGGAAATTAATGAGATAAGTGCTTTAGTACACATGATTAATATACCCTTGGGCGAGTAGTGCAGCTAAGCAATAGTGCAGCTAGGAAATCTCATCTTGACTTTGATCAGAGTAAAGTTCTCTTTCTAATCTGGATTCGCCTTGGGCGGTGAGGTTGGTCGTGAGCCGAAACATCAAGTCGTTTTTGAACGCTTGTATGAGATTATTAATGTTCCCCAACATTTGTCATGTTTCCGATAAGACTCATTTCGTTGGAGTCTTCTTTTGGGATTGATTGATGTGAGACTTGGTCTCCAAAATCTTCTCTTGATCATGTTTTTTCATAGATTTCAGTAGAAGTATGGTGGTTGACTATCGTCATCGGTTGTTATTCGAGAAACGATGAGTCTAACCTAATACGACTACTTCAGACCACTCTGATTTGTACCCTTGCATAGTCTTTCATTAGACTAACCAACCGTAATTGTTCTCTGCATGGTTGACTGGTGTCATCCGTTCGATTCGGCACATCAGATAAGTTGTCATCCCGTGAAGGCTAGAACGACTATAGAGGTGAACGGTGTTTTGACCAGTTTATTCAGGTTAAGATCTTTGGCGGGTGATCATTGCGATCAAGACCCTTTTGTTGGTTATTTAAAGTCTGCCGATGTATTAAATATATCTTGTATTAAGTCTTCCGCTGTATTTTGGTTGTCTTTCGGATTATGGATGTAATGCCGAGACAATGATTTTAATTGAAAGTTATGATATTTTGTATCATAATTGTTGTTTGATGATTTATATCAACTGGAAAAGCCTTGGGTGATATCGGACAGTACGTATGAGGTCACTTGCGGTAATACTTTCAAGAGGTTATTTGGGGGTGTTACAAATAACCCTGATGCACTTTGTTGGAGCCCATCTCATTCGGGAAAGTTCACAGCGGCCCCTGCTTATGCTTTCTAGGAATCCACCCCTCTGCCCTTACTAGCACCCGCATCGACATCTACAAAAGAATTTGGAAACTCCTTGTCCCCGAAAGGATCAGAGTCTTTACTTGGATTGCCGCAAAAGGCAAACTCATGACGAATGTTGAACGTCATCGAAGACACATTGCTCCATGCGCTCTTTGTCCCCGTTGCTCTGAAGAACATGAAACACTATCTGGCTTCAACTACTCCCCCAACTACTACAGTTTTCTTTCTATTTAGATGATGCAGAAATTTGGCTCCTGAAGAATCTCAAGAATTCCTACTCCATAGGCAAGGTTATCATTGACAACATCCTCTTCGTGACCTGTTGCTGGTGGTTATGGCGAGCCCGAAATGCCAAAGTCTTCAACAACGACCAATTCTAATCCGTAACCGCCGAGTTTATCTGCCAACAGGCAACACAATTCCAACACGCTGCTCACAAGAAACTACAGAGCAACCATGGGAGGATCCCTCATGAGGAGATGGTACGATGAATGAAACCTCTATCGGGCTGGATTAAAATCAACGTCGATGGAGCAGTTCAACATGGAGTGAATACCGCCACGGCAGGAGGAATCATTAGAGATGAAACTAGGAACTGGATTGAAGGGTTCACAGCAAAGTTGGGCCCATGCAACATTATTTGGGCTGAACTCTGGGCCATCCTCTATGGGCTTAGATTGGGCTGGACTAATGGGCACATACAAGTAATTATCGAGTCTGATTCCACGCTCACCCTTGAATTGCTCAAGAAGAAGCTCAACTCCACACATCCTCTTGCTATCCTAGTCAAGCAATGCCACTGCTTTCTTTGTAGAAATTGGAATCTCTAATTTTGTCACATCTCTAGGGAGGCTAATAGGGCAGCCGATCGCCTAGCCTCCTTAGCCTTTGGTTTTTATGTTCTAGGCGATCCGCCTGATTGTATTTCAGATATTATTAGAGACAATGTTAGGGGCATGGCTATTCCCCGCCTTATTTTAAGCTAGCCTATCTATTTATTTTGACGAGAATGTCGCCTCTTCTTTTGACAAAAAAACACAATAAAATAATTAAATTAGCATTAATTCTTTTTTTGGAAAATATAAAGTTTTTGTTTGAATTACACCTTAGAAAAAGTTATTGTAATAAAAAATATGTTATGCGATTTTTAGTATTTTATATTATTGTAATAATTATTTTTAGGTAAATTCACATTTTGATCCATAACTTTATAATTTTGTCTTACTTTGGTCTCTAACGTTTAAAGTGTTAAAATATAGTCCTTAATTTTTTTTTGGTAGAAAATCTCTAACCTTTTATTTGTGCTTCATTTCGGTCCGTAACCTTTTTTAAGCATAATTTGATTTCTAACTTTTAATTATTGTTGTATTAAATCACACACAAAAAAACATCCTAATAATTAGGGTAATTTCACGAAAGCAATAGTGCATTAAGAAATTACTCAAAATCAACTATAAATATAGAAAAAAAAACCTCTAAAGAACCACTATTTTCTCTTTTATGCTTAAAAAACGTTAAATTACATATCTATTTATCTAAGTTGACCTTGTAATAAAAAAAACTAATCAAAATAGATGAGAATAACATGATAAATTAATGTTTTTTGTAAGCATAAAACATGACTTTTGAGTGTTTTTTTTATTGAAATCCTAGTGCATGGGTGATTATATGCAATTTTGAAAGTTATGGGTGATTTGGTAAAAAAATATGCTTATTTATTGGTGATTTGTGTAATTTTTTCACTTTTATGGTGTTTTTTTATACAAAGCAAACAATAGGGCCCACCTAAACAGGTGGCTGCCCTAAATCATCCAACTGGATGATCTTTACAAGTTGAGTTTCAAAAGACTGAAACGTAGAGTTCAACTGTAAGAACTCAAATCTATCGCTTGTGATCGAATTGTGCTGACTTTCACTAGGATATAGAAGATCGTGAAATTTGTGCAGAGCGTGCATCGGGATCGGGTGGGTGGCAAGGAAGTCTGCTGCTCGGTTCGCTTCACAGAAGCAATGAAACACCTGCAAAGAAGAAAAAGAGGACAAAATAACCCAAATATCCATGATGATGGAGTGTATTTCCCATGGAACTTTCCATGTGCGTCGTATGAAATTAATGACAACTAAATTATCACATTCGATAATTAATTGTGTGACATTATGCCTAACAGCAAACTGAACACCAGAAAGAGCTACTAGGGCTTCAGTGCGCAAAACTATGGTTGGTGGGATTTGTTCACGGTGGAAAGATAGTAGTTTTGCGTTGTGGTCATGCAGAGTAAATGCAATATGTGATGTCTTGTCCTGTTTTTTGGAACCATCAAAATTAAGTTTAAGCCATCTCTGTGGTGGCTTTTTCCAAATTTTATTAGTTGTGAGTTCACGGTTCCTTCTGATTTTGACAGGCTTTGTGGACATAGTTGATTGAACCCATTCATGATGCAGAATCCAGGCTTGTTCTGAGGGGTTATAATTATTAGATTGAGTAGATTGTCGGAAGATAAGGTTGTTACGGTAATTCCAAATGCACCACCAAAGAAATAATAACGGAGTAGGGTTGGCATTAGAGTGGCAGAAGTAGTCAAAGTTATATTGGAAATCTGACGTGAACTGAAGAGAGAATGTGTTTTGGAGTTTATTTTGGAGGTTAGATATCATTAGTTGAGTGAAAGGGAACATGAATAATAATTGGTTAGTGTCTTCATCAGTGTCTTAGCATAGCTGACAAGTTGAATACACTGAATGAAAATGACAATTAAGACGTTCTGTAGTCGGGAGGCCATCGTGGACGGTCTTCCAAAGGAAAGTGAAGGACTAGAAACTAAAATGACGGTTAGTGTCTTCACTTTTATGGTGTTGAAGGACTAAAAATGATACAAATATAAAACGTTAGGGACCACTTTCAAACAACTTAAAGGTAAGGGATTAAAGTGAAACAAAACTAAAACGGTAGAGACGTTAAAAAAATTATCCATAAATTTATATTAGCCTCACTCAATGAAAATCCCACCACTAATTGATCAGATAATTTCTTTTTACATACATAACGACACTTTTTATTTTCAAGTTGTACAAATTTAGCATTTAAAAAAAAAGTGTACACATTTAGCTTACCTCTTATGTTCAATGATAATATGTTTTTCACCTTTCTTATGTTCTGTAGTATTTATCTTTTCACTGTTCAGTAAATAAAATGGCATAATTTTCGTGCATTAGCACAAGACTGCACAAGTATAGATAAATCATAATTCTTTAACCCTTACATTTAAAACAAATAAATAAACTAACAAAAATTAACATCAAGTCTGTCATTTCCCCTTAATTTCCATCATAAAAGAAGCTCGTAACTTCCATTATGGGTTCCTATTTTTTAACATTAAACAAGCCAAAATATATAAAAATTCCAACTAGTACTTTGTTGTTGGATAAGTCTATAATAATATTTTATATTCATGTTTTTTTTTTTGATAAAGTAAGAATTCAAAGTAAACAACTTCGAGAGGCCAGAGATTGACATCCGGACTAACCGACAATACAACAACAATCAAAAGAAACAAAAACAAACAACAACGAAACAAACTAAAACATGATAAAACAAAACAACCAAAATATAAAGTGAGTAACCAAAATATAAAGTGAGTAAAGCACAAACAAACGCTACGCCATCGAAAGGATCGTCATCCTCTATCAAGCCGGAACTACAACTCGATTCATCGTCTAGGCAAACTTCATCATCCAAAGAGTGTCTCAACAAAACCGGAAAAAAAACGGGTCAAAAAACAAAAAAGAAAGAGTCATGGTTTTTTAGTATTCTTTTGAAATGACATAGCTTACTAATTTGTTGGGTTTTTTTTTTTTTAAGTTTCTGGCTTGTTTATTTTAAAAAATAAGAATAAACAATATGATGAAAGTGGGCCTTTGCATAGTAACAAAAAAAATACAAAATTAGACGGCCCCATAGTTTTCGGGCCCTAGTGCAGGGCTTCTTGCTATTGTGGTTAAGCAGGCCTTTTAGGACATCTTGGCCCTTGCAAACAGCACTCCAGCAAATAGACCTGAATCCACAGTCATTCAAGGAATGAATTTATAGCTTTTTATCCAAAAAAAAAGGAATGAATTTATAGCAGCAGCACATTTTCGAATAAAATAGTTGACTGAGTGATTTTCCATACCAAATAGTATGCTGGCAGAGTTTGTTAGACTAAGTGGGACGCTGAATAAGAGAATGCCAGCAATGGATATTGGTATCTTGTTCAAGGAACCTACAAGGCTGCAAACAAGACAATCTTTCAGTCTTCAGCAAAGTATTTGTGTACTTACCTAACATACTAGATTAAGGGATTACTATTTTACAAACATTAAATGAGCACCAAGGCTAAGTTGGGCATCAAATTCTATGAATAGCTAGACACGTGCAAAGTTATGCTGGGCCAAGATGGAGTTACCTGTAAGTAGTAGGGCTTGTTTGATTCAAAAACCACATAGATGTAAAGCTGATGGCAAGTCCCAACAACCCACTGAATGTTGCAACAACCCAGAACATTGGCAGCAAAATCACATCTCTTCATATTCACAGTATTGTACAAGGATGAACATCAATTTTCTCCGATGTGGTTAAAGCAGTTCAAAGAGAAAGGAAATGAGTAGAAGAATATATCCTTACGTGTTCTTGATATAGTCCCATTCACCAAATGCTAGAATCAACACTATTGCAAATGGTAATGATAAAGCATTGTTTAACAACACCATTGATACTTCATTAAGAGATCCAGACTTGGTTGACAGTTTTGCTTTGTCCATGACCCTTCTCAGTGTCAGCTGTAAGCAAAAGTTCAGACATGCAATGATTCAAAAAGCAAAAATGGAACTTAGTTAATGTTATAGTGCACATCAATTGCCAATCATACTGAGTAGCTCGCTGTCAGGATGCAATTGAAGACCTGCCAGGCATAACCTGTGGCATCGAAGGAGAGGTCTGTGATGCCACTGCTTACAGCAGATATTATCTGTGATGTATAGAACGTTATATAGTTTGTCAGAAACATGAAGACTGCTAAAAACACAGCAATTTTTTAATAAACTATATAGAAATAGACCCATTGATTAGCATGATGAACACACTAAGAAGCTCACAAGAGCTTATAAACATAAAACTTGTTCGGAACCAAAACTTTGAAGTACACTAAAGAGCTTATAAGCATGTTTGAAAGCACAAATAACGTTTGTCCACTTCCATCAATGTTGATTCCAAATTATTACCAGATGGTACAATGGGCATTTATGCACCCAAGAATGGGCACTATTCTTATCCAGAACAATAAGCTCTTAATTAGCACAAGGGTCCAGACATCTAGTTCTATCTACTTTGTCAAAAATACTTGCACTAAATAAGAGAGCATTTAGTACCATCAAAAACATGGCAGTCCACACTTTCTGACTCTGCTGTTTCTGGAAGATGTAAAGCTCTCCAGTCGCTGTCAAAATATTTGTCATGTTCTTCAGAATCGTCACCATTGCAATATTGATATACTTCAAGCTGAAAAGAGTATACCACCCAGGCGATGAATTAAAGATTGCAAAGCATAGTCTAAGTTACAAAAGAATCAACATAGCATCTTGCGCAAACAATTTTCTCTTTTTAATCTTGAATTGATTCTCTCTCAAAGATGTCAACACTTCTCACACATAAAAATGGTGTATTTAGTTTTAGACTACACAGTTTAATGGCCTTACTACTGCAAACTTACCTATACATTCCTGACACAAGCATGCCAACAAAAATCAAGTTAACAGGAATCCATATCCTGATGAGCTTCCAGTTGAGTTTTTCCAATGAAACAGCTCCAAAGAGACCCAAAAGAACAACAATCACAGTGCTGATGAGGTTCTGCAATGAGGCAAAGGAAGAAAAGTGATAACTAAAGTTTAATTTTAGAGAATTTCCAGATTATTTAAGTAATGGCAAATATAAACCAAAAATAAAGTAAACCTGATAAAACATTAAAGAGATTCCAGCATTAAAGTTGTAGGTTGATAGAGTCACTTTATTAAGTAGTATCATGCTGCAAGACGAAAGACAGTAAGCAATCCCAGATATCATAGGACCACTTTTCCTTTCTCCTCTATGATCCAGCTTTTCATCCCCGTGAATAAGATCTGAACTGCTATAGGCAGCTTGATTTGACGGAATAAGACTGCACAAATACATCCATGGAATTTTCAAAGTCACGTCCATGCAATGCTAATTGTTTGCACTACAACCACAAATTATTAGGACGATAGAACTACTATAGTAGGTGCAGCTAACAGTGCTCAGACGAACATAGAGTACATCCAACACCCAAAATAAAGAGAACATTATTGTGTTTTCTTTCAGATGAGATATCTAGGAAAGCCAACACCAGACCAGCTAATATTCCTATACAGAAAGATTAAAAAAAAATTACTACATCTCACAGCATAGAAAAAGCATTGAAAAAGGTCCTCTGTTTCAGATATTTATGTCTAACTAGTCAAATATAGAGAAATGTATAAACACTAAATACCTTAATTCCAAAGATTATCAACACCAATAGTTTGACATGAAAATTAGTGTTACCTGTCATTTGATGATTTCCTCCTACTTGATACAATAACATCACCAAGTGACTTGTTCCCCTGACGGAGTCCATGAAGAACATTGAACACAGCAGCGGGCCACCAATTTAGCACAACTTTTCCATTTGAATAGCTTATTGCTGACTCACAATTATTATAGTTATTAGTTGTGTCTATTTTGGAATCTGCTGCCATAGAAATAATCTGAAAATGAATGCAACAATGGACCATTAGAACAATAAAGATAGTTCAACAGAAGACGTTGAAAAGAAAAGAAAAGGCCTTTGGCCAATTGAAGGACAATATATGTAAAATAAATCAATTGCTTCAACCAATACCACCTATCTAGTTGTCTAATAAAAGTACATGCTACTCTAATAAACCTGTTATATTGGTCTACTTTGATTCTATTTCTTTTGTTTTGGTAGAAACTTTGATTCTATTTCTTGTTAATATGCAATTCCAACTAATTGTAGATGTTACTCCTAAGCATATAAACCTATGCATATCTACCAAAGTATGAATTATAACTACCTGACCTCTTATCTAATCCATATCTACGGCCAGGTATGTGGAAGCTCACCTTTTATGCACAAGATGATCTGTACCAGGAGAACAAGCGACAACACCACCCAAGGCACAATCACAACTAGCAGCTGATGAAATTAAACAAGACAATGAGGATAAAATATTAACAAAGTCTTAGTGCGAAACTATAAAAAGTTAAGAATAGGAAAATACCGATGAATGGTGGGAGTTTGCAACAAGGGCAAACAAAGAAAGAGAACATAGAAAACATGCAGAAGATGAGAGGATTCCATGGACGGAATATAGCGTCATCATGATTTTCCGTACCGACTTTTTGCAGAGCACGCAAAGGACAATGTGGACTGGAAGGTGTATACGCGGACACGCCGAACACGAGTAGCACCCTGTTACTCATCGCAGAAAATAATAATTGAGTACATCTCAATTTTCAATTTGAGGAAAACAAAATCCGAATCCTACGAACCCTAGATCGGAAGCGTAGCAGTAGAGGGAGAAGAAGAAGCGAGATTAGAGGAGACGTTTAGAGAACCAAATTGAGAACTTCGAGGCGTTCTCTCTCCTCCAAAGTCGAAATTCTCGCTGCTTCCATTGTGGATCGCTTCGAAGGCGAGAGGAAGTTCCGGTGGAATAAAAAAATCCAGATTCTTTCAGAGTTGGAGGAACAGAGAGAGACGAACAAAGGAAGAAGAAGGCGGTAGCCGTAAGTAAGGGTTTCGATTTGGAAAGTAATGCAAGTGGGGGTCTGCGAAGTGGAAAGCGGTCGCCATTTTCGCGCGCAAGAAATGGGAGGGACCCATAGATGCCAGCTGTTGGGTTGTATACAGCTGTCATACGACTCTACGCGACCCGCTCCATTGCACAACGGCCCACCAGCTCAACAAGACCACAGTTTTAGAGAAAATTGAACGAGAACGGAGAAAAAAAATAGCAAGTTTAAGTCTATTTTTTTCAAAATTGTAAGGATTTATAGTGTATGGTATAGGATTTATGGTTTAGGATTTATGGGTTTTTAAAGACTTAGAAAATCAATAAGTTAATTTATTTAATTAAGAATCTAAATTTATTATTTAACCCCTTAAAAATCAAAAATCCTAAGGATGGAGAATTTTAAGCCTGATCCAGCTAGCGTGCCTATTTATCGCATCCAATATGATGATTACAAAGGATAATGGGCCGGCTATTTAACTTGAAGCCCAACTTTGGTCTGTTATGGGATTTATGTTTTGGATTATTTTATGTACTTTTCAGCTTTTCTTGAAAATTCTAGTTGCAAATTTAAAAGGTTTTTTGTAGTGTATGTACATGGAAACTCTCTACCAACTTCATTTATAACACAGAATAGAATTTGCGTGAACATGGCCTCCTCTTTTCATAAGACAAACGCTCTCTTTTCATAAACGCTCTCTTTTCATAAGTTGTTCTCCGTCCTCCCCGTTCCTACCGGCGGCCTCTGGCCGGCTTGAACATGGCCTCCTTGTCTGGTGGCCACCGCTCCTCTCCTTCGAATTCAGTCACTCATATGGAGGTGGATGCACCCTTGCCCTCGTCCGGCAAACCGTTTGGCGGGTTTGTCAACCCGCTGTACTCTATCGTGGCTGATGTTGGGCCTAGAGTGTATTGCCCAACCGATTGGGCCATTTCATCCAAAAGAGAGAGCCGAGAAGCCGTGAAGAGTAACGCTGGACAGTCATCAATGCTTAGACCCGACCGATCCCGAAAATTTCACCCAAGCCTTAACTACTAATCCCAAGCAAACGGCAGCCAATTCAAGTACAGGATCAGAGGTGTCATTAATAAGGAAATCCCAGAGATTATGCTCGGAGGATTAAAGGAAATATCTCACAAAGACGGTAAGAAAATCGGCCAAGAAGGAATCTCCAAACATCCCATAAATAGGGCACGAAGAAGCAAAACGAGACACAGGATCTGAACTCCCGAAAAGCTTGTAAAACTTACTTATTTTTCACTGAATTCTTTGAGCAAGAACATTCGACCAACAGGGGTCGGACGCCAGTTTAGCCGGTCAGACAAGATTCGACCTTTACATCTACAGGATAAGCCATACTTTGTCTCACACTCATTATCTTATAATCAATATATCATCACATAGTCTTACTCCTATTTCATACGTATTTGATTGTTCATTTGGTTTGGATTTATTGCATTCTATTCGATCGACTCGTTACCCCGTCTAAGGCGATTTAGGTTGATTGATCTTTTCGCCCCAAAACAGTTTGGCGCCCACCGTGGGGCAGCTTGCCGATCACCATCTCAAAAATTCTCCAACCATGACTGTCAGCCTACCTACCGACATCGAGGAACCACACCTCGAAGACGACTCCCAAACTCAAGGAAAGACAATCGAAAACCCAACTCTAAACCAACTCCAAGAGCTTGCCCAAAAAATGACCACCCTCCAAGAGGACCTCGCCCAGCAACGTCAGAAGACCGAAGCTCTGGCTGCCTTGTCCACCCAATCTGAAGCCGAGATTGCACAACTAACTCGTGAAAATGAGTCTCTTAGATCGCAGGTATAGTCGATGGATTTTGGATCCAGACAAGCGCCCGTCCATAGCAGCGTCCAGACACGTCTTAACATGGATAACGTCGAGCTGACTCCCCCAAACGTCCGACGTCCCGGATATGTTGATGGTACGTCTCGGACCCCTTTGGTCAATCCATTTTCAACTAACAATGTTACTTTCTCTACACCGATCGGGTCAGGAGGAATCCGAATCGATGAACCGCAGGTTACCAATCCCCCTGATATCCTGGCTCTCGTCCAACAGACGCTCAGTCAGCATATGAAGGCGCTCGACGATCGCATCGCTAGAATTCTCGGAGTTTCGCAGCCGATCGAGAAGGAAGCATTGGACGGATACGAAGAATCTCCGTTCATCAAAGAAATCACCAGAGTCGAGATCCCTAAGAAGTTCAACCTTCCTAGTATGATGACTTTCGACGGCACTAACGATCCAGACGATCACATCTCTCTCTATAAACAAAAATTAATGACTGCATCTGTTCCAAGGGAGAGCCGCGAGGCTGTAATATGCAAAAGCGTTGGCACTACTCTCGCGGGTCCCGCACTAACTTGGTTTATGCGTTTGCCTCAGGGTACGATCACCTCGTTCGCAGATCTGGTCAATTCCTTTATGGTCCAGTTCGCCAACAGTCGGAGGCTTGAGAGACAATCAAGCGATCTCTATCGAATCACCCAAAAATATAATGAACCTCTCCGAAGCTATCTCAACAGGTACAATAAGGAAAAGGTCACGATCCCCCATTGCGATGTCACCACCTCCATCGAAGCCTTCAGACAAGGTTTGATAAAAGATAGCAACCTCTACAACGAGATCACAAAGTACCCGTGCAGAAGCTTCGAAGACGTCCAAGCCAAGACCATGGCTGAGGTGCGTTTAGAAGAAGATCACGAGTCACGAAAGGCATCCCATGGACCCGATCATTCCGATCGCAAATCCTCTTCCGACAATTACCGAGACAGACGCCATCATCCGTACCCTCGTGGTCGGAACGATCAAAGTCAGGTAAACTCCTTCCAAGACAGGTCTCAGGACTGGAAAGACGGCCCGACACTGCCTCCCAGGGTTCAATCTTATAACCTCGGTGTTTCTGTGTCGGAACTCGTCAAGAGTTTCGACAAATATGGGAAAGAAGTAAGATGGCCCCGAAAGAGCGACAAACCAGACGTCAAAAAGGATATGAACAGGTGGTTCAAATTCCACGGTGACCACGGTCACTCAACGGACGAATGCATCGCGCTACATAAAGAGGTCGCTAGGTTACTTGCGTAAGGACTCTTGTGCGACGTGATCTCAGAGCGAGCCAAAGCCACCATGGAACGACGAGACTAGGTAAAGCACGACAAACCCCCATCTCCTGTCCATACAAAAATCATCAATACTATTTCAGGAGGCTCGGACGTATGTGGAAACACGTACTCCGCAGAAAAAAGACATGCGAAAGAAAGCAAAGGTAACAAGCCCGAGATACCAGAGTTCAGACGATCCAAGGTCTCTAACCTCCCAACAGTCACATTCGACGAATCCGATGTTGATTAATCGAGGGATCATCATGGCGGTCTGGTAATCTCTTTGTCCATTGGAAACTGTTTGATACATAGAGTACTAATCGATACAGGAAGTTCGACCAACCTCTTGACCTTCGACGCCCTCAAAGGGATGGGTCTGGGTGAAGATGATCTTGTCAAAAAATTGACTCCACTAGTTGGGTTCAGTGGCGAAGTCAAACACACTATCGGCGAAATCGTTCTTATGACATACGCCGGAGGATTAAACCAACATGTAAAATTCTTAGTCTTAGACTGTCCATCTCCCTACAATTGCATTCTTGGTAGGCCTTGGATACACGCGATGAAGGCGGTACCCTCAATATACCATCAGACCATCAAGTTCCCTACCAAATGGGGAGTTCAAGAGATCAAGGGTGATCAAAGGATGGCCAAGGAATGCTATATCACCTCCATGAAGAGCGTGATCGAACCAAACAACGCATAGCAATTACAGCTCGACGAACGATCCAGTCGATACATCGAACCAGAGATGGAAAAGCTCGACGAGATTGTACTAGATCCTTCAAAGCCAAACCAAACGGTAAGGGTCGGGTCGGACCTGGACGACTCGACCAGACAAAAAATATTGGATTTCCTTCGGTCTAATGCTGACTGTTTCGCGTGGTCACATGAAGACATGGTTGGGATATCTCCAAACGTTATTACTCATAAATTAAATGTAGATCCATCTCACCCTCCTGTGAAGCAAAAGCACATGAAATTCGCCCCCGAGCGGAATAAGATCATCGACGACGAGGTCAGGAGCCTGCTAGAAACAAGAAAGATAAGAGAAGTCGATTACCCCGATTGGCTAGCCAACGTGGTTGTGGTCCAAAAGAAAAATGGCAAGTGGAGAGTCTGCATCGACTTCACCGACCTTAACAAAGCGTGTCCCAAGGACTCCTTCCCACTTCCTCACATCGACGCCATGGTCGACGCAACAACGGGACACGAAATGCTATCCTTCATGGATGCGTTCAGTGGTTACAATCAGATCCTCATGGAACCGGAAGACCAAGAGAAAACGGCGTTCGTCACAAATCAAGGTATTTATTGTTATAAAGTGATGCCCTTCAAACTAAAAAATGCAGGGGCTACTTATCAACCACTAGTCAACAAGATGTTCAAAGATCAGATTGGGGACACAATGGAAGTCTACATAGATGACATGCTGGTCAAATTAAAAAAGAAGAAGGACCACATCGATCACCTCCGCGACGGCTTC
This sequence comes from Rheum nobile, assembly GCA_027886185.1. Classification (NCBI taxonomy): domain Eukaryota; kingdom Viridiplantae; phylum Streptophyta; class Magnoliopsida; order Caryophyllales; family Polygonaceae; genus Rheum; species Rheum nobile. The sequence goes on from WOAB01000190.1 coordinate 907,519, forward strand.
GAGGTACTAAAAAGATATAATATGAAACTAAATCCTATGAAGTGCTCTTTTGGGTCTCGTCAGGTAAATTCCTGGGGTACATGGTGACCCAAAGAGGAATAGAAGCCAATCTAGAACAGGTCAATGCCGTCATCAACCTTCGATCCCCTCGATGCGTCAAGGATGTACAAAAGCTGACAGGTCGAATAACAGCTTTAAACATGTTTATCTCAAAGTCGTCGGACAAATGCAAACCCTTCCACGACTCTCAGAAAGAACAAGTCCTTTCGGTGGACAGAAGAACACGAAGCCGCATTTCAAGATCTGAAGAAGTACCTGGCCATCCCCATACTGTTAGGAAAACCTAAAGACGATGAGCCACTACTGTTGTACCTAGCAGTGTCGGAATCTGCTGTAAGCGCAGTGCTTGTCAGAGAAGAAGTCGGCAAGCAATCGCCAATCTATTACGTTAGTCAAACGCTACTCTCAGCGGAAACAAGGTATTCGTTGCTAGAAAAACTCATCCTAGCACTGGTAATGGCGTCGAACAAACTTAAACCCTATTTCGAATCGCATACTATAATTGTTCACACTAATCATCCCATGAGAGCAATCATGAGAAAATCAGAATTCACAGGACGAATGGCCAAATGGGCCATACACCTCAGTGGTTACGAGATTGAATACGAGCCCAGGACGGCGATCAAGTCCCAGGCATTGGCCGATTTTATGGCAGACTTTAGTCCGACCCTAGAACAAGAAGCCGTCAAAGAAGCTACGCAATTGCTCGTGACGTAGGAAACAGATAAATGGGAGCTCCACACAGACGGTGCGTTGAATGCTAGAGGGTCAGGGTTGGAGGTCGTGCTAAAATTGCCACAAGGGGACAAGATAGCCCAAGCCGTAAGATGCGAATGGGACGCGACTAACAATGAAGTCGAATACGAAGCACTCGTATTTGGGCTCATTCTGGCACGCGACCTAGGAGTCTAAGAAATCGAAGTCATTTGCGACTCCCTCCTAGTCGTGAATCAAATTCAAGGGTCATACAACGCCAAGGACGACAAAATGATAGCTTATCTGGACGTGGTCAAGAAACTAATCGACCAATTCCAAAAGTCCGACATCAGACAGGTTCCCAGAGATCTCAACGCTCAGGCCGATGTACTAGCCAACCTAGGGTCCGTCTTGGATCCAAAAGAATTCCCAAACATCCCACTGGTACACGTCACGACACCAACTGTCCCAAAAACACCCAAGGATCTGAGCACACCGTTGGAAGAACTTGTCACATTGGAAGTAGGCGACCGACCAGAGGAAGACATCGTCAACGGTCATGACGACTGGACACTACCTTACATCAAATGGATGAAAGATGACATCCTGCCCAATGACAAAACATAAGCAAAAAGGCTAAAGGTACAAGCTCTCTCCTTCGACATTATAAGTGATGTCTTGTTCAAAAGATCTGTCACATGAATACTCCTACGATGCCTCAAGACTCTAAAAGTCAAACGCATCCTACAATCATTACATGAAGGAGAATGCGGCAACCATACCGGAGGATGAAGCCTCTCGGGGAAAACCCTGCGAATGGGATACTACTAGCCCACAATGAATAAAGACGCGATGGAGTACACCGAGAAATGTGACGCCTGCCAACGACACACGTCCGTTCCACATCAACCCTCAGAATTCCTCCATCCGACTTTAGCACCATGGCCCTTCATGAGGTGGGGGATGGACATCGTCGGAAAACTCCCACCGGTGTCGGGCCAACGGGTCTTTTTCCTCGCCATGATGGACTATTTTTCCAAATGGGTCGAAGTTGAAGCATATCGAGAGGTAAAAGATCAACATGTCATTTCATTTATAAAACGCAATATCTTGTGCAGATTTGGCGTCTTGTCCGAAATTGTGTGCGACAATGGCTCCCAGTTCATCAGTCATAAGACCCGAGCCTTCTGCGACTAGTGGAACATCAAACTGGTCACGTCCACTCCTCGATACCCGCAATCCAACGGACAAGCCGAGTCTAGCAACAAAATCATCATCAATAACCTCAAGAAATGCCTCACAGGGGCTAAGGAAAAATGGGCAGAGGAACTTCCCCTCATCCTCTGGTCCGACATGACCACTCCAAAGAACGCAACCGGACAATCACCGTTCTCACTCGTCTACGGAAGCAAAGCGGTCATTCCCGCCGAACTACTAGTTCCAACAGCTCGTTATGGTCTCCAGACGAATGAACAAAACAACGTCGAACTAGCACACAACCTAGACACAATCGATGAGACTAAGGAAAGGCTAGAATTAGGATGGTCAGATTTCAGCAGCAAGTCACAAGAAGTTACAACAAGAACGTTCGGACCAAGGTCTTCAAAGCTGGCGATTGGGTCCTTAGAAAGACATTCCAGAACACCAAGGATCCGACGGACGGCAAGCTCGCACCCCAGTGGGAAGGTCCCTACCTCATCAAAGAAGTAGTCGGACAGGGAGCATATCGACGGGAACATAAAGACGGAAAACCAATCCCAAGAAGTTGGAACGCCATACATCTAAAGCTATATCACTTCTAACCTCATTTGGTAAGACACTAGAACCCTCTCATTTTTCGTATATTATTTGTTGTTACAAACCCGATTCTATTTTGTGAACCTAACCCTTACGTCTAGCAAGGATACGTTCTTGTGACCATAAGTACAGGAAAACACAAAGACAAGTTGGATCCAGTCACATACAAAAGCGCTTACATTACATTTACACGATCGATCGGAACACGAGGAGATGAATACCAGAGGCACGCTGGCACACCGCCTGCCTTACACAAAACATAAGGTCAACACCTTATTACATTTACGCAATAAAAACATATTGCTTCCCTCCTCGGCATAATACAAGTCATGACTAAACATAAACATATACACTTGCAGGCCTCCCTCTTCGTACACGACACAGAAAGCCTTACTCGACGGAGCATACAGGCGAAATCTGAAACAAGTCAAAAGCGTCGCGACCATCTTTTCTAAAAAGGGCCCGACAAACAGTCAGACAAGGTCAATACTTTGTAAAACGGATTACGCCAACAAAAAAGAAAGTCTAAATTCTTTTTACATTCATGCGACCCGCGATGGTGGACGGGTCACCAAAACATATTGTCTGTCTACACACATGTAGGACTTCAAACATTCTTAAAAACATATTATGTGACCCGCGATGATAGACGGGTCCCCAAACCAGAAAATGTTTCACCCACACACAGGTGGGACCACAAGTCATTCACGAAAAAAATCAAGGGTCAAGAGTCGCAGTATTATCCTCATTAGGAGTCGGGTCGGAAGAAGGCTGGGGCTCGATCGGTACGGTGTCGCCGGAATGAATCTCATCTTCGTCGGCGCTCTCGTCCGGAGACTCTTCTCCGACGCCGGCCAGTTGGAACAACTCTGAACCTGGATTCCCCTTGGGAAATAGGGTATCCATGGTCTCCCTCCCTCTCTGCCTTCAGATCCCAGGCCTCATGCTTGCCCTCCTCGAACTCCTCGATCATTTCAACACACGACTTCAACGCATAAAAGGCGCCCACGTCGCCTGCAACCCGACCATCGTCAATTCTGGCATGCTTGACTCTCTCTTCAACACTAGTCTAACTCTCGCTGAGCTCCTTCCGACAAATCTCCAACTCATCTTGGCAAGTCTTCAACTCTCTAGCGAAGCGGCGCTCAGCGTCCTTTAAGCGACTTTTAGCCCCTTCCACCTTGGTCTTCAAAGATGTCAAGTCGGACTCTGACTTAGTGGCCCTGTCCTCGGCTTTGGCAATCATCTCCTTAACCCCAGAATAAGCACCCAAGAGAAACTGAAAAGTCTGGAAAAGACGAAACAAAATAAAAACTCAATCTACCAGTTTTTCGAAAAAGAAAACATATATACATAAGATTTGACGAGACAATTTACCTTCCATGCAGAGCAGCCCACCTCGCCAATACAGTCCAAAGGAGAAACACCGTCAACCTCAGACTTTAAAGTCGGATCTTGAGCATGGAATAAGTCGGCAATCGACCGTCCGACCAAATCAATCTTCTCAATTTCAGGGGAGACCATCGACCTCTTCTTTGAGGTGTCCGCGACAACCTTTCCGGCATCAGAAGAAACACCCACCTTCCTTTTCGTACCGACTTTGGCTGAAAGAGACGACTCGGCCGACGTCGATTTACTCGACGAGGCCCTGGCCGCCGCCAACCTCTGCTCAATTAGACCCTTCCCAGACACTCCCTTTAAGCGAGAACTCGACCGGCCAGCAGGAGACGCTGACATACCAGACAAGACGTAAGATACAAAATACGATGCATGACGGAAGACACATGACTCAAAACTTACACTTAACCCGAGATGACGATAGAGTCGACATGACGTCTTGAGTAGTGGGAGCGACATACAACAGATTGACGTTCACAAACTTCCGCTCCGACAAAGGGATCCCAAGAATGATGTTGGCCAGGCCCTCCGACTGAGCATCCACTTCTAAATCTTCAGCTTCAGGGACTACAAAAAAGAAGAGGTAAGCAAAAAGTTAAAAACGTGACTGACAAGTGGAAATCAAAGAAAAATACATACCCTCGACCCGCCACTCCGACATAAAAAATGAACAGTCACCCCCCTTCTCTAGAGACGATCGCTCGACGAAGAAAAACTTTGACCCCCATCCGCGGTCGTTCACATCAAGATTAGCCACCAAGGGCTTCCGACCCTGACGAATGCACAACTGGACCCGAGAAGAGCTTTTCGACCCAGGGAGTAGTTATACCATAAAGCATCAAACTTAAAACCAGCCCCCGACTGTAAGTTCAACAGATCCAAAACTCTGAGGATCCTCCACACTTGTGGCATAACCTGACACGGCGCAAGCGCCAGAGTCGCCAAAAAATCCCTGACAAGGGAAGAAAATTGGAACTTATGCCCTATCCGAAACGGATAGGCATAAAAGCAGATACATCCCTCATAACGAGCGCCGGCCCTCTCATCCGGGTACAGTAACCTCGCGACCGTCTCAGGAGGAAAGCCTCCGACTTGGAGGATCTGTTCCAGTTCCGCCTCTGTCAGCGTCCCCGTCAGAGCATCAGCCTCCTTTAGCAGGAAAAGGGGGGATCCTCGTTCTTGCTCGAGTACGAGTGAGTGGCGGATGACTCAGAGGAATCACTAGAAACCATATCCAAGATAGAGAGAGAGGGAAATCGGAGAGCAATTTTTTGAAACCTTAAAGAACCGACCAAGATAGAGAGCAGAGAAAGAAGATGAAAATAGATCGTCAAAGCCTGCTTTGAATTTATGGAGGGAATAATGGAAGAGTAGAAGTGTCCTATCACGCCGCGCGATCGTCGCCACGTTATCCCTCGCCTGTCGCGCCCAAATCGGATGGTAGAGATCGTGCAAAGTGGAAGTCGTTTGGGCTCCCGCCCATGGCTGCCTTGAGCCCAAAACGACTTGGGGCTATTGTGTGGGCCTAGAGTGTATTGCCCAACCGATTGGGCCATTTCATCCAAAGGAGAGAGCCGAGAAGCCGTGAAGAGTAACGACGGACAGTCATCAATGCTCAGCCCCGACCGATCCCGGAAATTTTGCCCAAGCCTTAACTATTCAATCCCAAGCAAACGACAGCCAATTCAAGTACAAGATCAGAGGTGTCATTAATAAGGAAATCCCAGAGATTATGCTCGGAGGATTAAAGGAAATATCTCACAAAAATGGTAAGAAAATCGGCCAAGAAGGAATCTCCAAACATCCCATAAATAGGGCACGAAGAAGCAAAACGAGACACAGGATCTGAACTCCCGAAAACTTGTAAAACTTACTTATTTTTCACTGAATTCTTTGAGCAAGAACATTCGACCAACAGGGGTCGGACGCCAGTTTAGCCGGTCAGACAAGATTTGACCTTTGCATCTACAGGATAAGCCATACTTTGTCTCACACTCATTATCTTATAATCAATATATCATCACATAGTCTTACTCTTATTTCATACGTAGTTGATTGTTCATTTGGTTTGGATTTATTGCATTCTATTCGATCGACTCGTTACCCCGTCTAAGGCGATTTAGGTTGATTGATCTTTTCGCCCCAAAATAGCTGCCTCTTCTAAGGAGGAACACTTCCCCCCGCTTGCTGCTAGTTCTCCTGGTATTGCTCCGATTCCCGCCCTCTCGCTCAAGGATACGGTCGCTTCTCATCGCTCTGGCCAGCAACCTGACATCTCGCCATCTGTCTGGGAGGATCGCCCAGTATGATACGGAGGATGATTCGAATTCTGAGTCTGCGGATCCTTCTTGTCCGGTGGTGTGTCTCACTGCTACTGAGAAGCGAGATCTACGTCAGCCTTGGTCTCGCTCGCTGATAGTCAACATGTTCGACAAAGGACCAGTATATATACAACTCAAGAAGCGTCTGGACCAGAAATGGGCACTGAAAGGATCGTACACCCTAGTGGACGTGGGAAATGATCATTATGTGGAGAAGTTCACCACTGAGAAGCGAGATCTACGTCAGCCTTGGTCTCGCTCGTTGATAGTCAACATGTTCGACAAAGGACGTAGGGTCCTTGGATGATTGGCGGCAGTTATCTCATGATTCGACAATGGGTCCTAAATTTTGATCCTCACCATCTTGCTGCGAGGATTCTCACGGCCTGGGTCCGTATTCCGGGGTTGAGCCTAGAATATTTTCATGAAGGCTTTCTTCGGCGTGTAGGTAGTCTAATTGGTCGTGTTACCAGGATTGACAAGACGACCATTGCGGCGGATCGGGGGCAATTTGTCAGATTGGCGGTTGAGATTGACTTGGCAAAGCCCCTCATGGTGAAGTTTCATTGTCAAGGGAGGACATGGCCTATTCAGTACGAGGGCATTAGAATGCTCTGCTACCATTTTGGTCGGGTGGGTCATGTCTTAGATAATTGCCCGACCAAGCCGATGGCAGATGGATCCTTGGGGGACGTCACCCATGACGATGTAGATTCTGAGGGCATGTTCTCGGCAACCATGAAGGTTTCTAAACCTAGACGTAAGCATCGGACCTCGAGCTAGGCCAATGCACCTAATCACGGGATAATTCCGCCGGTAGTGCCGCAGCCGATCGCTGTTGAATCTGACTTAGCTCCTACTATGGGGTCTAGGTTTGTTGTCTTGTTGCATGATGATGATGCTACTATCGGATCCGATCTTCCTCCGACGAAGCACAATATCGAATCCCCCTCAATCATCTCTGGCGAGGTTTCCGCGGATATGATTCCTGAAATCGTGGTTGGGCCCACTACTGAAGTTGTAGTTTATGCGGAATTCGTTACCACGTCAGATCAAGGGAAAGTCAAAACGCATAACAAAAGTCAGAAAAGGAAGGAGAAAAAATATTCTGCTGAACTTGCCTTATCATCAACTAGGAAATTGTTGGGCCACGTTTTTTCGGCCCATTGGATCGACCCAATAGCTTGAACCAAAGCTGCCTTCTAGAAGATCCGGTCAGAAATAACTTCCAGAAATCTTGGTTCGGTCAGTTCAGCCTCCAGAGATCTCGGGGTGACCAATGGTCAGAGCGACGACCTCCGCGAATTTCGGAGTGACCAGTGCGTAGCTAGACGACTCCCACAAATCTCGGCCATGACAAAATCTGAGGAGTTATTGAACCCCGGATTGTGTGGATTAATATATCGGTCCATGCAGCAATTACAACCCACGTAATCAGTCATAAATATTGTAAGATCATGGCCATCTGGTAATCAAAGCCGACGAGCGAAGATCACGGAGGACAAATGGCTAGTTTAGCTAATCTTTGGAAATTAAATGTGTATATAAGAAGATTTAGGATCATTGTAAAGGGGAGGAACTCAACATAATACGAACTACTATCTACTGCTCTATTGCTTGCAATCACCATTGTTCTTGAGCTCAGATCTTCATTTTAATATTAAAGCGACCGACGACTAGATCCTTTGATTCGACCAGTCTCTTATTCGAAGGAGATAAGCTTGTCTTTCTATCTACTTAATTTTATTTCGTCTAGATCTTTGTTTGATTTGGATCATTTAGATATCATCAGTATCGTTATTGTCTAGTTGTCCGTCTTAAGGCGATTTAGGTCGGTTCGGTCTTTTCGCCCCAAAACAATTTGGCGTCCACCGTGGGGCATCTAGCCAATCAACGATCCGATCAACGATCCAGTCCACATCTAATCATGGCCGGTTCCGGGAATCCCATGATCGTCGCTGAAGACCAAGTGCAGACCAACGCCTTGGTCGGAAATCAAACCGATGACGTCGTCAATCCGCTCATCTTGGACACCCGAATCCAATAATTAGCAAAAAGTATGAGCATCCTCCAAGAGGAACTAGCTCAGCAACGCCTAAGAACCGAAACCCTACGTATCCAATCTGAAGTTGAAATTGGAAGACTAATCCGTGAAAATGAACTTTTTTAATCGCGAGTGAATTTGGCCGCATCGGTCCCAGGGGGATCAAGGCGCGTGGTCAACACCGAAGGACTCTAAACACGTTTCAACATGAATGGGGCAATCCTGACGCCCATGGCTCTGGTCACTCAGAGCGTCGTTCAACCCATTGGTATGTTTCAAACTCCTCCAGTCAGTACTTTCATGACTAACGTTCCAGTTTCCGCGACCGAGCCCACGGAGACTCGAGTAGCCCCTCCACAGATTGTCACACCGATGGATCTCCAAACCTTTATACAACAAGCTATCAACGAACACATGAGGGCCTTAGACGACCGCATCGCTCAGATTCCAGGAATCCCGCAGTCGATCAAAAAGGAAGCAATCGACGGATATGAAGTGTCGTTATTCGTAGAGGCGATCGCTTGCGTCGAGATCCCTAAGAAGTTCCATGTCCCCGACATGCCCAACTATGATAGGACCGGAGACCCTGACGATCACGTTTCCATTTACAAACAAAAACTAATGACTATCTCTATTCCAAGAGGGAATCGTGAAGCAGTCATGTGCAAAATCTTTGGCACGACCCTCACAGGACCCGCACTAACTTGGTTCATGCATCTGTTACAGGGTTCGGTCGCTTCATTTTCCGATCTGGTCAATTCATTCAAAATCCAGTTCGCCAGCAGTCGGAGACTGGAAAAGTAATCAAGCGACCTATACAGGATCATGCAAGGGTACGGTGAGCCCTTAAGGGACTATCTTAATAGGTACAACAAAAAGAAGGTCTCGATCCCGCATTACGATGTCCCAACGTCTATTGAAGCCTTTCGTCGGGGGTTGGTCAGGGGCAACAAACTCTATCGCGAGCTGACCAAATACCCGTGTCGAAGCTTCAAAGATGTACAAGCCAAAGCCATGGCGCAGGTCAGACTAGAAGAAGACGAAGAGTCCACAAAATATGACCAACCAAACCGGAACACGGCCCATTGGGAGTCGTATTACTTTTGAAAACTTATACTTTGTACTTCATTTAGATTCAGTCGATTATACTTATCCAACTGTTTACTAACTTAAGCATCGGAGGGTCGTTGGCCTCACACCCAACGGTCATCCTTTGATCTTTTCTATACTTTTCAAGTGTCTTCAACAGGAACACGACAAGAGACCTCAAGACAAAATCAAGTTGATCAACATACACAAAACACAATCATACATAGCGCTTACACATTACACGATCGATCGGTACACAGGGAATAGAGGGACAAAAACAAGACACATTTTTACAAGACATGTCCCACTTGAGGTACACGTCTTATACAAATACTACAATGCTCTTCCCTGGAACTACACGACATGTCACACACAATTACAGGTCTACTCGACCAACGTCACACGACTTGACCAGGAAGCGACTGACGAGTGCACCTGCAAAACAAAGCAAATGACAAACAAGGAGAGGTCTCCTGACCCTTTGCCATCACAAGAGACGCCCTCAGCCGTCTTCACATGGTTATTGGCTTTATTAAGCTGACTCTCAGCTTGAGCAATACACATGTCGGCCCCGTCGCCAGAACGCCTGTAGCAAAATCAAGATGAAGATCACGCCAGAAGAGAGAGAAGTTATAAAATCAAACCGTCCCATCGATCACTTGACGCTCTGGCCCAGTTTAATTTTGGGGCAATTGTTGGACCACGTTTTTTCGACCCATTAGATCGGCCCAATAGCTTGAACCAAAGCTTCCTTCTAGAAGATCCGGTCAGAAACAACTTCCAGAAATCTTGGTTCGGTCAGTTCAGCCTCCAGAGATCTCGGGGCGTCCAGTGGTCAGAGCGACGACCTCCACGGATTTCGGAGTGACCAGTGCGTAGCTAGACGACTCCCACAGATCTCGGCCACGACAATATCTGAGAAGTTATTGAACCCCGGATTGTGTGTATTAATATATCGGTCCATGCAGTAGTTACAACCCACGTAATCAGTCATAAATATTGTAAGATCATGGCCATCTGGTAATGAAAGCCGACGAGCGAAGATCACGGAGGCCAAACGGCTAGTTTAGCTAATCTTTGGAAATTAAATGTGTATATAAGAAGATTTAGGATCATTGTAAAGGGGAGGAACTCAACATAATACGAACTACTATATATTGCTCTCTTGCTTGCAATCACCATTGTTCTTGAGCTCGGATCTTCATTTCAATATTAAAGTGACCGACGACTAGATCCTTTGATTCGACCAGCCTCTTATTCGAAGGAGATAAGCTTGTCTTTCTATCTACTTAATTTTATTTCATCTAGATCTTTGTTTGATTTGGATCATTCAGATATAATCAGTATCGTTATTGTCTAGTTGCCCGTCTTAAGGCGATTCAGGTCGGTTCGGTCTTTTCGCCCCAAAATAATTTGGTGCCCACCGTGGGGCATCTAGTCAATCAACGATCCGATCAACGATACAGTCCACATCTAATCATGTCCGGTTCCGGGAATCCTATGATCGTCGCTGAAGACCAAGTACAGACCAACGCCTTGGTCGGAAATCAAACCGATGACGTCGTCAATCCGCTCATCTTGGACACCCGAATCCAAGAATTAGCAAAAAGCATGAGCATCCTCCAAGAGGAACTAGCTCAGCAATGCCTAAGAACCGAAACCCTAAGTATCCAATCTGAAGTTGAAATTGCAAGACTAATCCGTGAAAATGAACTTTTGAAATCGCAGGTGAATCCGGCCGCATCGGTCCCAGGGGGATCAAGGCACGTGGTCAACACCGAAGGACTCCAAACATGTTTCAACACGAATGGGGCAATCCCGACGCCCATGGCTCTGGTCACTCAAAGCGTCGTTCAACCCATTGGTATGTTTCAAACTCATCCTGTCAATACTTTCATGACTAACGTTCCAGTTTCCACGACCGAGCCCACGGAGACTCGAGTAGCCCCTCCACAGATTGTCACACCGATGGATCTCCAAACCTTCATACAACAAGCTATCAACGAACACATGAGGGCCTTAGACGACCGCACCGCTCAGATTCCAAGAGTCCCGCAACCGATCGAAAAGGAATCAATCGACGAATATGAAGACTCGCCGTTCGCAGAGGCGATCGCTCGCGTCGAGATCCCTAAAAAGTTCCATGTCTCCGACATGCCCAACTATGATGGGACCGGAGACCCTGACGATCACGTTTCCATTTACAAACAAAAACTAATGACTATCTCTATTCCAAGAGGGAATCGTGAAGCAGTCATGTGCAAAATCTTTGGCACGACCCTCGCAGGACCCGCACTAACTTGGTTCATGTATTTGTCGCAGGGTTCGGTCGCTTCATTTGCCGATCTGGTCAATTCATTCAAAATCCAGTTTGCCAACAGTCGGAGACTGGAAAAGCAAGCAAGCGACCTATACAGGATCGTGCAAGGGTACGGTGAGCCTTTATAGGACTATCTTAATAGGTACAACAAAGAGAAGGTCGCGATCCCGTATTACGACGTCCCAACGTCTATTGAAGCCTTTCGTCGGGGGTTGGTCAGGGGCAACATACTCTATCGCGAGCTGACCAAATACCCGTGTCCAAGCTTCGAAGATGTACAAGCCAAAGCCATGGGGCAGGTCAGACTAGAAGAAGACGAAGAGTCCACAAAATATGACCAACCAAACCGAAACAAGACCCATTAGGAGTCGTATTACTTTTGAAAACTTATACTTTGTACTTCATTTAGATTCAGTCAATTATACTTATCCAACTGTTTACTAACTTAAGCATCGGAGGGCCGTTGGCCTCACACCCAACGGTCATCCTTTGATCTTTTCTATACTTTTCAAGTGTCTTCAACATGAACACGACAAGAGACCTCAAGACAAAATCAAGTTGATCAACATACACAAAACACAATCATACATAGCGCTTACACATTACACAATCGATCGGTACATAGGGAATAGAGGGACAAAAACAAGACACATTTTTACAAGACCTGTCCCACTTGAGGTACACGTCTTATATAAATACTACAATGCTCTTCCCTGGAACTACACGACATGTCACACACAATTAAAGGTCTACTCGACCAACATCACATGACTTGACCAGGAAGCGACTGACGAGTCCACCTGCAAAACAAAGCAAATGACAAACAAGGAGCGGTCTCCTAACCCTTCGCCATCACAAGAGACGCCCTCAGCCGTCTTCACATGGTTATTGACTGTATTAAGATGACTCTCAGCTTGAGCAATACACATGTCGGCCCCGTCGCCAGAACGCCTTTAGCAAAATCAGGATGAAGATCACGCCAGAAGAGAGAGAAGTTATAAAATCAAACCGTCCCATCACTTGACGCTCTGGCCTAGTTTAATTTTGGGGAAATTGTTGGGCCACGTTTTTTCGACCCAATAGCTTGAACCAAAGTTGCCTTCTAGAAGATCCGGTCAGAAACAACTTCCAGAAATCTTGGTCCGTTCAGTTCAGCCTCCAGAGATCTCGGGGCAACCAGTGGTCAGAGCGACGACCTCCGCGGATTTCAGAGCGACCAGTGCGCAGCTAGACGACTCCCACAGATCTCGGCCACGACAAAATCGGAGAAGTTATTGAACCCCAGATTGTGTGGATTAATATATCGGTCCATGCAACAGTTATAACCCACGTAATCAGTCATAAATATTGTAAGATCATGGCCATCTGATAATCAAAGTCGACGAGCGAAGATCACGGAGGCCAAATGGCTAGTTTAGCTAATCTTTGGAAATTAAATGTGTATATAAGAAGATTTAGGATCATTGTAAAGGGGAGGAACTCAACATAATACGAACTACTATCTACTGCTCTCTTGCTTGCAATCACCATTGTTCTTGAGCTCGGATCTTCATTTCAATATTAAAGCAACTGACGACTAGATCCTTTGATTCGACCAACCTCTTATTTGAAGGAGATAAGCTTGTCTTTCTATCTACTGAATTTTATTTCATCTAGATCTCTGTTTGATTTGGATCATTCAGATATAATCAGTATCGTTATTGTCTAGTTGCCCGTCTTAAGGCGATTCAGGTCGGTTCGGTCTTTTCGCCCCAAAACAGAAATCTCAAGGGAAACTTGCGTCCAAGGCTTCGTATCTCGAATGATTCTATCCTTAAGAAGGCCCAGCTTATATCGGATATGCTTTTTCCCAAACCCATCAAACAGACGGTTTCTTTAATTTCCCTCGGACAAAAATTTAAACCGCATGTTTACCCTACCGCTTGTGGCTTCTGTTGTTGATGGAGACGCTTCTCAACCAATGAGTGTCGGCGGTGACCACCATAACGGTCATGGACCGACTAAGTTTTCTAGTCTCAAACCTCCGGATGGACCCATGCAACGTGGTTCTTCCGATGTTGGCCAACAGGATGCGGGTGGAGATGCTTCCGCTGGAAACGGAGACACAACCTCTGTTATGTCGGGTCTCAATACCCTCAAGACTCAACGAGTCTCTACATAGATTTACTGAATCTATGCTCTCATTTGCTGCTACTGAAGATAATTGGAACTCTCCAATTTTTGGGCAACTCCTTCAATCATTGTTTCCTATGAAGAACATCAATATGATTTTCTGGAATACTCGTGGGGCTGGCGCCTCCAACTTCCTAACTTCTGTCAGGGAATTGATCCGATTACATGACCCAAGTGTTCTTGCTTTAGTCGAGACTCGAATCAGTGGTGTACGTGCATACCAAGTGTGTCGTCAGATTGGGTATGACGGTATGCTACGTGTGGATGCCTAGGGGTTCACTGGGGGAATTTGGCTCCTTTGGAGGACAGCGGAGGTGATTGTTTCCCCCGTATCGCTAAATCCCCAACACATCACGGTTGAGATCATGCGTAGAGGAGAGGAGCCTTGGATTCTCTCTGCAATTTATGCTTCTTCTAATTCTAGCAGGCGTCTTCAGCTCTGGCAGGACCTCGGTAACTTTGCTCAATCTAACAATCTTCCCTGGCTTCTCGCTGGAGATTTCAACTCCACTCGCTCCTCTTCCGAACATACCTATCACTCTAGGGACACTCATCGCTCTGCCCTGGAGTTTGGTCAATGGATTGATGATTTACAACTAATTGATGTTGGCTTCTCTGAACCACAATATACTTGGTCTAGGGGGACGTCTATCCAGACTTACAAAGCGAGCCGCCTGGACCGGGGACTTTGCTCTGATCGGTGGCGGCTGTGCTTCCCAGATGCGGTTATACATCATCTATCTACCTCGCATTCAGATCATCGACCGTTGTTGCTATGCCTTGATCACGTGCCGACCTCTTCGCCTATGGAATGGCCCTTTTCCTTCCAGGCCGTCTGGCTTCTTCACGACGGCTTCAATGATTTACTGCATTCTGCTTGGACTCACTCAGACCAGCTTGTTTCGTCGCTCGATCGATTAGCAGCTGATCTTCAGGTGTGGAATAAACACATCTTCGGCAATATCTTCTACATGAAACGCAATTTATGGGCTCGCTTGGAGGGGGCTAGGCGAAAGCTGACTACTCACCCTTCTCAACACCTTATCGATTTGGAACGTTTCTTGTATTCCGAATTGGAGGACGTTTTACAGCAGGAGCAGGCTTTGTGGTTTCAAAATTCTAGGGCCTCCTTTATCTTGGACGGTGATAGGAACACCCGTTATTACCACATGTCGACGATCATCCGCCGCAAGGTGAACAAGGTGGTCTCCTTGCAGAATGATGCGAGTGTTTGGGTGACTGAGGGTAGCGCTATTGAACATATGGTTCTTGATTTCTTCTCTGGGTTGTATATTGAAGAACAGCCTGCTATGGCCGCTGCTGATATTCCATCTCCATATGTTTCCTTTCCGGCTTTGGAGGCTGAAACTATGGCTGCAATATCCCGTAGTTTCAGTTCGACGGAGGTTTGGGATGCACTTAACTTGATGGGACCATATAAGGCTCCGGGGCCGGATGGCTTCCCTACAATGTTTTATCAACAGAGCTAGTCGGTGGTGGGCCCGGATGTTTGTAATACTATTTTGGATCTTGTCAACAATGGTATTCTACCGTCCAGTCTGAACGACGCTCCCATGGTTCTCATCCCGAAGGCCAGTTCTCCTTCGAATCCTGCCCAGTTTCGGCCTATCTCGTTGTTGAATGTTGCTTTTAAAATTGCGACTAAGATGATTGTCAACGTCTTAAGGTGATCTTGCCTTTGCTAATCTCGTCGTCCCAAGCAAGCTTTATTCCCGGGAGACAAATTATTGACTATGTTTGCTGCCCATGGTTTGACACGTTGGATGGTACTCAAAATTGATCTTGTGAAGGCTTATGACCGTGTTCGATGGCCTTTCTTACGAGTGATGCTTGAGAGAGCACAGATTCCGGCCCTTTTGGTTGATATTATCATGCAATGCCAGTCTACCAGAGATACGCAACTTCTTTGGAATGGCTCTAAGTCAGGGTCTTTTACTCCGTCGCGAGGGATTTGCCAGGGGGGTCCATTGTCCCCATACCTCTTCATTATGTGCATGGAACTCCTTTCGCATATTATCCAGGAGGTTGTGAATGATGGGCGTTGGCGTCCAATAACTTTGGGCGGGGTCCGCCTCTCACACCTCTTCTTCGCCGATGACTTGGTTCTCTTTGCTGAGGTTGCCCCTGATCAGGCGGGTGTTATCCAGGGGTGTCTCAACACCTTTTGTTCTTACTCGGGGGAGCAAGTAAATTTCTCTAAAAGTAACATGATATTTTCTCCGAAAGTTCGTGCGACCACCAAGCAGGCTATTAGCCCACGTTTGTCTATTCCTGTGGTCACTGATTTCGGCACGTACTTGGGGGTGCCCATTGCTTGTGGACGAATGACCAAGGCGAGGTACTCTTTCTTGCTGGATCGCGTCTCAACACGGTTACAGGTATGGCAGTCAAAGTCTTTAACTCTGGCTGGGAGAGTTGCTTTGGCAAACTCGGTTCTTACGAGTTTGCCGCTCTATGTCATGCAATCAATTATGGTGCCTCGGTCTGTTTGTGACGACCTTGATAAGAAGGTTCAGGGCTTTGTTTGGGGTTCAACTACACATTCTGATATCTTTCTTGTTCATCAATGCCACACTCTGATCCGGGAGCCCGGTTGGTCTGTTCAGCTCCAACACACCAGACAATCTTCAAACACTATTGTGGATGCTTTGGCTAATTCTGCCCTTCTTGCTGCTGCTTCTTTTAGTTCTTTCACTGCCCCCCCTGATTGCATTGTTAATTTGCTTCATTGTGAGCTTGTAGCCTCTACGGAGGTGAACTATCTTTCTATTTAATGAAATTTTCACAAGAGCCTAGCCCTGTTTCTTGACCCAAAAAAAACTTCATTTATAACAATAACTAGTTTAATTCTCGTACCTTGCACGAATTGGCCTATCATGAAATTTGTTTATTGGATTATTATTTAGATACATTCATAATCTATGTTAGGAAAACAATTTAAGATTTTGATTCACTCCATTTTCAGAAGCCATGATCTTGATCATCATAAGATCACTAACCAATATGTATAGTATATTAGAAAATGATCAAATATTTGTTATATATTTTCATATTTAAAAAGGTGAAATTATATTTTCAAATTATTTATGGAAAAAAATAGATTTACGAAATAATTGTGTGATTCTTGTTTTTTGAGACTTTTCTAATCAATGTACGATATTTAGTATAAATTATGAAATTTTGATTTGTTTCTATCTTAATTAGAAATTATTTGATAGAATAGGAAGAAATTAAGTATGTACTATATATATTGAGGTTTAAAAAATGTGAAATTCTAAGAAAATGACATGTGGTGAAAACGTTGTAGGGATGTCATGTAGCAAAATGATTGTGGAAACGCCATGTGGTGAAAATTTGTATTGCTTTAGTATATATATATAGTAGATTATTTTAAGGAAAATTCATGTTAGTGCCCCTGAGTTTATGGTTATTCATGTTGGTGTCCCACAATTAAGTTTTTTCCAGTTGGTACCCCTAAGGTTTTGGTTTGTTCGCTTTATAACCGAAAATTTTCATATCCGTATCCTTTCGGTTCGAATCAATCAAATCCAAGCTCGTCATTATGTTTACCCTCAACTTAGTAGGATTCGACTCCTAAAATAATCAAATCCATACTCGAACCATTCCGATTTGAATTCTTAAGGTCGAAAATGGGTTGTTGCTTCGGAATTGAAATGGACATGATTCGGACATGGATTTGAGCATTTTAGGGGTCAGATCTTACTAATTTGAGGGTGAGGAACACAATGATGGACTTAGATTTGATCAAAATGGTATAAATATGAAAAAAGCTTGGTTATAAAACAAACAAACCAAAACTTTAGGGGTACCAATCGGAAAAAAAAAACTTAATCGTGGGACACCAACATGAATAGTCCTAAACTTAGGGGCACCAACATGAATTTTCCTTATTTTAATTATTAGTTTATGTACTCCATTTTGAAATATAAGTATTTATTTTTCAAAATGATGTTTGGTATAATAATATTTTATTTCAAATAATGTTTTTTAAAATTAAAACTCCTGAAATACAACACAAATTCAAAATTCAACACAAATCTCAAAAAGTAAAAACTACTTTTTATAACAAAAATTATATTACAAGTAAAAGTATTTTTATAAATTGTTTTGCCCAACAAAGCCTAGGAAAGTAAGAATTAAAATTCAAAACCATTAATTGAAAATTTGTAATAATACCAAATAATATATCGCATCTTGGATTGCACGCTTTTTTCACCCATTCTTTATGTTAGAACCAAATGATAACACCAATCCTTGTATGCACTAGTGGGGAACCGCATGCTTCGCACGCGAGGATCGAGATTCGACGAAGTAGTTAGAATTCACCATCTAGTGTGTGGTAAAGTAAGTGAATTTAGTTGTAGTTTCACAACAAATAGCAAACTCTTCCACTAAAACACTAGTGGAAAAAACCCTTATAGAGGCGGGCCTTTTGGCACTTATTGCGGCGAACACCGTTCGCCTCAACTAAGGGGGCTGCAACAAGTAGGAAGACTTTTTGAGGCGGGCATTTTACGCCTCTAAAAGTACCTTATTGAGGCGGGCCTCCGAAGCCCGCCTCAACAAGTCCCTCACTTTGGCGCCAAAATGAGGGACTTGTTGAGGCGGGCTTCGGAGGCCCGCCTCAATAAGTAAACACTTGTTGAGGCGGGCCTATGGAGGCCCACCTCAACAAGTCTTTAAAAAAAAAAAAAAACGGGATCCCGGTTTTTTGTAATACCGGGGTCCCATTCCTTAAAAAAATTATCAACTCAAAAATTGAAAGCTCATACCCAGAATCACTCTCTCTCACATACGAACAGTAACCCTTTATGTAAAGACAATATGAAATTAATAAGATAACCACTTACTCTGATGTTGAGAATGCATAATTAATATATTGAAAAACACTAAGTTTGACTGCAAGAATACACATCAACTAACACCCAAAAAAATGAACTTATCTAAAACACCAAGGCGAAGAAAAAGAAGCAATCATACAAGAGGAATCAATTCCTAACGCAACTGGGCACATGGGATGCAGCTTAATTCAACTAATGTTGATATGATTGTCTCAATTCAATGAAGCTAGAAGAACAAATACAACAGTAAAAGCAATTTAAAGACCAACAATGCTGATGTTACTTCACCAGGATGATACTGAACTTTGGAGTCCAAGACTTCAAACAACTCTTTGATGAATGCGACAATACTATCATCTTCAATTATGTATAGAAGACGGGAAAGGGGAGATTTAATCAGCCACACCATGATAACAAAATTTGAACTTAAATGTAATCAATCAAGGAACCTCGTCATCTTGAGCGCCATCAGCTTTTTCTGAAGTTTCCATCTTTTGGTCTTCTGTGGATGCAATTGCAATAAAAAGAATTGAAGTAGTAAGAATTTTGAGTATATGAATAACAAGATGTATAGAACAAGATTGGATCTATAAAATTATATATTCTCTGATAAACCATTATAGTGCACTACTGAAAGTTATGCACTGGATATGAGAACAAGCATCTGACTTATTTCACATCTATAAATCCCAAATGAAGGCCTCTAACTGGTACTTAGAAGGGAAAGACTTTTATTCCATTGGGTATAGTTGGGATGAGGTGTTGCAAGAATGGGACCAAAATCAACAACGATTAGCATAAACCATGACCCACAATTAAAGACATTTAGCAATAGCAAAGAGTTTCATATGTTCAAATGAAAATATTTAAAGAAGACAACTTAGACACACGGGGTGATCAGCACAAAGATTGCTGTAATCACACATCAATGTCTTCTTGGTGAGATTATAGAACCTTAAAGCTTACCTTCATCCTCAGGAATGTCAGAAGTCCATAAAGTGAGATTATCCCTCAAAAGTTGCAAAATCAAAGTGATGTCTTTGTAAGACTCTTCATTAAGAGTGTCCAGATCAGAAATAGCATCATCAAAGGCTTGCTTTGCTAGGTGGCACGCTCTATTTGAAGACAATAAAACATATTAGCAAATAACCATTAAAAGGAAGATGAACAACATAATGATGAGTCAACCACTTATTACCTTTCAGGTGAGTTCATAATTTCATAATAGAACACGGAGAAATTCAAAGCCAAACCCAAACGGATTGGGTGAGTTGGAGGTAACTCAGCTTCAGCAGTGGTTGAAGCAGTCTACAAACAACAAAATACCAGCTAGCAAAGTCAAATATAGCAAGGGGAAATACTCTTATAAAGAAGTCCAGCTGCATCTAAATCATTTGACAAAACAGCTGCATAAAATGTGTGAAATTATAAACGATGTGTTGTGCTTGATTACAATCAAACAAGATTGAAATGCAACAAGAAACTTGTATGCGACAATACCATGTCAGATAAGGTGACAATAGAAAAGTACTAAACGAAAACTTTAAAATTTACATTTTATAGATGATCCATACACACAGATAGTGCTATCAAGCCGAATGGATGCTTGAAAACTTAACATCTGGAGACAGAATGAAAAAGAAAAATATTACAGTTTAGCTTCACACATTAGTAAAATATTTTGTCTTGGTTACCTGTATTCTCATATGCAAGCATAAGAATTGTGAAAGAAATTAGTTTCCCTTCACCAAGAATATTAGATATATTTTAAAGGCCACAAGGTACTCGTTGGCAGGTTTCTGTGTCATAGGAGAACAAATTCGAAACTATATGGATTATTTTCAGGTTAAATAAAATAAACCTAGTGAACAAATTAGGAAAAACAAGTTTAAAACGAATCTAAACCAGGAACCTGAAGGCCTATAACGCATACTGTTGATTTCTCAAGAGCAAATGGTCAAAGAAAATTCCATATTATCAACAGTATAGACACCTAAAGCACTTGTCTCTCTCACATACGAACAGTAACCCTTTATGTAAAGACAATATGAAATTAATAAGATAATCACTTACTCTGATGTTGAGAATGCATAATTAATATATTGAAAAACACTAAGTTTGTCTCGAGAATGAAGACTAACAGGAACAAATATATACTAACCTGTCCATAAATCCAGCATATTCTGATGAATTTGAGAGGCAGAGTTTTAGGAGCTCTTTACTTCCTTCGGTGACCTCATCACGGTTCTCTACACTATTAAGCAAGGAGGTGCTAAATTGATGAAGTGTGATTGCAGAATCAAACCCTGCAGTAACAAGAAGGGAATATTGTGGGTCGTACAAACATCTCCATATGCCCCTTCCTCTGCAAGATAGCAAACATATTTATAACTAGATTAAAAAAGAATAAAGAGAAACTCATTCAAAACTCCTTTGAATGTCTATCCACTTCATTCTTGCAGTCAAACACTGAACTAGTGGAATGTTCTATTTTTCCAAGTCAAATAACTCAGAATGACAAACAAGAGATTATTCTCCAACCAAAAAAAAAACAAGAGATTATTCTTATATTCAGATACAAACAGGATGGCATGCTATTCTACTTATAAGATGTAAGAAAAGTTTCATGCATCAGGCTGTAACGAAAGAAAATGATTCATTAAATCTGAAAGAGCAAAGCAAATAAACAGTACAGATGGAGTAAGTAAATGAGTATTGTTTAGACAAATTGTGAGAGTAAACTAGAACCGCGATAATCTTACTTAAATTGGTTCACATTAAAGCATTATAACCTCATAATCCAAATCTGGACACAAACTAATCTTCTAGGGTTACAAGTATGGTATAAACCCGAAATCCCCAGACTAAAAGAAGGCCCTCCATGGAAAACGCACACAATAGAAGTCGAAACAAATTTGCAACGAAATTACATGAAAGGATATCACTTCGCACTTAAATCCAGAAGAAAACCACGAAAATCCAAAGAAAAAATGAACGACACTTACGGAGATATGCCGTTCAATCAACCGCTTCTCGTAGAGAAGCCCATATGTCTTCGAAACGACGGGCTCCTCCGGCACCTCACCGGAAACTGCGCCGAACAAAACAACAAGTTCAAGAAGAAGAAAATCAAAACAAACGAACGAACAAGAGTGATGAATGGGGAGAGATTTACTTGAGCAGTTCATGGCGATAGAGCAGAATTAGGGTTTCTACGACAGGTTTCTCGAGGAGCGAGAGGTTAGGATAGAAATTGCCGCGGAGAAACGGGGTGAGTGAAGAACAACTGCTCTTCTCCGGCGGAGGAATGTGGAGGGAGAGGAAACGAAGGCCGTCAAATATCGAAAACGAAGGCCGAGTAATGAGCTAATAGAGGCGGGCCTCTTAATGCCCGCCTCTATTGCATACATTTGTTGAGGCGGGCTATAAGAGGCCCGCCTCAACAAAAGTTAATAGAGGCGGGCTTTTTCGCCCGCCTCAATTATGTACCATTAGAGGCGAGCCTAACATTGGCCCGCCTCTAATACTTTAGCGGGAATATTTTTTCGGAAACTTTTTGAGGCGTATAATAAATTGCCCGCCTCAATAGATTTTTTGAGGCGTATAAAATAATTATCCGCCTCAAAAACCTGAAAAATTGATTGCGTAGGTCGTTGTTGAGGCATTTTGATATATGTACGCCTCTAAAAGGGAGCCTCAAAAAGTATTTTTTCCACTAGTGAAATGGGTTGTTGTTCTTTAGAACGTTAGGTTGATATGATAAGCGCTTAAAATAAAATCAATGGTCTGATTAAGGACTCATAGTTCATCATTTTGTACAATGAGGTTTTAAAATAAATTAGTTGTTGTTCAATTAAGAATGAGGCGGTTTTCACTTTTTGAATTTCATTGAGAATGATTTAAGGTCTTCTTGCACATATACAAATATGAAGGATTTCTATAATTTGCCCATGATTTTTTACTTCTCTCTTTTATCATTTGTACTTTGCATCATGGTGAACAAAATAAAGTGTACAAACACTCGTTTACATTGTACGTAGAATTATAAGCCTTGATGAAGTCTAGGATGAATATATTCAGCCAATGTCTCATTCGTAGACAACATTTTTAGTTGCAAAAAATGATGTATCATCACAGATGTTGTGTTGTTGGTGCGTGTTTCTTCAGTTATGCACTTGCGCTCTTTAATGACAACATCATTAGTTGTCTTCCTACATAAGGAGAAAATATAGGTTACATATTTAGTTCATATAATATTTCAAGTAATAGAATAATTAGTGAATGTTAATTTTAATGAATATTGCAACAGTGTCTGAGAATAGGTGTTTCATTTATAAGTGTACCACTCTATTAGTGCAACAACTCATTCTCCTTCTGGATCGAGTGATACCGTTGTGGATCTTGATAATGCAAAAGGAAACCCTAAGACACATATTCAAGTAGTTAAAAGCATGTGTGTCAAAGAGTGTAAATTGCATAAAATATACTCACCCTGAAATTTGCTTGCATGCAAGTCACTTAAACTAATGATAGAGTAGTTTTCCACCTCTAAGGCAAGCTTCACAGCCTCATTGTTTGCAAGGTCACTACATAGAGACACGATCAATGTAGCTTTAATGCTGGCACATTATTTGTATCTACAATGCTGGCACATTATTTCAGAAGGGGTTAGCGTTATAATATGCATACTTAAGTTGGTTCAGGTGGTAATGATATCAGTCAGTAGGTGTAAAACATCATATGTGATTGATATGTATGGAAGAAAAAAAAAACATATCGTCTGCGACCACCAGCTCAAAAACATTTACCGAAAAACACTTCCTCCAATAATGAGATTTGGAGGTCCCACATAGAGAACAATGGCAATAAGGTTTGAAATAAAGACACGTATGTTTACATGTTGCATACTGAAAGAGTAAGAAATGTAATTTGCTAAAAGAGTTATGTTGTAACAGAGACACGTATAAGATAGTAAGAAGGCATATTGAATTGTTCACTGATATAGGAGTCGCGAGGAATAGAACTTATCTCATGATATGCAACTCTTGTTTGGCTTGAACAAGCTCTGTAACCTAGTCGTCGAAAAGTGTCTGATGCATTTGATGATCAACACAACAGGCGGAGAAATTCAAAGTAACACGACTTATGAAAGCATTGTTGATTTTATATTCTCCATTCTTTTGGATGATATCCTTAAACATGTCAATGTATTCCCCATATAATGTAGCGTACATGTGGTTACCCTGCATAATCGGTGGAACAAAGCAAGGTTACAAAGACAGACCTAATTGAGGTACAAAGGAGTCAAGTCATTTTCACTAACATATACAAAAACATAGTACCTTTTCGTATTTCAAGATGAAACTGATATCGAATCTTTTTGGCAGGTTGAGCATATCGGTTTTTGGTAGTTACTATCACTTTCACAAAGTAGTGTCTCATTCGTAGATTAATATCCTCAAGATATTTCATCTTTGGATTCATCCTACATAGAGAGCCTAGTATGTATAAGTTTATATTTTGTATTGAAGTTTGTATTTTGTGTTACAATGTAAAGAAAGTAGTTTTTTTTTTGTGATTAATATTACGTAGTTTATAACTGAAGAAAGTAAGGAGGTTCTGTTTATACAAAACGGCAATCCATACAATTGCAATCCGTGTGAATCCTAGTTCTTAAATAACAAAATCAAAACAGTTTCGTAACTTGAATCAAGGAAATGTCATAATTTGTAAATAGAAAAGAACTAAGCATAGGTATAAGATGAGTAATAATACCCTATGGTAGAGAACGTGTACCTTATATTAGAGAGCTTGCATCGATTGCAGATCTAGGAGATGGATATTGCACAATTGATTAAGCCACAAAAAAATATGATGTTCAACAGTATAGGAAAGGGAATAACACATAATAGGTCAACTATTAGAGAAACAAATGAAAATAGAAATCCCAAAAAGGTTTGGAACAAGAGAAAGGAAATTTAAGAAACCATGCATATGATAAATAAAGAAGACATACCTTTGTGTATGAATAAGAAATTGAGGAGGGCAATGAAAATAAATTTACTTAATTTGTGCGGTTTTATATAGAAACTATCGCACATGACAATACTAAAGTAGGTGAAAGTGATAAGTTTCGAACTAAGGTGAAATTGATAATGTTCAAATGTAACTACATATGATAATGTTGGGATTTAACGAGGAAGTGATAAGCTTCAAACTAAACCGCATATGATAATCTTAGAATTTAACCGCATATGATAATTGTAAAGTTTTACTGGAGGTGGCCTCTCACTGATAAAACATAATACGTCGCACTAAGTGTAAGTTTCAAACTAAACACCATATGTTAATATTAGAATATGACCAAACATATGATAATTGTAAAATTTTACTGGAGGCGGCCTGACACTGATAAAACGTAGAACTATGTGGCATTAAGTGAAAAGTTTCAACTAAACTTCAAGTGAATGTTCAAATTTAATCGCATATGATAATTTTAAATTTCACTGGAAAAGTGATAAGTTTCAAACTCAACCGCATATAATAAACCTTAAAATTTAACTGCATATGATAATCTTAAAATTTGACTAGAGGTGACCGCGCACTGATGTAATTTAGAACATATGTGGCACTACAAGGGACACTATGTCAAGGCACTGTCCATAGTGCATACCATGTGGTGGAGTTAAGGTTTTATTGGTGTAATGTGGCGAAGCTATGTTAGCAGGGTGAAATGAAACAAATAGTAGTGGCTCGTAATGGGCGACATGTCAAAAACACATAATGGGATTAAACATTAAATGATTTATTAAAAGAACAGAAAGAAGCATACCAATAAAATAATCATAATCAATTTCGGAGGATCTGTCCTGTAAAGAAACGAACAAGCCAATGAACAACTTTGATGGTTGAATGATAAAGAACACAATTGAAACTAACAATTTCATGAAAATGGGAAAAAGGGATAACATGTTAAGCATATTCTGGCATACCACAACATTCAATCGATCTCCTACGAAGTGACGCGTGTGTGACCGAGGAGAACAAGAGCGTCGTCATCCACCTGAAAGTCCGGCCATACGAGCGCGGGAGAGGACACCGTTGCGCAAGAGGGAATTCGACCTCAACCAGCTGCCAGATATCAAAGTGTCAAAGGAAGGAGTTGTTATAGGGTCGAAAATTAAGGATTGTGTTAGTTTAGTCGGTAGTAAGACAATGGGGTAAATGCATAAAATCACCCCTTATTTGCATTTGTTTGTAACAAACCACACTTTATGAAAAAGCTTGCATAAAATCACCCCTTATTTATAATTTGTGCAAACAACCACCTCGATCCTTATTTTATAAAAGGGTCAATTACCGGAAACCACCCGTTGAATGGGCCATATTGCCCAAAACCACCCATTTAAATCGATATTACCGGAAACCACCCGTATTTCACATGTCGTTAAACAATCGCCACCCTAGCCCTGACTCCGTTTGAAATCCCCACAAGTCTTTTTTTCTGAATATTTTATTTGAAATAAAATTTAAAAGTAATTAAAATAAAGTAAAAGTAAAAAACCTAAAATTATCTTTTACGTCGTCTCGACTAAAAGCAAATTTGCTGCTAGATTTTTACTTGTCCGCCATTGATGAGTTCTTCGAGCTCAACTAAAAGCAAATTTGATGAGTTCTTCGAGTTCTCCAGAGCAATGAAATACAGAGTCAAAATTCAGTATGAAATTTATTCCTCTAAGCAATTGAAGGGATGGAGGTAGGTTGGCGAAAGCGGCGTCGGTGGGGACGAAGAGTGTGATGCCAGCGCCGGCCTCAAACTCGTCAATTACGCAAGAGGCAGAGAGCATGGAAGCGACGACGTTGAATTTGTGGCCATCGATCGGCGCTTTTGTGATGTTAAGGCCCGAGAAAGGCCACCGGAGCTCCGACGCAACTAGATTCGACCCATAGGGAGAAACCAGGGAGCTTATTACAGCGGAGATTGAGAGGTTGTAAGGGAAGGATTTGACGAGAGAGAGGATATTGGCGGAGGAATTGAAATTAGGGTTAGAGTTGAGATTTGGGGCAATTAGGGGCTGGAGCGGAACGACGCAATTGGCGGCGTAGCTCAGGTCGCCGGCACAATGCTCTGCTTCACCGAAATCTTAGAGGAAGAGGTTTGTTTACCTAGTTGCTGATGGAGCTGCTTCACCGAAATCCTTGACGTTCGCCATAGCTCCGATGAGAAACAGGAGGACAAACTCGGAAAATGAATTGGGAAAGAAGACCCAAAATTTTGATTTTTTAATTTCACTTTTTTTTAAAATTATTTTTATTGTACTTCACATAAAATATTCATAAAAAAATACTTGTAAGACTGGACTTAACAGATTTCAAACGGAGTTAGAGGTAGGGTGGCGATTGTTTAACGGCATGTGAAATACGGGTGGTTTCCGTTAATATCGATTTAAAGGGGTGGTTTTGGGCAATATGACCCATTCAACGGGTGGTTTTCGGTAATTGACCCTTTATAAAATAATTCAATTTAGCTATAAGTTTAGTTTTTGTTTTTTTTGAAAGGAACTATAAGTTTAGTTCATAGTTTATACACTTTAAAAAAATGCATATACAATGTAAAATATATATACATTTAGGGAACAAATTATGCTCTTTAAAATACAATGCATAAATTCCTATAGTTGATAATTTTTTGCCTGAATTTGAATATATTTATAAATATATGCCTGAATTTGCATATATTTTACGTCGTATGTGAATCATTTGTATTTCGCACGAGAGTGATCGTTATCACATGATTCGTTCCACAGTTGTAATTATATTAATATTTTCTACGTAATAGGTAAATATGCATTAATTAGAATTTGATAATATTATTATTATTACAACATCAAAATCATTAAGAGAACGGATAAAAAAAGGGAAAAAATCACACGGTCCATAATTGAGACCAAAGTGGCTTGGACCAAATCGGAACTAAAATGAAGTAGATTATTTTGGTCCAGTCTTCGGTCAAGGTTTTGGAAGAATTTTGGTCCATTACGGTTTGCACCGGTGACATCTCTTCATTTGGGGTGTTTATCTTGTTCGCATGAGAGTACACAAAAAACTATAAAAAATTTTAAGTTTATTTTGATATTTTAGTATCTATAATATGAAATTAAAAAATTAATAATATGGATAATTATTTGCAACAAAATATAAATAAGGGATAGTTTTATGCAAACCTTTTTTTATAAAGGGTGATTTGTTGTAAACAAGTGTAAATAAGAGGTGATTTTATATATTTATCCCTAAAACAAGATAAGCATGTAATTTTTGGATTGAGTAGGTTGGACCATTTAAAAAGTCCTAATATAAAATAAGATAAACTAATTACAACTTAATATATAAATACAAAAATTAAAATCGATATTAACATTGATCAAATAGAAAAAGCTTGCAATTCAAATAAGACAAACACCTTACTGTTTCTAAGGGCAACTCCAATTTGTTAGGTGTTATATTTGGATAGTATTTATTGTGTGAATATTTGTAATTATCCTGTAATCTCGTTAGGGTAATCCGGTTCACATATATACGAAGAGATAGACAGAGATCCCTTTGAGGACTCTTTTCCAAATTATACAAGATTACATGGTATCAGGCTATTCTTCTTGAACACCCTAACCCGATTTCAAGAACTCGATCCCATGGCCGATGACTAAGCCGCTGCCGCCACCGCCGCCGCACTCGAAGGCAACGCCCCAGCCCTTCCCGTCGTCGCCCATGCCCCCTCTAATTTTCATTCCGCACAATCCGTCTCAAATATAAAAAACCAGATCCCCTTAACCCTAGATCTGCACAAGGCTCAGTATCACACATGGGCTGAGCTTTTCCAAGTCGTTGCTAGCGCCCATGACGTTCTTCATCACGTCGATGGATCGGATCGCCCGGCTGGCATCACCGACGCCAAATGGAAACAACTAGATTCCATTGTCTTGTCGTGGATATATGCCACCATCTCTGAGGAAGTACTCCTGACGATCATCAAACCGGGATCTTCCGCTCGTGAAGCTTGGCTTCGCATCAAAGGGTTGTTCCATAACAACCAATCCGCCAGGGCTGCGGATCTGGAGAGTTGATTCATCACCTCTCGGTTGGCGAAGTTTCCCAATACCGCCGCCTACTGCCAGGCTCTAAAGACCATCGCTGATCAACTGACTAATGTCGGACACAAGGCCAGTGATGAACGCTTAACCCTATAACTGATCAACGGGCTATCCAAGGACTACGACACCGTTGGTAGCCTTATCAGTCAGATTATCCCTCTTCCCGATTTCACCACTGCTTGTAGCATGCTCTCTCGGGAGGAGACGAGGAAGGGCCGCGACGATGAGCAGCAACAGGCGTTGATTTCTTCGGGAGACCTCCTACCGCCGTCGGTTGTCGCCTATCCCTCTTGTGGCCAAAACCAGGGCCGCAACCAAGGCCGTGGCAGGAATGGACGGCGAAATTCTGGCCATCGCAACTCAGACAACCAGGGATGCCCGTCGAACCGCCAGTGGTACCCACCGCAGGCGCCACTGCCCGGTTACTACTGGCCACCGCATCCCCAACAGTGGCAGGCGCCGCCTTGCCCTTATCCGACTGTGCCCACGCCTCGCAGCCAGCGACCCCAACAACCACCTCAGGCCTACTATGCGCAACCACAATTTACTATGGACCTTGGCTCGGCGTTCAACACCATGACCTTGAACCCTCTGGACGCCAACTGGTACATGGACACTTGGGCTTCCTCTCATATGACGAACGATCCAGGTAACCTATCTGCCTATTTTAATTCGAGTACTTTACCTTCCATTTTGTTGGAAATGGCCAAACTATACCGGTTGTCGGCACGGGCAACTCTACCCTACCCATAAAACAACCTCTACACCTCAAAAACGTCCTACATGCCCCTAATATCGTCAAAAACCTTGTATCCGTTCGTAAATTTACCGTTGATAATCACGTGGCAATTGTTTTTGACCCTTATGGTTTTTTTGTGAAGGATCTACACACGGGGATCACAACTCTGAGGTGCAATAGTTCTGGGGATCTCTACCCCGCCTCCAACACTTCCGCCCACACTCGAGTCTTTTCCGCCAACCTTGCTGTCCAGCCGTCCCTTTGGCACGCCCGTCTAGGTCATCCCGGCGAGCATGTCCTCCAGTCTTTGAGGCGTAGTTGTCAAATCTCCTTCAATAAGGCCGGCCACTGTAATATCCCTCATTTCATAGGGGTAATTTTGAAATTTTCTTATGCCCATATTACAAGTCAGATTAAATTCAGAGAAGTACGGACATTCTATGAAATGTTTGGTCTCTGTAATATTTTTCTGAGTAATATAAAATACAGTTAATGTATTTTTGGGTTAAAAAGTTATTCGTGTACGAATATATTTAACCCGGGGTTAAGAATATTTAACCTCTTAGCAAGAAAGGACAAAACGGGTGAAAAGGGGGCAAAATTGGCCTTGACCGCACCCTGGCCACACTCTGCCGCACCCGCGGCGAAGGCCAATGCCAGTGGCGGTCACGAGTCGGCCACCGCACCCCACCGCACCCTGCCGCACCCCGCGGTCGTCGTCAGCGTTGTCGTCATCGCGATAGAGTTTTTGCAGCTCTATCCCTTGGCCGATGCTTGCTCTTCACGTCTTTCCATCTGGTTGGGACACCTCATGGCATACGTGTCTAGCTCCTGAGCAACCTTGTGGGACTATAAATGAGAGAGGAGGCGGAGAGGAAGCTCACAACTCCAGCTGCAACTTCATCTTCCTCCAAGAAAACTCCATTGTTGTCCAAAGCTTTGAGCTTTGTTTGTGAGATAGATCGAATCCCTTTTGAGTACTAGAAAGGTGCTTCTAAGAGTTATTCAAAGGTTTAAGAAGGTTGGAGATCAAACCAAGAACAAATCAAAGTCGAACGAATCGATTTCGGTGAGTTCTCCATCGAAAATCTGTCGAAATCCTCGCTTCTGTCTTCTCGCCGCACCCGCGGCAAGGCGCCACCGCACCCCGCGGTGAGAGCCACCGTACCCGCGGCGGGCTGGGTTCGTGTGTGTGTTCTTGGGTGTTTGGCTTCGAGCGAGGCTTGGTTTCTTCGATTCCTTTTGTACTCTTTTAGATTCATATATGTAGATATTGGATCTAACTTATGGTCTCGTTATGGGTCGTTCCTTAGGGATTTGTTATCCAGAATCTGTCCCAGTTTCGGACCCAGGAAACCGTTGTCTCTAAGCTTGTTCAAGCTTTCGTATGATCTAAGGCAAGTGGCGGTTCACTCTTGCTCATCATTCCATATTTCCATTAATTATCAATGGTTTGATTGTTAATTAATTTGGAATGATTTACTGTTTTGTTGGGAACAGTTTTGATAAATGATATGGATTAAAATATGATATTATAATAGGTTGTATATCTGTTAGAACAACGCTATTATAGATATATATTTTATGAGGATTGCCGGGAGGGCAACAATATGAAAAGAATATGATATTTATAATAGGTTGTATATCTGCTAGAACAACGCTATTATAGATATATATTTATGATATTAGCCTGGAGGGCTTTGATATGATTATTACTGTGTTGAACTGTTTAGTTAGCACGAGTATTCGTAGGAGCGATGGACTATTCAAGGTCCAGTCATTTCTTAATAATGATTAATGGTGCAAAGGGTGATAAACCCAAAAACCATTGGGTGGGTCATGACCGATCTCTATACTCGGGTATAGAGATGGTGACACTTAACTGATGCTACAAATCTTGGGATTCGTCCCATTCAGGAGTATGTCCCTCATGGCGAAACATATGTCCTATATGTCCCTCATGGTGAAACATATATTCAATATATGTCCCTCATGGCGATACATATATTTAAAAGCCTATAACGTGATGCGCGTTTTGGAATTAAATAAGATAAGTGCCGTCGTAGCACATGATTAATATACCTCAAACGAGTAGTGCAGCTAGGGAATAGTACATCTAGGAAAGCTCGTCTTGACTTTGATCAGAGTACCGTTCTCTTTCCAATCTGGATTCGCATTAAGCGGTGAGGTTGGTCGTGAACCAAAACATCAAGTCGTTATTGAATGCTTGTATGATTAATTAATATTCTCAACATTTGTCATACTTCCGATAAGACTCAATTCGTTGGAGTCTTCTTTGGGATTGATTGTTGTGAGACTCGGTCTCCAGAATCTTCTCTTGATCATGTTGCTTGATATATTCCAGTAGGAGTATGGTGGTTGACTATCGTCATCGGTTTTAATTCGAGAAACGATGAGTCTAACCTAATACGACTACTTTGAACCACTCTGCTTTGTACCCTTGTGTAGTCTTTCATTAGACTAACCAACCGTAATTGTTCTCTGCATGGTTGGCTGGTGTCATCCGTTCGATTCGGCACATCAGATAAGAATCCTAGAAAAAAGGCTAGAACGACTATAAAAGCAAATGGTGTTTTAATGGATTTATCAGGTTGCGATCCTTGGCGGGTGATCATTACGATCAAGACCCTTGTATTTATACTTTGCAAAGACTTCCGTTGATTACTCTGTTTTGTCCTATGGGGATTGGGATGTAATCCCCAGACATATGTTCTAACCAAAGATTTTGGTGTTTACATCATGATTGTTGTTTATGATTTGTATTTAAACCGGTAAAGCCTGGGGTGGCTTCGGTGTGGAAACCGAGGTCACTGGCGGTAATACCTTTCCAAATGGGTTACGATTTGGGGGTGTTACAGCCACCCGCTTGTTTTTCCGTCTTGTCAAGTGGCCAAGAACAAACATTTACCATTTTTCCCTTCACAAACTCTTACTTTTGCTTGTTTTGATATTTTACATTGTGATTTGTGGATATCTCCCGTTCCTAGTGTCAGCGGATTTCGCTATTATTTGGTTATTCTAGATGATTTTTCACATTTCATTTGGGTTTTTCCATTAAAGCACAAATCCGAAACCTATGACAAAATTCTACAATTCCATGCCTTCGTCAAAACACAATTCCAAAGCAATATAAAGAGTCTCCAATGTGATATGGGAGGTGAGTTTGACAATCACCGCCTCCTCGCCTTTTGCAAGCAACACGGCATAGTTCGTCGCTTCTCTTGCCCACAAACTTCCCCACAAAATGGTAAGGCCGAGCGCATTCTTCGAACCCTTAATGACAAAACTCGTACCTTCCTTCAAGATGCATCTCTTTCCCCGTCGTCTTGGGTAGAAGCCCTCCATATGGCTACATACCTTCAAAATATCCTTCCGTCAAAATCATTGGGAGCCCCTAACCCCACTTTCGCCCTCTACAAAAGACACCCTAGTTATGACCACCTTCGAGTCTTTGGTTGCTTATGTTTCCCCAACATGAGTGCAACAACCCCACATAAACTCGCCCCTCGGTCAACACTTTGTGTGTATCTAGGTCCCTCCCCCGATCATAGAGGCTCTCGGTGCCTTCGCTTGGATAATCATAAGGTGTTAATTTCCCGTCATGTGATTTTTGATGAGAATACTTTCCCGTTCACTAAACTAACTGAACCACCTGCCCCCTTACCCGTGCCGCAGTCCGACCCATCGCCCCTCTTGGTCCGAGATTGGCTCACAAACCCAGCGCCACCTCAACCAGCCCCTCGCCCACAACCACCGCCGGCGCCGCTAGCCGATGTCCCACCTCCTACAGCCGCAACCAACCTGGTCCAAGCAGACCCTCACCAACACAATATGACCACCCGTCGGCAACACGGCATTATTAAACCCAACCCCCGCTACAATCTCAGCGCCACCACCACTACCGCCACTGTCTCCCCTTTACCCAAATCTCACCTCAAAGCCCTAGATGACCCACATTGACATTCCACAATGAAAGAGGAGTTTAGTGCTCTTATTAAAAATGGAACTTGGGACCTAGTTCCGAGGCCCTGTGACACTAACATTATCTGATGCATGTGGTTATTCAAACATAAGTTCAGGTCAAATGGAGATTTGGAGAGACACAAGGCCCGGCTAGTCGTCAACGGCAAATCACAACAAGTGGGCATTGATTGTGATGAGACATTTAGTCCGATGGTTAAACCGGCAACCATTCGTACTATCCTGAGCATTGCCACATCTAGGAATTGGCCAATCCACCAGCTTGATGTGAAAAACGCTTTCCTGCACGGACATCTGTAGGAAACTGTTTACATGCATCAACCACCCGGCTTCAGAGACCCTCTTCGCCCGTCTCATGTTTGCTTGCTCCGGAAGTCCTTATATGGCCTCAAACAGGCCCCTAGGGCTTGGTACCACATGTTCGCTACCTACCTACATCGTCTGGGATTCAAGAGCAGTCGATCTGATAACTCGCTCTTCATATATCGGGTTGGAAACGACACCGCTTACCTTCTGCTCTATGTGGATGACATAGTTCTCACGGCTTCCTCTCAGACCGTCCTACACCGTATCATGACTCTCCTTGGTTCTGAGTTCTCTATGATGGACCTAGGTAAGTTGAGCTATTTCCTAGGTGTCACCGTCGACAAGTCGGCCGATGGTTTGTTTCTCCATCAGACCAAGTACGCTCGGGAAATCATTGCCAAAGCAAACATGTCTGCCTGCAAGTCCGCCACCACCCCGGTCGACACCAAAGCAAAGCTCAGCACCGCTTCAGGACCTAGGGTGTCGGATCCTACGACATACCGCAGCCTCGTTGGTGCCTTGCAGTATTTGACATTCACCTGCCCCGACATTGCCTATGCCGTCCAGCAGGTTTGTTTGTTCATGCATGATCCTAGAGATCTTCATCTCCAGGCTCTCAAGCGCATCTTGCGCTATGTTCAGAGCACTCTTACCATGGGACTACACATCGGTCGGTCTTCCCCCACCACTCTTACGGCATATTCCGATGCTGATTGGGCTGGTTGTCCCGACACACGGCGCTCTACTTCAGGATATTGTGTGTATCTTGGCGACAATCTCGTCTCTTGGTCGTCGAAACGGCAAGCCACCCTCTCCCGTTCGAGCGCTGAGGCCGAGTATAGGGGTGTCGCGAATGCAGTAGCTGAAACTTGTTGGCTCCGTAACCTCTTATCCGAGTTACAGGTACCTTTACAGAAGGCCACACTTGTCTATTGTGACAACATTTCAGCCGTCTATCTCTCTTCTAATCCAGTTCAACACCAACGAACCAAGCATGTTGAGATTGATATTCATTTTGTTAGAGAGAAGGTTGCTTTGGGACAGGTCCGGGTCCTCCATGTTCCGTCGGCTCACCAGTACGCGGACTTCACCAAAGGCATGCCGTCACCTCTCTTTAATGATTTTAGATCCAGTTTCTGCCTCCGCTCTTCTCCCGCTTCGATTGTGGGGGATGCTAGGTGTTATATTTGGATAGTATTTATTGTGTGAATATTTGTAATTATCCTATAATCCCGTTAGGGTAATCCGGTTCACATATATATACGAAGAGATAGACAGAGATCCCTTTGAGGACTCTTTTCCAAATTATACAAGATTACACAATTTTTATAGTAGGATAGATTATACGTTTGTACACATCTATTTTAACAAGTACTCACACTTATAAACTCTGACCTCTTTCAATATTCATTGTCTAAATTCTCTTCATTATCACCCCTTATATATGTATATATACCCTCAACAAATGGACGCCAAATTATGTTTAAAAAAAATATAAGCATGTTATATATAATATATGAAATAGTACTTTTATGTAACTATATATATAGCTTAACAAATTAAAGTATGCATCCAAATATTCTGCAATGGTCACCAACGGCAACCACCAAGAGCAAGAAGGCAAGAAGACCAGCAGAACCAAAATCCAACCACGTACCCCCGCCAACTTAATTGAAAGAAATTAAACGACATCAATGAGCCAAATATAACGCCAACAGCGCGCAAGTAGTACTATAATTCACCATGTATATTAAAATAGTAAATGAACAACAAATTGCACAGTTGAATTCCCTTTTTTCTATATTCAAATGACGGAAATGCCCCCCCACCATCTTTCAAGTTTCAAGCGGAGGCGGCAGCAGCATCGTTAACCGGGTCACGGCCACTAATTTGGATTCTTGGTTGCAGCATTACACGAAGCCCGTTCTTCATAAACAGCGTGAGAGACATCTTCTGCTCCACCAGGTGACCGGATACCGGCAACAGCCGGTAACGGAGGAGCACAGCCGACGCCACCGACTTCATCTGCAAGTAAGCCAGGTCCTTCCCCAAACAGGTCCTGGGCCCCGCATTGAATGCCACGAACTTGTAACCTTCTTTGGGCGGTTCGAACCGGTAGTTATTACCTGAACCGGATCCGGTCCGGACCAGCCACCTGTCCGGGTTGAACTCCATGCAGTCGTCACCCCATATTGACTTCATCCTCCCCATAGAGTAGATGGAGTAGGCCACCGTTGAGCCTGCCGGAACCGGAGTTCCGTCCGGCAGCACGTCGTCGGAGATCACGTATTTGAAATCCTCCGGCACCGATGGGTAGAGTCTAAGCGTCTCTGCAAGGGCTGCCTTTAGATAGACTAGTTTGTCTGCTTCGTCGAACACCAGAGGATCCTCTAACCAACGGCTTGGATCTTCCCCACGCGTCTCTTTTAGAACGGTCTTGATTTCGTTGATGATATTTTCCTCTACCTGCAAGATGTTACATATACATCATTGTTTTACAATTAATAATATACATTGTACGAGTGACCGATTGACCATAGATTGCAAGAAGAAGAAAAACTCAAATCTAAAAAAAATGGAGAAAAAGACATTATCTTTCTTTATTCATTAAATACGGTGTGAAAGAATTCATTAAACGAAATAATAGAATTGACCCAGAAAATGTAATTAATTAAAATTATTCGGCGCGCACAAATCATTATTGACAAAGTAATTAGGCAAACAAATTCAAATCAGTGGGAAATAATTTGGAAGCAATTAAGCATAATTTTACATGTTAATCCACGTAAATTATATCAAAATAAATACTAATATATTACTGAAAAATATTTCAATTTTGGACGAGGTTTAAAAAATGGGAAGGGATATAAGTTAATTAAGAATATATATAACAATTTAATTAAGGTCGAATTAAATTTTCGATCCTACTATCTTAAAGTATCCATGTTCAAAAAATTTGGTAAGTAAACCATGCCTAAGCAATATTAATTTGAATTATGATTTCTAATAAATAAAACACAAGGTTAATTGAATATATACGTATTTGAAAGACCATTGATAATGTGAGAATGATTATTATCATGTAAAATGAAAATAATACACGTTCAAGTAAAAACTTACGCACATACAGTAAAAAATTTATGCATTTAAGAAACTCATGCACATACATGCAAAATTTTATACATTTTAGAATGTGCACAAGGTTTTACTTGCATGTGCGTCAATTTTTTACTGTGTGAATTCGTACATGTTCAAAAAATGCATAATTTTTTTTTATGTGTATGAGTTTTAAAAGTGCACAAATTTTTGTTTGTATGTGCGTAAGTTTTTACTTATATGCAGTGGTGGAACCAGAAAACTTCTGAAAGAGGGGCACAATTTTTTTTAATATTATATTAATATTAAATAAAATAGTTATAAATAATATTAATATCAATCTCACACGCATGCATTCTTCTTTCATAATTTTCTTTCTTGAAAACCAACATTAATCTTCATCAACGTTTTTAGGTTTATTAGGAATAGTCGGAGACTCAAACACTTGAAATTGATAATCTCTTACTCGCACAATAAATTTGTCTATATTCCTTTTTAGAATAATTCAATTTAATAAAAATTTGTTAACACGTCAATCAAATTAAATTAAGTTTGAATTATAAATAAATTTATTCAAGCAAATCTATACCTAAATCGAAATACCCTAACCATCACGATTCGAATTTATAAGATCGAAAATGAGTTGTTGTTTCAGAATTCAAATTGAGATGGTCCGGGTATGAATTTAGATATTTTATTAGCAAATTCTTCTAATTTGAGTGCAAAAAATACGTGAAGTTGGACCGGAATACCCTTAAACTCAAGGATACCCACCAAAATTCCTAAAAAAAATAATATAAAAAATAAGCGAAAAAAAAACTGAGACGAAAAGGGGGCACGGGACCCCCCTGCCCCTCAGTTCCGCCCTATGTACATCATTCTTACCTGTTTAAACCAAACCCAATGGTGAAATTGTACGTAGCTCAATATTAAATTTGCAGGTGATATAAAATTTCAAAATTATTCATTCATAATGTGAAAACCATATATGGCGATATGTAAAATACGTGCGTCACGTACCTTTGGGTGGTTGATGACGAGCCAGAAGAACCAACTAAGGGCAACGGAGGAGGTATCACGACCAGCAAGAACAAAGTTAAGCGCGATGCGCTTGAGGACGTGGCTAGAAAACGCGTTGCCGTCGACGTGGCGCCTGCTAATGAACCGGGAGAGGAGGTCGTCGGACGGGTTCTCCTTGCGCGCCTCGAGGGCTTCGGTCATGTACCGCTCCACGATACCGAGGCTGGTCATGAGCCTCCTCTCGGTTCCGAGCCTGAAGAGCTTCTTCATCCGCCATAGGAAGCCCGGGTAGAGTAGCCTCTGGAGGGTGGCTTCGGTGGCCGAGTCGAACGCCACCGCGAACGGGTTCGCCGCTAGCCCCACCGACAGGGTTTCCGGGTCCTTGCCGAAGGTCAGCCCGCATATGTTGTCGAACGTTAACCTTTAATATATTAACATTGCATTCACCAATATGCAAGACAATATTCAACAGTTAAAAAAATCAACGGGTACTCATTTTTTATTCGTTAATTATGTGTAGGGGTTAAGACCGAGAAAAAATTCTTCTTTAGGAAGGGTTAGTTATTTAAACCACCAATATTTGCACTAATTTTAACAAAATCTTATCTCATTTTAAAATTTAGATAAACCCACGTACCCTTAAATCGACATATAAAAAAACAACTAAACTATATATACAAAGAATGGGCTAAACATATTTCTAACGATTGGTGAAATGGGTGTCATTTTTCTAAGATTTGAATATAAGGTGGTTTTGATATGGATCGATGGTTTTCATAAAAGTAAGATAAAAATGGGGTTGGTCAATCAATCCTAAATTCCTAACGTACATTTTACCAAAATGGAGAAAAAAATTTCCTAAGGTACATGAAAACAATTAGAAGAGCTAGTTACTCCGTACAATTAATACTATTGTACATATTACGTAATACTTAAGTTTCATACATTTATTCTTCACATGCATGAATAACACATCGCTAAGTAATTAACTACGATATTTACGATCGAATTAACTAACCTCAACAAAAGATCCTGCAAATCAACGGCCACCTTCTCACTCGCGGCCTTCTCAAGAATCGGCCAAAGCCGGTTCTTGATGGTCCGGTTCACCCACCGAGCCATGGTTTGGCGGAGGGTCCGAGTCGTAAACTCCAAAGCAGCAGTCTTCCTCTGCATAAGCCATGTCTCCCCGTCGCTGTTGAATATCCCCTGCCCCAACAAATCATGAAATGCGCCCTGCCAAGTGGGTCCCTTCGGGTAGTTGTCGAACCGGGTTCGTAGCACGTGCTCTATATTCTTAGGGTGGCACGTGACCGTGTAGAACCCCTGCTTGTAAGCCAACAAGGGCAGGGCAATTGTGGTGGTTTGGTAGGTGGCGGCCCCTCCGGTTCGCCTTAGGTTTTGGGCGATCCAGTCGTGCATCCTGTGGCGGTTCATGAAGAGGGACGGCAGGCTTCCGACGAGCGGAAAGAGTGGTGGGCCCGTCGCGGTGCGGCGGCAGAGGAGGCTGAACCACAGGAGGTAGGCCGCCGCGGACCCCACCATCAAGGCCACGATAACTATTTCCATTGCTTAATTTGTATGCAATGGAAATAAGGTAATTAGGGGAGGGTTATTGAGAGGCTCTATCTAGTTAGTCGGGAGCTAGAATGCATAGAAAGAAAAGACAAAGGGAAGATGCTTATAAATAGAGAGAAGGTAGGGTATAGCTAAAGAAGTTGTTTGGAAATTTTGGAGATGCTTTTTAATTTTGGTGGATCAGAATAAATCTAGATGTGCTTGGAATTTTATATACTTAATTTACACAAGAAACTGACGGAGTTTGTTAGAATACTCATTCTACTGACATAATTTTTCTAGTATATAAGCTTAGTGAATTATTTATTCTATTATTAATTGATTTTAAGATAGAATCCTACCGAGCTTATATGTTAAGCCTATACGCGCATTTGCGTACATATATACCCACATTCTCCAGTGTAAGCCTACGACCCACTGTCTATTTTAAGAGAGTTTTATTTTCCTTTTCAAATTCATGTCAGGTGTGATTAGCTAGAGAGCTTATAATTATAATTAAGCATACTTACCCTCCATAAAAACAATGGGTGTGTATCGATATATATAAGAAAATTATATAGTTTTATTTTGTTTTGAATCTATTGTTATCTGCAAAGTTAATACGATTTTTCGAATCTATGTCCTAAGGGCATAGGTTAAGAGTACATATATAACAAGATTTTATTAGATTTTAATTATTTAAGATCATTTAATATTTTTTAAAAGGATTTATCATTTTCTATTTAGGGTTTAGTTTCTTAAATCAAAATCATTAACCTATGTTCTAAGGGCATAGGTTAGACAAACTAAAGTTAATATATATATGTATGCTCATTGATCAATTCACGCTGCTTGACTTGCATCTCATTGATCAATTAACTCTAGCTGCCATGCATCCATCTAGGATATTGAATAATCGATGTACGGGTGTAGCCTTGCATGCATAATGGGTGTCAACTTAATTGTTAGTATTGGCTAGATAATCATGGCATCATATAGTCCATCAAAAAACAATACTAAAATTGTTTAATCAGGTGATATGTAAAGTGGTGTTAGACTTGTTGAGTATATATTATTCACGAAATTCGAGTTTGAATTAGTCTGGCGAATGAGACGTACATGCATGTACTTATCAAGATCCTGGTGTTGAGAGGGTCTTTTTAAAAACCGGGTCACAAAGTATTTGGTGCGGATGTAAAAGAGACTGACTAAGCGAACCGGACTAATCATATACAATATCCAATAAACAAAACAAATTATTACATCATATAGAACTAGATATAGATAGATGTACAAGCTAAGTACATGTTTAGGTTGGGCGTTGGCGTATGTACGTACAATTAAGAAAATGTTTCTAAACACTTTAACTAGTGATTTTTGGAGATGGATGAAAATGACACGCATTCACTAGTTAGGTCCAAAGTGACCAATCAATTAACTGGGTGAAATAGATGCGAATTTGGTAACGGGTGATCGAATCGCCAGCAGCGCTATAGCTAACACTTCGACTTCGGAGGGCTTTCCTAATTAGTTGCTTTTTAGCGACGTCTTTGATTTCTAAACACTTTTTTTTTTGATAATAGTCTCTACTCTCTAATATAATCTGTTTTTTAATGGTTTAAATACATGTGAACGACTGACAGAAGTGACAACGGATAAAAAAAACCAGTTTATTTGACTTCGTACGTGACTATTGACCTCTTAAACATATAAGTTATTGTGGTTAACAATAAGTAGAAAATTAATTACATCGGATCATGTTTTAAGTTTTAGCCTGAATTTTAGTTCAGTTGTAAACAAGTTTAGGGCTAGATTTGACAAGTGTTCTCATTTGTCTCGCGTGAAAGTGGTAATACTTAATCAGTGTTTTTTTTTGTACGTAGCAAGCGTATCTCGTTATATAAATCTAGAGACAAAACATATATGCCTAATACATCTTGGACAAAGAGAAATTTAATGTTATATAAGGGATCATATAAGTCATTATCAAGCATATTCCACCTACTATCTCGTGGAAATATCAAAAGAAAGTTTGGTCAGTGGAGGTTTACCAGCAATGGGAAAAATGGGATTGTCTGGCAACACGGGCAAATGCCATATTTATAAAATGTCACCAGTTTCTGCATGACACTTTTCAATAATAAAAAACATTAATAAAACAATTTGAAGATCAGTATGCACTAATGCACATTAGTTAACAAGAGGCACCAAAACCACAATTTGTTTTGCACTTTTCATATATAGGGCGACTGACATATAAGTCGATCTGATACGTACACACCAAACACTATGACTTGTATCACCATCTTCGTTCTACTAATTCTCACGTCCACCATCATCCGCCGGACCAACTTCTAGAATCAACTGGTTAATGCTCATTATTAGGCTGTTTCTTTTTTAAAAAGGCATCTTAATTTTTAGGCGAAATTGTAGAAAACCACCCGTTAAATAGACATATTTGACTACAACCATCCGTTATACAGTTATTTATTTACAATCACCCCTTACTGTCATTCCGTTAATAAATAACCACCCTCGTACCAATCCGTCAATTTTAGCCGTTATCCCATGTGAATTTACCAAATTACCCTCAAATTTGAACTTTGAAGCTGATTTCGTGATTTTTTTTTCGGTTTATTTTTTGGGGTTTGGCTCGACCGATTTAGGTTAATTAAACCCCGATTTTTACCCCCTTCATTCATTCAGCTATTTCCGAATTAGGGCAATAGGGGTTTTCGAATTGGGGCGAATTGGGGTTCTCGAATTAGGGTTTATGGAATTCAATTTGGGGTTGGATTTCTGGGCATAATCGAAGGGCGACTTCTGGACACAATCGAAGGGTGACTTCTGTATAATCGAAGGGAGGCAATATAAGGTAAATTTTCGATCATGGAGTAGATTTCTGTGTTTGGTTTGATTCGTTTTGTTATTTATGTTTGAGTAGAGTTTGGGTTTAGGGGGTGTTTGATTTGGTTGATTTTCGGCTTATGATGTAATTGAATTGCCAGCAAGTATGTCAACAAACTGTAATAACCTTAGAATTACTGTTAGGACTTGTATTCTAATACCATCAAGTATGTTTAGAATTTTAGCCCTTGGATGTTTAGTATTGGCTCACTGTAATGCCTAAGAATTACTGTTAGGACCTGTATTGGCTCACTGTTAGGACTTGTATTCTAATGCCATCAAGTTTGTATAGGAATTACTGCTAGGAGTTTTTCACATGAAAGAAGAAGCTCAAGCAAACTTTTTCCAATGCAAATCTGATCAATGTGGAATGTACTCATGTACTTGATGATCTGTAATGTACAAGCAAACCATGATCAGGGTCATTTAGGAACACATTAGATATATATTGGAAAAGAAAGAGAAAAGAAGCTTAATCACAGAGTTGTAGAAGCAAGAACAATTAGGACTTTTCTAGGTAGATAAATAAAAAGGAAAAGAACCCATCCATCACCTATATATTTTCATCATTTTTAAGGATTAATCAATGGGAAGTTTAGTTGAAAAAGTAGATTGTCTCTACATAATGTAGCTTAAATGAGACAAAAACAGTGAATTTCATCTTTCCAGAAAACAAGGACATTAACAGTGTAACTAAGCATTAACTAATTATCATACTCAAATCTAACAGATCTCTCTTATAAGCCTTGTTTTTCATAGAAGACATTGTAGGGGTCCCCAATGCTAGCTAATTAGTTTAATTTGTTCTTGCTTTCTTTCTTTTTAGGGACTTCTAGAAACAACAACAACTCAAAAGTGTTTTCTAATGTTACCTTGACTAAACTTACAAATCTCAACACCATTAAGTACATTTTGATTGTACTAGAACCATGATCCTACATTTTGATTGTACTAGTGCATAGATTTCTGTTTATTGACTATTGGTGCTGTTAATAGGATGACGAACAATGTGATTTATATCAGCTCTGAATCCGACTTAGTCGAAGACAACAGTTACACCACTTACAGTACTGAAGAGTACAACAGTGGGGACCACCCAATTATTCTTAAAGATGATGAGGATATTGAAGATGAAGGAGATGTTGATGAAGATGTTGCAGATGTTGCAGATGAACCAACATCGGCAATACAAAGAGCTGAAGTGATAGATCCATGACCCCCTCGATGACGGCGAAGGACGAAGATGAAGCAATGAGAGTGCGCTCGAATGGCCCGATAACAAGAGCTCGCGCAAGGGCAATGGAACGCGCGACTCAATCATTAGTCTCTCGGGCTTACGCAAGTGACTCGGGTTCATCTAGTCCTAAATGGGTCCTTCTCTTGACCTATGAAGGGTTGGGTGAGATCCCGCCTTAGCCGCCCCCGCCGAGGAGAGCCAGACGCAAAATAGAAGCGTTTCCACGATCGCGGAATATCCACTGACGGATGGCTCTACAGAAGGTTTTCAGCCGCGACCGCGGAATTGTTACTGACGTTCGAGTCTTTTACAGAAGGTTTTCCGCGACCGCGGAAGTATTTCCGCGCCCGCGAAATTGTTACTGACGTTCGAGTCTTTTACAGAAGGTTTTTCGCGACCACGGAGGTATTTCCGTGCCCGCGGAAACTGGACTGGGCGTTAGCGACTTCGGCGACAGACGCTTTATTTCCAAACGTATTATTATTTTATTATTATTTCTAAAGTTGTTATTTAAGCTAGCGAACCCTAGTTTGTTATCTTATGCAGATTTTGAGAATTAAGTTGAGTTATCTCCTTTCCAAAATCCCTTGCATCTTTTCTACGATCCCACGGATCAAACTATCCCGTAGCTCGTCGCTTCGAGCAATCAAACACCATTTCTTCGGTATTTCGCGATCATCATGTTGATCCCTACGTTCATCTCTTTGGACGAGTTTGGCTATCTCTTTAGCCCTAGGAAAGCCATCTCTTTGGCTACGCAAGAGGAGATTCGACTACAAGCTTGAGGAAACGAAGATCTTGCATTTGCAACAACACTTCAGGGGTTGTTCGCATCAATTGGTATCAGAGCCTATCCAAGTTAAGTTTGTTTCTTCTCTCTTATTGTGATTCCTTGATAATTTTCCGCTTACAAGCCCAATTTTTTTTTCCCCACCACCACTCGCCGAAATCCCTTACCGCCGTGAACACCACACCACCACCATCG
This sequence comes from Rheum nobile, assembly GCA_027886185.1. Taxonomy (NCBI): domain Eukaryota; kingdom Viridiplantae; phylum Streptophyta; class Magnoliopsida; order Caryophyllales; family Polygonaceae; genus Rheum; species Rheum nobile. Next base: position 952,296 of record WOAB01000190.1, read on the forward strand.
TTCCGCCACCACCACCACCGTCCGCCACCCTCTCCTTCACGGCCCGTTTACCCTACTTTCCTTTAGGTTTTGGTTATTCTCAAGTTAGAGTAATCTTTGACCTTCAATTTTCCTTCAATCTCTCCTTCTAGCAATATCTTGTTTCCTTATTTGCATAAGTTGATTTCCTTGTTTCTTTGTTTGATTACTTCTTGCTTCATCTTTGGATTAATTGCTAGACTAGTTGTTAGATCTTATTCCCTTATAGTTGCCTACGTCTTTTCCTTCTTTTTCCTGCACTTGCTTGTGTGGTTTTTTCTTGTTTGATTAAAAATCCAATAAAAAAAACAGTGTGACCGTATAAACAAAAAACAAACATACAATTCTCACCTTCCATTAAAAAAAGGTTTGGGAAGACGAAAGCCTCACAAAAAAAGGCAAGAGAACGCACAATACGGTCATACTCCATCTTCACTTCTTTCATGTCTCTACGCAACTCTCATTGAAAAGGGCAATATTTTCAACTCTCTTGTGATTAATTCTAAGAAACTTGATTTGATCTGCTTGAACTTGGGAATTTGTGTGCTGTTTGGGACTTGATTTGCTAATTCTTGCTTTGTTGCCTTCCGTTCAAGCCTCTCCCTCCTCACGAGCAACCAAAATTAGTACGCCTAGTGTAATATCCCTCATTTTGTAAGGGTATTTTGGAAATTTTCCAACTCCCGTACTACAAGTCGGATTAATTTCAGAGAAGTTCGGACATTCTGTCAAATGTTTGATCTCTGTAATATTTTTCTGAGTAGTATAAAATACAGTTGACGTATTTTCGGGGTTAAATAGTCGTTCGTGTACGAATATATTTAACCCGGGGTTAAAAATATTTAACCACATGTAAACAAAGGACAAAGGTCAAAACAGACAAAGGGCAAAGAGGACAAAAGGCCCAGAAATGGCCTTGACCGCACCCGCGGTCAATCCACCGCACCCCGCAGTGGAGGCCATTTCCTGAGGCGGTCACTGAGGCGGCCATCGCACCCCGCCGCACCCGCGGTGCCGACTTCAGCGACAACTTTTTCCTGCTTTGCCGAACTGCAGACGCTGCAACGTTTGCTTTTCTGAGCTGCTTATCACTTCCTTGTCTGTAGGCGCCCCTATGATGCAACTCCTTGCTTGTGTGCTCCTTTTTGGCCTATAAATGGGGAAGAATTTGAGGAGAAAGATGGCACAAAGCAGAGCTTTCTTCTTCCTCCTCTGAAATTTCCTTCCTCCATTGTTGCCTGAGTTTGAAGCTTCGCCGGAGTATTATCGGAACTTCCTTTGAGTGGTGAAGGTGCTCCCAAGTAGTGTTTGAAGGAACAAGGTGTTTGGAGATCGAACCCCAATCGAATCAAGGACAAACGAATTGGATTTGGTGAGTTTCCTCCATCGTCACTGTCAAACCTCTCGCCCCTGCCTCCTGACCGCACCCGCGGCAAAACACCACCGCACCCCGCGGCCAAGGGCCACCGCACCCGCGGTGAGGCCGGCGCACCCGCGGTGGGCTGGGTCCGTGGTGTGTTTCTTGGGTGTTGTGGTCTTGGGCGAGGCTTGGTTCCTTCGATTCCTTTCGTATTCTCTTAGATTTGTATATTTGGTTATCGAATCTAACTTAGGGTCTCGTTATGGGCCGTTTTATAGGGATTTGTTATTCGAGATCTGTCCCTGTTTCAGACCCAGGAACCCGTCGTCTCTAAGCTTTGTTTAAGCTTTCGTCGGATCTAAGGCAAGTGGCAGTTCGCTCTTGCTTATCATTCCATATTTACATTAATTATCAATTGTTTAATTGTTAATTAATTTGGGATGATTTACTGTTTTCGTTGGGAACAATTTTGATAAATGATATGATTAAAACATGATATTATAATAGGTTGTATATCTGCTAGAACAACGCTATTATATATATATTTATGATGATTGCCTTGATGGCATTGATGTGGACTATTGTGTGCTTGAACTGTTTAGTTAGCACGGGTATTCGTAGGAACGCTACTAGGGCCCTGTGAGGTCCAGTCGTTTCTTTATAACCTGGTGGAGAGGGCGACAAAACCCCTAACACCATTTTCTTGGTCATGACCTTCCTCTATACTCGGGTATAAAGGTGGTGCACTTAGCCAGTGTCACAAACCTGGGAGTTGCTCCCAAAAGATCTCTCGTCTCGGGACGAGCTGATCATGATAAAAGCTTATAACGTGATGCGCATTTTGGAATTAAATGAGATAAGTGCCGTTGGTGCACATAATTAATATACCTTCAGGCGAGTAGTGTAGCTAGGAAATAGTGCAGCTAGAAAAACTCGTCTTGACTTTGATCAGAGTAAAGTTCTCTTTCCAATCTGGATTCGCACTGTGCGGTGAGGTTGGTCGTGAACCGAAACATCAAGTCATTTTGAACGCTTGTATGAAATTATATGTTCTCCAGCATTTATCATGCTTCCGATAAGACTCAATTCATTGGAGTCTTCTGTTGGGTTGATTGTTGTAAGACTCGGTCTTTCAGAATCTCCTCTTGATCATGCCTTTTTGTATATTCCAGTAGGAGTATGATGGTTGACTATCGTCATCGGTTATTATTCGAGAAGCGATAGGTCTAACCTAATACGACTACTTCGAACCACTCTGCTTTTAACCCTTGCATAGTCTTTCATTAGACTAACCAACCGGTTATATTCCTTGCATGATTGGCTGGTGTCATCCGTTCGATTCGGCACATCAGATAGATTGCAGTTCCGTGAAGGCTAGAACGACTATGAAGGCAAATGGTGTTTTTGATAAGTTTATCCAGGTTGAGATCCTTGGCGGTGATTGCTGTGATCAAAACCTTATGTCATTTACTTTCCAAAGACTTCCGCTGTATTTCTGATGTATTTGGAATTCTGTTGAAATTCTGAGACTATGGTTTAAATGAAAGTTATAATATTTGTATTATAACTGTTGGTTTATGATTTGTATCAACTGGTTAAGCCTTGGATGACATCGGACAGAACATCTGAGGTCACTGGCGGTAATACCTTTCAAGGATACAATTGGGGGGTATTACAGATCTGGTATCAGAGCCAAAAGCTTTTAAAACGGGTTGGGATTTTATAAACCATTTACTCATTTTAAATTGAGAAATATTTTCAAAGGCTCTGAATTTCCAAAGAAAATTGTGCTGTTCTAGTTGTGCCTTCTCTTTAGTCTGATATGGAAGTTCACTTCTATATTTAGAAAGACTAACTCTTTTCTTGTTGCCCCGTAGGATATGGGTGCATGCCTTTCTCTCAAGAGGGATTCGGAAGATGCCGAGATGGCTCCGCCATGTCCAGTAAGGCTAAATTTCCCTGTTCCCCCGAGATGCTTTATGGTCGGTGGACCCAGTAGTCCACCTGAGGAAGTGAAGTATGTACTTCCGGAGTCAGTGGTATTAGTGTCCGACAAGACCATGGTTCCTGTGGCAGAGCCCATAGAGGAGCAGATGGAGGACACCGAGGACGAAGGTTACCCTTTAGATTATGATATAGGATACTTCGGTGATGACCTCCTGATGGAGTCAATCCCCGAAGAAGAAGAGACGTCAGAGTATACAGGAAGATACCTTGACGATGATTTGGAGATTGAGTCGGTTCCCGAGGAGGATCCTAGAGAGGATCCTGAGGAAGAAGAGGACCCAAAAGAGGATCCAGAGGAAGACCCTGAGGCGAACCACGAGGAGCAGGGCCAAGAATCCGATGGCTTGAGGCACTTGTTGGTGGACGGTGAGGACACGGGGATGCAGTTCATCTACCCAAGTCCGCCACCTGAACGAGTGTACTCGCCATTAACTTCCGCTGATTGGGAAGCACTCTATGTTGAGTATGGCATCAGAGGAAGTGGACCACAAGAGGTACCTGAGAACTCCCAGCCTAATCCTGTTCGGAGAAGGCCGAGGTCGAGTTCTGAATTACGAGAAATACTTCGCCAAAGTCAGATGATCTCTTTTGAAGAGCACCGTCTGATGAACGAGATAACTGATCGTGCTCAAAGATGGGCAAGGTCAGGAGAGCCAAATGAGGATGATCAGGATATTACCATGTCTAGTATAAGGCCAAGGACACCATGGTCAAAGGATGAACCATGTGTTCCCGGGCCGAGCAGGGTCAGAAGTCCATCGTTTAATTCCGATGAAGAACCCCGCTCGAAGAAACCTTGTATGGGCAGTTTGCCTTACAAGAAACATTTTTAGGGCGCCTTGATATGGGCCGACATTGACTTAGTAGTTTCTTTTGCTAGTATTCCGATGTATATGCGGTGAAATACAAAAATCTCCGAGCAATTTTGTTCAGAAACTCGGGAGATTTCTTTTGTAAAACCTTATGACCCAGTTGGAAGTTCATCTATATAAATTACCAAGTTGATCCATTCTGAGTTGATTTTATTACGTTAAGTATATTGGAAAGATATTAATGTATAAAATACTTGGAATTGGATCGGTAAACAGATGGTGAACACAAGAAACAACGTTCGTATCGGTGTTGGGCCAAGTAATGATCCCAGACCAATTGAAAGGAACACTGCGAACCCTATGGAGGAACATGAGTCTGCTTCCAACAATAACCCAGGGGGCAATGGCCAAGCTCAGGCCGACGCTCCAGCGGTGTTTGATGCAGCGGCAGTTGCAGCTATTCGGGGAATTGTTATGCAAGCATTCACCGACATTATGTGACCAGTCGCACCCCAAGCACAAGACGTGCCAGTTCCCCCAGTGGTTCCTAGAGTTGAGGAGCCAAATGTCCATGTACACCGAGATGAGGCGGTCAGGAATATAGGTGATTATGGCCGAACACTAAAGGCCATCAACTCTATGAGACCTGACATTTATGATGGAAAAGGAGAGCCAGTCAGAGTGGCTCATTGGTTTTCCCACATGGAGAGGTTATTCCGCAATGTTGAGTGCACGGAAGCAGAGAAAGTGCACATTGCTTCCATTCAGTTAAAGGAAGTAGCTAGTGAATGGTGGGAAAGTACTGGCTTAGCTGATCATGCCGATCTGAATCGGGGTATGTTCAAGGCTAAAATGATGGACCCTTTCTTTTCCCGGGCTATGAGAGAAGAGAAGCACAAGGAGTTTCTTTACCCAAAGACTGATGGATTAAAAGTGACCGAGTTGGCGGCCAAGTTCAATCACTTATTGCAATACGCTGGGTCGGATGTGTCCAGCGAGGAGCAGAAAATCTGGCACTTCCATGAATGGATGAGTCCAAATATTAAACCATGGATGGTGCGTCACGGATGCTCTACCTTGGAACAGTACGTGGATACAGCCTATAAGCTGGAGGTGACTCTGGAGGAGTCGACCAAGAGACGGAATCGCCAGAGGTCGATGCAAAATCAACCTCAGGCAAGTGGATTTAAACGTCCTACGCCACCGTCTAATTTTGCCAAGTCTAGCAAGGCAAAGACGGATATGACTAAAGGAGGGTCAACACAACAATCGGGTCAGGGCAAGAGTTTGATCCAGTGCTACAATTGTGGTGCAACTTGTAACACCCCCAAATAACCTCTTGAAAGTATTACCGCCAGTGACCTCAGACGTACTGTCCGATGTCACCCAAGGCTTTTCCAGTTGATATAAATCATTAAACCACAGTTATGATACAACATATCATAACTTCCATTAAAACCAAGTCTTGGAATTACAGCATAATTCCAAATACTTTAAAATACATTATCAGAATTATTACAGCGGAAGTCTTAAATACAAAACATAATTAACACAGCGGAAGTCTTAAAATAACAACAAAAACACCGTTCGCCTTTATAGTCGTTCTAGCCTTCTCGGATCCATAATTTATCTGATATGCCGAATCGAACGGATGACACCAGTCAATCATGCAGAGAACAATTGCGGTTGATTAGTCTAACGAAAGACCAAGCAAGGGGTACAAAGCAGAGTGGTTCGAGTAGTCGTATTAGGTTAGACTCATCGTCTCTCGAATAACAACCGATCACGATAGTCAACCACCATACTTCTACTGAATTATATGAAAAGGCATGATCAAGAAAAGATTATGGAAGACCGAGTCTTACAGCAATCAATCCAAAAAGAAGACTCCAACGAATTGAGTCTTATCGGAAATATGACAAATGTTGGGAAACTTAATTAATCACAGTATCGCATACGAGCGATTTAAAAGTTAAGACGAGTTTTCCTAGCTGCACTATCGCCTAGCTGCACTACTCGCCGAAGGTATATTAATTATGTGCGACTAACGGCACTTATCTTATTTAATTCCAAAACACACAACACGTTATAAGCTTTTATATCCACATCGCAGAATCCAAGCCTCTATATCCACATCTCGGTTGGTCATGACCAGAAAGTTTGGCATAGGGTCTTGATTACCCTGTTATTTGTCAAGTTATAAAGAAACGAATGGACCTCGCAAAGTTCAAGCGTTCCTACGAATACTCGTGCTAACTAACAGTTCAACACAGTAATAGTCCACATCAAAGCCAACATGGCCAACAACATAAATATATCTATACTAGTGTCGTTCTAACAGATATACAACCTAGTATAATATCGTCTTTTAATCAATTATTTAACAAAGCTATTCCCAACACAAACAGTAAATCAGTAAATCATTCCAAATTAATTAACAACTAAACAATTGATAATTAATTGAAATATGGAATGATGAGCAAGAGCGAACCGCCACTTGTCTTAGATCCGCAGAAGCTTAAAGACGACGATGGGATTTCCGGGCTCGAAACAGGGACAAATCTGGCAACACAGATTCCTTCGGATCGACCCATAAAGAAATCCTAAGTTAGATTTAATATCTACATAATTGAATCTAAAAGAATAGGAAAAGAATCAAAGGAATCAAGACTCGCCCCAAGCACACCCAAGAACACACACTCGGACAAGGCTCGCCGCGGGTGCGGTGGAGCTCTTACCGCGAGGTGCGGTGGTGTTACAGTGGCGAGCTCGCGACAGTGTTTTAATGGAGAAAACTCACCCAATCACTTCGTTTGCTTTCGATTTGATTATGGTTCGATCTCCCAACACCTTAGACCTTCTAACACCACTTAGGAGTACCTTTTCCAACACTCAAAGGGATTCGAACACCTTCACAACAAAGCTCAAAGCTTGGTGCTTCAATGGAGAAAATAGAGGAGGAAGAAGACGTTCAGCAGGGCGAATCTTCCTCTCCAGCTCCTCTCTTTTATATCCCCAATTCACCTCCACTTGCAAGGGAACATAAGGGACGGATAGGCAGGCTAGGCAGCCTGACAACCGGCGCCACTGATAGGGGAAGACGATAACGTTATAGAAGAAAATATCCCACCGCGGGGTGCGGCAGGGTGCGGTGGTCTCCTCTGACCGACTCACCAGTTTGGCTTTCGCCGCAGGTGCGGCCACTTGACCGCGGGGTGCGGTCAAGGCCATTTTCACCCTCTTGTCCGTTTTAAATCTTGGGTTAAATATCTTAACCCCGAGTTAAATATATTCGTACACGAACGACTATTTAACCTTGAACATACGTCAACTGTATTTTATATTACTCTGAAAAATATTACAGAGATCAAACAATTTACAGAATGTCCGAACCTCTCTAAAATTAATCCGACTTGTAATACAGGGGTTGAAAAAATTCCAAAATATCCTTATAAAATGAGGGATATTACATTACCTCCCCCTTAAAAGAAGTTTCGACCCCGAAACTTGATTATTCTAGGCCGAAAATAACTCGGGAAAGCGTCTAAGCATATCCTCTTCAGTTTCCCAAGTCTCCCAAGTAATTTCTTCTATCCTTGACTTGGACCACAGAATTCGTACCAACGGTACGATCTTGTTGCGCAATTGCTTCTCACGACGCTCGAGAATGTGCACAGGCATCTCTTCGTAGGTACCATTTGCTTGAATCTCAATGTCCTCATAGCTCAGCACATGAGATTCATCTGACACATATTTCCTTAGCAAGGATACGTGGAACACATTATGCACTGGGTGTGCCGATGGCGGCAATGCCAAGCGGTACGCTAGAGATCCCACTCTATTAAGAATCTCGAATGGTCCCACGTAGCGAGGGTTAAGCTTTCCACGCTTACCAAATCTGAACACACCTTTGGATGGTGACACCTTGACAAATACTTTGTCACCAACCTCGAATTCAACATTCCTACGCTTCGGGTTAGCGTAATACTTTTGTCGACTCTGAGCTGTCAACATCCTTTGTCTTATCAAGGCAATGTATGAGGCGGTCCTTTCGACTAGCTCTGGTCCGAGCAGAATCTTGTCGGCATTCTCATCCCAACAAATCAGAGATCTGCACTTTCGACCATACCAAGCCTCGAATGGAGCCATCTTGATAGTAGCATGCCAACTATTGTTGTATGTGAACTCAATCAGACTCAGGTTGTCCTCCCAGCTAGTCGGACGATCGAGTACACAAGTTCTCAGCATATCATATCGCCATATGCTATACTTGTACTAACTCGTGACCATTCTGAAAGTTATGATCACCACAATAGATTCGCTATACTAATTATGAGAATACATATTCTCTTACTCTTACTTCTAAACTTCTCTCGAAGTAAATACCCTAACCTCCTTAGGTTGGTATCCTTAACCAATTTGGTCTACAATCCTTACTCTCGATAGAATAGATGTAATCATCTACATGATTACCATTGCCTTAACCAGAGTATCCTTACAAAAATCTCCAATGTAACCTTGTTGTCATGCATTCTTCCTCCGGAAGACCTTAATGTCCTTTCATAGAAGAATACAACATCTTTCTACTAACCTTCTTTCGACAGTTCGATCCTTGAATATATACTTAGAAATCAACAGTACTACAACTTAGTACTTCCACCTGTCATACAGACCTTACATAAACGATTCACTTGTTACCCTTATCATATCTGGCCCTTATGCCATATATTTATCTCACAATCTATGCTCATGTGATCCCATAATTAGCAATACCACAATCTATGCCTGATTACCACAACATGATTCACTAATCCATTCCATAGGATTATACTCTTGTCTCACCCGAACATTTTATAAGATTACCTTAACCAACGTGGGTTGCCCCTTTTTCTCAAGTCTACTTGATCTCATCCGCAACCTCATCTCTATATATTATACCTTTAATAGGAGAACACGCATCTCCCTCACAATTTCCTTATATGCAAAATCCCAAAGTTCACATCTTAATTCCTTACAATCCAATTGTCAACTCTTAGTAACCTCAAAACATTACATCCTCAATTTCCTTAAAGGTACCTCTTACTATTCCATCAATTATCTGGAGTAAGTTTGACCTTATGTCATTTCTAACTTAAATCTTTTAAGATTCCCATACTTTCTCCAAGAATAATCACAACATTTATTCGTATGCTCCTCAACCCAATCACATGAGAGCTTACTCCTATTTTCTCAAAGTATCAAATTGCTAAATGATTCATTACCAACCGAATCAATCACTTGCGTCTTAATCCTTCAATAGATGTACACAAGTAACATTGTTACTTTACTCCTTAAGCATACATAAAATTAATCTATGTACTAAATCCTTCAGTTTATCGAAATCATCAACATGATTGATCCCTAAACTGAAATCCTTCCATTTAAGTGGCCTCTTCCTTAATACAGTAACTTCACAACCTGATCTTTCCAATAAGGGTTGTACCATACGCCTTATGGATGGCCCAATCACATAAAGTCCAAATATCGAATCTTGTAAATTCCCAAGTGTCATAACTCTTTATTCCTCGAAAGGACAACATTCTAACTCCAATCCTTTGGCCTACTTAAATTTGGCCCTAAAATTCACTGCCAACTCAGGCCTCTAGTTTCTTCGAAACATGATCGCAATCAATCAATTAGCACAGTTGTGCCTAATCACTTATTTCCTTAATCGTGACATCAAATCGCCATAATAGACATCAATCATTGTCTGTCTAATCCTTATATTGGTTCTCTAAAGGAAGTCTCATAACAGAACCTAAAACAAAACTCCGAATAGATCTTCCAAGATAATACTTATGACTTTGCATACTCGGCTTTTCAAAAGCAACCCTTAACCATTGGTCCTACACCGGTTGTATCCACAACTCTGAACTCTAAAGTCCTACTCAAGGTCATAATAGAGGAAACGAGTTCCCTATGAACTATCTCTCTTATACATTTCCCTTTAGTAGCGCTAATACTGGTGCAGAGGTCAGACACTGTTTCAATTCCTGAAAACTGGCATCGCACTTGTCATTCCAGACAAATTTCTTATGGGCCTTGCGGAGCAGACCGGTCATAGGTAGAGCAATCTTAGAAAATCCCTCTACGAACCGTCTGTAGTAACCCATAAGTCCTAGAAAACTACGCACCTCCTTCACGTTCTGAGGCCGCTTCCAATTGGCTACTACTTCAATCTTATGGGGATCAACTATCACCCCATTCTCATTGATCACATGGCCTAAGAAAGTCACTTCCTTGATCCAAAAGTCGCACTTAGACAATTTCGCATATAGTTGATTTTGTCTAAGGATTGATAAAATAATCCGAAGATGTTCCTCATGAGCTTCCACGCTCGGGGAGTAGATCAAATGTTGTCAATGAAGACCACCACGAACTTATCCAAGTACTGGTGAAAACATCGGTTCATCGGATCCATGAAGACTGCTGGAGCATTGGTAAGTCCAAATGGCATGACTACGAACTCGTAGTGACCATATCTCGTCTGGAATGCAGTCCTCGGGATATCTTCCTCACGAATCCTGAGCTGGTGATAGCCAGATCTCAGATCGATCTTGGAAAAGACTTTTGCTCCTTGTAGTTGATCTAACAGATCATCAATCCTTGGCAAAGGATATTTGTTCTTGATCGTGACTTTATTCAACTCACGATAGTCGATGCAAAGTCGAAACGATCCATCCTTCTTAAATAACACCGGAGCGCCCCAAGGTGATGCGCTCGGCCTTACATAACCTTTGTCGAGAAGATCCTCAAGTTGCTTCTTCAACTCTTTCATCTCTGCAGGAGCCATCCGATACGGTGCTTTAGAAATCGGTGTGGTACCAGGCTCGAGATCGATAGAAAATTCCACGTCACGCTTCGGGGGTAATCCAGGAATTTCTTCCGGAAAGACATCCGAAAATTCTCTAACCACTGGAATATCAAGAACTGAAGGTTCATCTTTCGCGGGCGGATCCAGGTAGCAAAGATACCCGATACAACCTTGTCGTAGTAGCTTAAACGCAACCATCGCATTGATAAGCCTGCCGTTATCAGCGTTATTCCGACCCTTAAACTTGCACACGAACTGGCCCCCAGATGACACCATCACCATCCTTGAACTAAAGTCGATCACCGCCCCATGACGCGTCAGCCAATCCATACTGAGAATAATGTCGTATGGAGCCATGGCTATACAAATCAAATATGTCTCAAACTTCTTACCCTGAATGGTAATCGGAAATTCTGACAGAAGCTTGGTTCTAACCAAATATTTATTAATAGGAAGGTTTACAACGAAAGGTTTACAAACCTTGCTACATACTGATCTAAACTTACTAACACAACTATATGAAACGAAGGACTGGGTAACACCCGAATTCACAACATACAACAAAAGTAGGATGAAGGTATAAGGCACTTTAAGCATTTGGAGCATCGGGTCCATACGCTTCATGCATAACGTAAGAGTGTTGACCCAGACCTCCAGAAGCCATTGGGGCTTTCCCCTTTGTTTTGCGCAGTTGTCCGCAGCAAAGGACTAGGAGCTTCCACCGGACTGATCCTGGATCGGTTGTTCTGATTAACAAACCCCTGCCGTGACTTAGCTCCTTTCTGCCTCTTCCATTGACAGAACACTTGTAAATGTCCTTCCCTTTTACAGGCAAAGCACGTCTTCTTCTCCTTTGGGCACATATTACTCTTGTGCCCGTGCGTACCACAGTTGTAGCACTGGATCAGACTCTTGCTCTGCCCCGATTGCTGTGTTGACCCACCTTGAGTCATTTCTGTCTTTGCTCGGCCAGATTTGGCAAAATCAGACGATGGCGCAAGACGTTTAAACCCACTTGCCTGAGACTGGTTCTGCACTTGCCTCTGGCTATTATGCTTCTTTATTGGCTCTCATTCCCCATCGTAGCTATCAGGCCTTATAGAGCTTATGGCTTTCAATGCTTGGCCATAATTGTCTCTATTCCCGACAGTATCCTCATGAGGTATTTGGACAGCTGGCTCCTCAAATTTGGGAACCGTTGGAGGATCTGGCACAACTTGTGCCTGAGGCGCGATTGTTTGTATAATGTCGATGAGCGCTTGTATCACCAAACCCCGGATTGCCTCTATTGTTGCGGCATCAAACATCACTGGTGTGTTGACCTGAGCTTGGTCATTGCCCACTGGATTGTTGTGAGCAGCAAACTCGTGTTCCTTTCCAGGGTTCGTAACATTCCTCGCATTTGGTCTGGGGTTATTGCTTGGCCCAGCACCAACACGAATAGTGTTCCTCATGTTCAACATCTATTTACCGATCAGGTTCCAAGTATTTTATACATTAATATTTCTCAAAAATACTTAATGTAATCAACTCAGAGTAGATTAACTTGGTAATTTCTATTGATGAACTCAAACCGAGTTACTAGGTTCTACAACCTTAAATCCTAACGAGGGAACTGAGAATTCAAGCCTTACTGGAGATGGCGAAACCACCTCGACTTCTTCCGAGTCCTCTGAAGAGAAACGAAAGCACCCAAAACTATGGGCGACGTGAAGAGAGTTAGTCTTTCTAGACATAGAAGCAAGCTTACTACATCAGACTATATAGAAGACATGACTATGAATGGTTTGAAAATGAAACACCGTTTTTATTTTATTTTTTATTTTTTTTAAAACTCAAAGCCTTTTGAAAACACTTTTCAATCAAAACGAGTAAATGGTTTTCAAATACCCAACCCGTTTTAAAACTTTAGGCTCTGATACCAAGTCTGTAACACCCCCAAATAACCTCTTGAAAGTATTACCGCCAGTGACCTCAGACGTACTGTCCGATGTCACCCAAGGCTTTTCCAGTTGATATAAATCATTAAACCACAGTTATGATACAACATATCATAACTTCCATTAAAACCAAGTCTCAGAATTACAACATAATTCCAAATACATCAAAATACATTATCAGAATTATTACAGCAGAAGTCTTAAATATAAAACATAATTAACACAGCAGAAGTCTTAAAATAACAACAAAAACACCGTTCGCCTTTATAGTTGTTCTAGCCTTCTCGGATTCGCAATTTATCTAATGTGCCGAATCGAATGGATGACACCAACCAACCATGCAGAGAACAATTGCGGTTGGTTAGTCTAATGAAAGACCAAGCAAGGGGTACAAAGCAGGGTGGTTCGAGTAGTCGTATTAGGTTAGACTCATCGTCTCTCGAATAACAACCGATCACGATAGTCAACCACCATACTTCTACTGAATTATATGAAAATGCATGATCAAGAGAAGATTCTGGAAGACCGAGTCTTACAATAATCAATCCCAAAAGAAGACTCCAACGAATTGAGTCTTATCGGAAATATGACAAATGTTGGGAAACTTAATTAATCACAGTATCGCATACGAGCGATTTAAAAGTTAAGACGAGTTTTCCTAGCTGTAATATCGCCTAGCTGTACTACTCGCCGAAGGTATAGTAATTATGTGTGACTAACGACACTTATCTTATTTAATTCCAAAACACACAACACGTTATAAGCTTTTATATCCACATCGCAGAGTCCAAGCCTCTATATCCACATTTCGGTTGGTCATGACCAAAAAGTTTGGCATAGGATCTTGATTGCCCTGTTATTTGCCAAGTTATAAAGAAACGAATGGACCTCGCAAAGTCCAAGCGTTCCTACGAATATTCGTGCTAACTAACAGTTCAACACAGTAATAGTCCACATCAAAGCCAACATGGCCAACAACATAAATATATCTATACTAGCATCGTTCTAGCAGATATACAACCTAGTATAATATCGTCTTTTAATCAATTATTTAACAAAGCTATTCCCAACACAAACAGTAAATCAGTAAATCATCCCAAATTAATTAACAACTAAATAATTGATAATTAATTGAAATATGGAATGATGAGCAAGAGCGAACCGCCACTTGCCTTAGATCCGCAGAAGCTTAAAGACGACGATGGGATTTCCGGGCTCGAAACATGGACAGATCTGGCAACACAGATTCCTTCGGATCGACCCATAAAGAAATCCTAAGTTAGATTCAATATCTACATAATTGAATCTAAAAGAATAGGAAAAGAATCAAAGGAATCAAGCCTCGCCCCAAGCCAAACACCCAAGAACACACACTCGGACAAGGCTCGCCGCGGGTGCGGTGGAGCTCTTACCGCGGGGTGCGGTGGTGTTACAGTGGCGAGCTCGCGACAGTGTTTTAATGGAGAAAACTCACCCAATCACTTCTTTTGCTTTCGATTTGATTATGGTTCGATCTCCCAACACCTTAGACCTTTTAACACCACTTAGGAGTACCTTTTCCAACACTCAAAGGGATTCGAACACCTTCACAACAAAGCTCAAATCTTGGTGCTTCAATGGAGAATACAGAGGAGGAAGAAAATAGAGGAGGAAGAAGACGTTCAGCAGGGCGAATCTTCCTCTCCATTTCCTCCCTTTTATATCCCCAATTCACCTCCACTTGCAAGGGAACAGAAGGGACGGCTAGGCAGGCTAGGTAGCCTGACAACCGGCGCCACTGACAGGGGAAGACGATAACGTTGCAGAAGAAAATATCCCATCGCGGGGTGCGGCAGAGTGCGGTGGTCTCCTCTGACCGACTCACTTGTTTGGCTTTCGCCGCGGGTGCGGCCACTTGACCGCGGGGTGCGGTCAAGGCCATTTTTCACCCTCTTATCCATTTTAAATCTTGGGTTAAATATCTTAACCCCGGGTTAAATATATTCATACACGAACGACTATTTAACCTTGAACATACGTCAACTGTATTTTATATTACTCAGAAAAATATTACAGAGATCAAACAATTTACAGAATGTCCGAACCTCTCTAAAATTAATCCGACTTGTAATACAGGAGTTGGAAAAATTCCAAAATATCCTTATAAAATGAGGGATATTACACAACTGGGCACAAGAGCAATGCATGTCAGAAGGAAAGAAAGACGTGTTTTGGCTGTGGAATTGAAGGGCACGTGCAGAAATTCAGTCGGCAGGGAAAGCAGAAAGGAACGGAGTCACAACAGGGGTCTGTTAATCAGAACAATCGACCCAGGTTTAAACCGGCGGAGACTCCTAGTCCTTCGATGCAGACAACTGCACAGAACAAGGGGAAAGCCCCAACTGCTTCTGGAGGTCAAGGTCAACGCCTTTACGAGATGCGTGAGGCGGATGGACCAAATACACCAATTGCTCAAGGTACTCTATACCTTCATTATGTGCCTGTGTGTATATTATTTCATTCGGGTGCTACCCATTCTTTTATTTCGGAAAATTGTGTTAGCAAGTTAGGCTTAGTTTGCAACGAGGGTTGTGAACCTTTCGTTGTAAATCTTCCCAATGGTGACCATTTAGTGGGAACCAAGCGTCTGTCAAAATTTCTGATTACCATTCAGGGTAAGAAGTTCGAAGCAGATATGGTTTGTATTGCCATGGCTCCATACGACATTATTCTCGGTATGGATTGGTTGATGCGTCATAGGTCGGTGATCGATTTTAGTTCAAGAACTGTGACGGTGTCATCTGGGGGCCAGTGTGTATGCAAATTTAAGGGTCGGAATGATGCTGATAACGGCAGGCTTATCAATGCGATGGCTGCGTTTAAGCTACTTCGACAAGGTTGTGTCGGGTACCTTTGCTATCTGGATCCACCCGTGAAAGATGAACCATCAATTCTTGATATTCCTGTGATTAGTGAGTTTCTGGAAGAAATTCCTGGATTACCCCCGAATCGTGACGTGGAATTTTCTATTGATCTTGAGCCTGGTACCGCGCCGATCTCTAAAGCACTGTACCGGATGGCTCATGCGGAGATGCAAGAGTTGAAGAAGCAACTCGAGGGTCTTCTTGACAATGGTTATGTAAGGCCGAGTGCATCGCCTTGGGGTGCTCCGGTTTTGTTTGTCAAGAAGAAAAATGGATCGTTTCGACTTTATATCGACTATCGAGAGTTGAATAAAGTCACGATCAAGAACAAATATCCTTTGCCAATGATTGATGATCTATTGGATCAGCTGCAGGGAGCCAAAGTCTTTTCCAAAATCGATCTGAGATCTGGTTATCATCAGCTCAGGATTCGTGAGGAAGATATTCCGAGGACTGCATTCCAGACGAGATATGGCCACTACGAGTTTATAGTCATGCCATTTGGACTTACCAATGCTCTAGCAGTTTTCATGGATCTCATGCATCGATGTTTTCACCAGTACTTGGATAAGTTCATGGTGGTCTTCATCGACGACATTTTAATCTATTCCCCGAGCATGAAAGCTCATGAGGAACATCTTCGGATTATTTTGTCAGTCCTTAGACAAAATCAGCTGTATGCAAAGTTGTCTAAATGTGACTTTTGGATCAAGAAAGTGGCTTTCTTAGACCATGTGATCAATGAGAAAGGGGTAATGGTTGATCCCCAGAAGATTGAAGCAGTAGCCAATTGGAAGCGACCTCAGAATGTGAAGGAGGTGCGCAGTTTCCTAGGACTTACTGGATACTACAGACGGTTCGTGGAGGGATTTTCTAAGATCTCTCTACCTATGACCGGTCTGCTCCGCAAGGTCCACAAGAAGTTTGTCTGGGATGACAAGTACGAGGCTAGCTTTCAGAAGCTGAAACAGTGTCTGACCTCTGCACCAGTGCTAACGCTACCGGAAGGAACTGATGGTTATGCGGTCTATAGTGATGCTTCAAAGAGTGGTTTACGATGTGTGTTGATGCAAAGAGGCAAGGTTATCTCTTACGCATCTAGACAACTGAAAACCTATGAAGAAAACTATCTGACGCATGATCTGGAGTTAGCAGCAATAGTTTTTGCGCTGAAGATTTGGAGACACTATCTCTATGGTGTGAGATGCCAAGTCTTCACTGATCACAAGAGTCTCAAGTATATATTTACTCAGAAGGAGTTGAATATGAGACAACGTCGTTGGTTAGAGCAACTCAAAGACTACGACATCGAACTGCTGTATCATCCAGGCAAGGCTAATGTAGTAGCCGATGCCTTAAGTCGAAAGACGCCGCACGAGACGGTAGTGGCTCTACTTACTGCTCAGACCAAGCTGAACCAAGGGTTGTGCGAGATTAAAGTCTTATACGATCAATATCGAGGGTATCTGAGTATGCTTGAGATTCAAGCTACGCTTCTTGATCAGATCAGGGAGAAGCAGGTCGATGATGTGATCTTGGTGAAGCTAAGCAGTGAAGTAATGGACGGGAAAGCTCCCGGTTTCATGATTCGGGAAGATGGATCACTCTGGTTTCAAGACCGGATTTGTGTGCCTGACGTTGATGGTCTTCGCCAGTTAGTGATGAGGAAAGCCTATTCGCCAGCTTATTCTGTACATCCAGGCTCTAGCAAGATGTACAAGGACCTCAGAAAGAAGTTCTGGTGGTCCAACATAAAGTGGGATGTAGCAGAGTTTGTGGCGAAATGCTTGACTTGTCAGAAGGTCAAGATAGAACACCGCATACCAGGTGGTGAATTGCTACCCCTTCTAGTTCCAGAATGGAAATGGGAGGATATTACAATGGATTTCGTCACAGGGCTGCCCAAGACTCGGAGTCAAAAGGATGCTATCTGGGTAACCATTGATAGGCTCACGAAGAGTGCTCACTTCGTGGCTATCAAGTCAACATGGGGAACCCAGAAGCTATCAGAAGTGTTCTTACACGAGATTATCCGTTTACATGGTACCCCAAAGACAATTGTATCGGATCATGATGGCAGATTCATGTCGAGATTCTGGAAAGAACTACACAAGGCCATGGGAACCGAGTTGAGGTTCAGTACTGCGTTTCATCCTCAGATGGATGGACAGTCTGAGAGGACCATCCAGACCTTGGAGGATATGCTAAGAGCATGTGTACTCGATCGTCCGACTAGCTGGGAGAACATCCTGAGTCTAATTGAGTTCACATACAATAATAGCTGGCACACTACTATCAAGATGGCTCCATTCGAGGCTTTGTATGGTCGAAGGTACAGATCTCCGATTTGTTGGGATGAGAATACCGACAAGATTCTGCTCGGACCAGAGCTAGTCGAAAGAACTGCCTCAGACATTGCCTTGATAAGACAAAGGATGTTGACAGCTCAAAGTCGACAAAAGTCTTATGCTGATCCGAAGCGTAGGAATGTTGAGTTTGAGGTTGGTGACAAAGTCTTTGTCAAAGTGTCGCCATCCAAGGGAGTGTTCAGATTTGGTAAGCGTGGGAAGCTTAACCCTCGCAACGTGGGACCATTTGAGATCCTTGATAGGGTGGGATCTCTAGCATACCGTTTGGCATTACCGCCATCAGCAAATCCAGTGCATAACGTGTTCCACGTATCCTTGTTGAGGAAGTATGTGCCAGATGAATCTCATGTGTTAAGTTATGAAGACATCGAGATTCAAGCAAATGGTACCTACGAGGAAATACATGTGCGTATTCTCGAACGTCGTGAGAAGCACTTACGCAACAAGGTAGTACCGTTGGTACGGATTTTGTGGTCTAAGTCAGGAACCGAAGATGTTACTTGGGAGACTTGGGAGACTGAGGAGGATATGCTTAGACGCTTTACTGAGTTGTTTTCGGCCTAAGTTTCGAGGTCGAAACTTCTTTTAAGGGGGAGGTGATGTAATATCCCTCATTTTGTAAGGGTATTTTGGAAATTTTCCAACTCCCGTACTACAAGTCGGATTAATTTCAGAGAAGTTAGGATATTCTGTCAAATGTTTGATCTCTGTAATATTTTTCTGAGTAGTATAAAATACAGTTGATGTATTTTCGGGGTTAAATAGTCGTTCGTGTACGAATATATTTAACCACATGTAAACAAAGGACAAAGGTCAAAACGGACAAAGGGCAAAGAGGACAAAAGGCCCAGAAATGGCCTTGACTGCACCCGCGGTCAGTCCATCACACCCTGCGGTGGAGGCCATTTCCTGAGGCGGTCACTGAGGCGGCCACCGCACCCCGCCGCACCCGCGGTGCTGACTTCAACGATAGCTTTTTCCTGCTTCGCCGAACTGCAGACGCTGCAACATTTGCTTTTCTGAGCTGTTTATCACTACCTTGTCTGTAGGCGCCCCTATGATGCAACTCCTTGCTTGTGTGCTCCTTTTTGGCCTATAAATGGGGAAGAATTTGAGGAGAAAGATGGCACAAAGCAGAGCTTTCTTCTTCCTCCTCTAAAATTTCCTTCCTCCATTGTTGCCTGAGTTTGAAGCTTCGCCGGAGTATTATCGGAACTTCCTTTGAGTGGTGAAGGTTCTCCCAAGTAGTGTTTGAAGGAACAAGGTG
Organism: Rheum nobile; assembly: GCA_027886185.1. NCBI lineage: Eukaryota > Viridiplantae > Streptophyta > Magnoliopsida > Caryophyllales > Polygonaceae > Rheum > Rheum nobile. The sequence goes on from WOAB01000190.1 coordinate 971,825, forward strand.
TTTGGAGATCAAACCCCAATCGAATCAAGGCCAAACGAATTGGATTTGGTGAGTTTCCTCCATCGTCGTTGTCAAACCTCTTGCCCCTGCCTCCTGACTGCACCCGCGGCAAACCACCACCGCACCCCGCGGCCAAGGGCCACCGCACCCGCGGTGAGGCCGGCGCACCCGCGGTGGGCTGGGTCCGTGGTGTGTTTCTTGGGTGTTGTGGTCTTGGGCGAGGCTTGGTTCCTTCGATTCCTTTCGTATTCTCTTAGATTCGTATATTTGGTTATCGAATCTAACTTAGGGTCTCGTTATGGGCCGTTTTATAGGGATTTGTTATTCGAGATATGTCCATGTTTCAGACCCAGGAACCCGTCGTCTCTAAGCTTTGTTTAAGCTTTCGTCGGATCTAAGGCAAGTGGCGGTTCGCTCTTGCTTATCATTCCATATTTCCATTAATTATCAATTGTTTAATTGTTAATTAATTTGGGATGATTTACTGTTTTCGTTGGGAACAGTTTTGATAAATGATATGATTAAAACATGATATTATAATATGTTGTATATCTGCTAGAACAACGCTATTATATATATATATATTTATGATGATTGCCTTGATGGTATTGATGTGGACTATTGTGTTCTTGAACTGTTTAGTTAGCACGGGTATTCGTAGGAACGCTACTAGGGCCTTGTGAGGTCCAGTCGTTTCTTTATAACCTGGTGGAGAGGGCGACAAAACCCCTAACACCATTTTCTTGGTCATGACCTTCTTCTATACTCGGGTATAGAGGTGGTGCACTTAGCCAGTGTCACAAACCTGGGAGTTGCTCCCAAAAGATCTCTCATCTCGGGACGAGCTGATCATGATAAAAGCTTATAACGTGATGCGCATTTTGGAATTAAATGAGATAAGTGCCGTTGGTGCACATAATTAATATACCCTCAGGCGAGTAGTGTAGCTAGGAAATATTGCAGCTAGGAAATAGTGCAGCTAGAAAATAGTGCAGCTAGGAAAACTCGTCTTGACTTTGATCAGAGTAAAGTTCTCTTTCCAATCTGGATTCGCACTGTGCGGTGAGGTTGGTCATGAACCGAAACATCAAGTCGTTTTGAACGCTTGTATGAAATTATATGTTCTCCAACATTTATCATGCTTCCGATAAGACTCAATTCATTGGAGTCTTCTGTTGGGTTGATTGTTGTAAGACTCGGTCTTTCAGAATCTCCTCTTGATCATGCCTTTTCGTATATTCCAGTAGGAGTATGATGGTTGACTATCGTCATCGGTTATTATTCGAGAAGCGATGAGTCTAACCTAATACGACTACTTCAAACCACTCTGCTTTTAACCCTTGCATAGTGTTTCATTAGACTAACCAACCGGTTATATTCCTTGCATGGTTGGCTGGTGTCATCCGTTCGATTCGGCACATCAGATAGATTGTAGTTCCGTGAAGGCTAGAATGACTATGAAGGCAAATGGTGTTTTTGATAAGTTTATCCAGGTTGAGATCCTTGGCGGTGATCGCTGTGATCAAAACCTTATGTCATTTACTTTTAAAAGACTTCTGCTTTATTTCTGATGTATTTGGAATTCTGTTGAAATTCCGAGACTATGGTTTAAATGAAAGTTATAATATTTGTATTATAACTGTTGGTTTATGATTTGTATCAACTGGTTAAGCCTTGGGTGACATCGGACAGAACGTTTGAGGTCACTGGCGGTAATACCTTTCAAGGATACAATTGGGGGGTGTTACACCTAGCGGAAAATTTCTTGGTTTACTTTTGAGACAAGGACTTGGCTTAGACTTGTTCTTTTGCTTGGTGCAACTTACTCCTTGTGTTGTATGCTTCGTATAGGTACTATGGAGTTTCCTACGACAAGCTACTCTCCTTCTACGGGCAACCACAACCCCGGACACATGGACTCCGCCTATGAGCAAATTGACGCACTTCATGCATCGAATGAAGATAAAGACCGCCAATTGGCCGCGAAGGAGGCTGAGCTTGCACAACTTCATCGGGCCATGAGTGACATGAAGTTGCCCACATCTGACCCATTGTTGAACCCTACGGCCTCCACCAGTCGGCCAATGGACCGCAAGGGTAAGGGCGCCTTGTCCACCCCTCATGATCGTCTTCGCTCTCAAATCGAAGGCTACCCTTCTAAGCGTGTCGACCCCAGCGTTAGGTATAATCCTACGTTTGCTCCAAGAGATGCGGATTACTCCTCGGATCGCTCCCGTCGTCGTCGTCAAGAAAGGGGCCGACAACATACGCGGTATGACGATCCCGAATCCGAGCTTGATGATGATGATGACCATGCCTCGGACTACTCCCGGGACAGATTTGATTACTATGAGGCGTATGAGTTGGAATGCCAGGAGGAGATGCGCCTCGCGCGCCGCGACAACCGTCGGCACACACCGGACAAACGTTGGTCGAGCCCTGGGCGCCATGGACCGCGTCGCCCCGACATTAAGGTAAAACTTCCAAAGTTTTTTGGTGAATTTGATCCCATTAAGTTTCTTGATTGGCAGCAGTCTACGGAATATATTTTGGATCATTATCGCTACCCGGATGAAGAACGGGTTGAAACCGCCACTTTGCACTTCGACGGCGCCGCCAAGGCTTGGTGGCATCGTTTCCGAGCTGACCTTGAGCGTCGGCATGAGCGTCCAGTCACTTCATGGCGCCATCTTATGCGGATCATGCGAAAGAAGTATGTCCCCGAGGACTTTACTTCCGAAATGTGCCTCAAGATACAACTAGCGGCCCAAGGTAACCGTTCTCCCCTTGATTTTTATGCTGAACTTGAAGAGTTGCCCCATAAGGCAGGTATCCATCACACTGACGAGGACTTTCGGAGTATGTTCCTTCGTGGCCTGCATGAGCCTATTAGAAATCAACTTAGGGTGCTTAACATACGAGACCTCCAAAGGTGCGCACATACGGCACAAGAGATATGGTCGCATGCTCAAACGGCTAAGAGAGCGTCTTGGTCTCGCCCTAATACGAGGTATGCTCCTTCCCCCAATTCAGGTTCGTTTAATTCTAATGTGCGCTCCCCTTCGCAGTCCGCTCCCGCGACTACAACGCCGGCGCCGGCCACTCGGCCGAGCAACACTCCGACGCGCGTCAACGAGCCACCACAGCGTCGGGCGCCTCCTTCCGATGATAGGGCAAGGGACAAGGTCTGTTTTAAGTGCCAAGGGCGTGGCCACATGCAGCGGGACTTCCCCAACAACAAGCGAGTCCTCTTCTCGTACACCTCCGGCTACGAGTCTTTTGACGAGGACACCTCCGAAGCCGGACCGGTATTTGACACCTATGACCATGAAGAGGAAGAGGGATTGGACAAATACATATGCAACCCTATGGATGAGCAAGGCAATGTGCCTCTTAGTTTGGTTACACGTCGCGTTCTTACCGCCAAAGAAGGTACCTTACTTGACTATTGGTGCTGTTAATAGGATGACGAACAATGTGATTTATATCAGATATGGATCCGACTTAGTCGAAGACAACAGTTACACCACTTATATTACTAGAGAGTACAATAGTGGGGACCACCCAATTATTCTTGAAGATGATAAAGATATTGAAGATGTTGATGAAGATGTTGGAGATGTTGCAGATGAACCAACATCGGTAATACAAAGAGCTGAAGCTTTTCCATGTGACAAGAACAAGAGTTTCACTGTTTTAATGAAACAAACCAATGTGGAGGGAGACTATCGTCTGGTATGCACCGCATCCTTTATCATGTAAATGTTTGATTCAGATTACTTCATAATATTAACTTGCAATGTGCGTGATATGCAGGGTGTCCCGAGCAAACATGCTATCAAATTCTTGAGTTCTGTAAGAACCACTGAAGTCATCTTGGATTATGGTAGGGCTGCTTGGCATGTGTCTGACACAAACAGTGGGAATCGCTACATATTTGGCACAGGCTGGAGGCATATTGTAATAGACAATGGATTGGAAATCAACGATGCATGTGTGTTTGAAATACTGAGTCGCCACAACATTGTATACAAAGTTATCATATTCAAAGCTTAGATGACTGTTTTTAGTATTATTTTGAATTTGAGGAATGTAACTCTATAGTGATGGTTTTGTTGATTTAAATTAATTGTGTTGTGGATGCACTGCTAAACCCTAAATTAGTTATGGATGCACTGTTGGTTTAAATTAGTTGTGTTGTGGATGCACTGTTGGTTTAAATAACAAGACAATGAGTGAATAATGAATTATGATAAGTGCATTGTTGGAATGTTATTGCTTAATGAATGTTGAACAATGTAGTCATATTTGCTTAATGAATGTTGGAATGTTATTGTTGCACTTCAGCTATGCTAATTTATGAAAGTTGTAAACATGAGTTGGTAAACCTGTAAGCTGTAAACCTGTAAACATCATATGAAAGTTGTAAACATCATATGAATACATGTTTACATCAGTATGTAAACTTGTAAGCTATGCTAATTTATGAAAGCTATAAAGTTGTGCATCAACCAAATTGAACCAGCACATATGAAAGCTTGGTAAATTGAACCGCAACATAGAACATTGTCTTGTGCACATCCATGTGCAAGTCATTGCAAAACATACAGATAATTGTCTTGTGCACATTCATGTGCAAGTCATGTCATTACATAAAACATTGTCTTGTGCCATAGTTACATCAACATCACAGATTGATAAGTGGAAACCTAAACTACAGCTATGGCTTCCACCTCTTGCTTGACCTTGTCATAACTAAAGAGAGTTGGGCCCTAGTTGTCATCATATTCCCCTTAGGTGGTCGTCTTATAGGGTACAACTTACCCACCTATCTTCTGTTTGAAGCTTCTGGCCTTGAATGCACTTCATTTGCATCAGAAGTAGTGAAGTGGACAAGATCTTCAAACTGGCTCATTTTCTTGTGGATGGACTTGGCTCATTTTCTTGCACAACATACACATGAATAGTTTTATCATTGCCAATGTAAGCACACATTTGAATAATGTCATTATCAACTTTTTTTTTGAAGAAGGTAAATCATTATATAGATCAGAGAAGGAGATACAGTCTGCGCACGCATCATAATTATAAAAGCACTACATTCCACAGTGGTTAGAGTTAAAAGGAAACCCATCCAAATAGAGAACCAGACCAAAAGGAGCCAAACAAACAAGCTCAAGAGTGCAAGATCACAAGATATAAAGACGTCTAAGCCAAAGCATCGTCTTGTGTCAAACTTCTTCCATTTGGCGAGAATTTCCTTGGTTACTATGTCAGTAACTCTGTCAAAAAGGGAGTTTACAGATACCTGAATACCATTGAAGATGGCACTATTTTTGCTGCTCCAGATGCAATAAATAAAGGTGGTAATAGCCAGCTTGCAAGTTTCAAATTCAGCACACTTGTATCCAGGAGTGAGGGCGAGGTCAGTAATGCACTGATAGATGTTGAAAGTGTTGTTTCCAGGAACCCAATGCAACCAGTAAAGAAGCTTACAGAGGCATAGAGAAACATACCTACAGTGGCTCCAGAAGTGTGCATTTGATTCATTGTCATGCAAGCAAAGAGGGCATGTTTCATCAGAGATAGGAGTCCACTTCTTCACACGGTCCTTAGTAGGGAGCCGTTCATTGAGCGCAAGCCAAGAGATGAAGAACGATTTAGGGGTGTGCAGACCTTTCCAGATAATCGGACTCCAGTTGACAAGATCACCTCTAGGCCGCAAAAGATCATAAGCAGCTGTAGAGCTGAACGATTTAGGGGTGTGCAGATCTTTCCAGATTATCAACTAATACTTGCCTCAAGACATCATGCAAAGTCATTCCAGGCTTTGGATACCACATCTCCTTCACTTTCTCCTTTTTAATTCCCACCCCCTCTTCAAAATAAGCTTATAATTCCATCTTGGACAACAAATCTGGATCAACATAATTTTTGCAATACACCAACTTTTTCCTATAATAAAGATGGTCTTCATTACCCTTGTAAAACTCCCCACCGTACAGAAACCTAAGTGATACGTACATCTGGAAATTAAACACACATAGTAACATGACTCAGTAAACCGACACACACACAGTTTAACATTACTCAGTGAACTAGACACACACACAACAACATCTATATTAAACAATTACAAAAAGGGTGCCATAGACAGAAAAAACATAGAATATTGGCGATTCCCAACAACTTTGGGACCACTAAGCTTCAATTCGAATGTTAAAAAAAAAAGAACAGAAGACAACATAGTCTCATTTACCTCTGGCCTTGAACAAGCTCCACTGTATATGTTGAGTCTTCGTGCTTCAAGCTCCATAGAATATGTTGAGTCTTCGTGCTCCAAGAACAAGCTCGACTTTAACAATCTACTCTGCTCGAAGAACATTCTTCGTGCTCCAAGTTTCCACCCTAAATTCCTCCTAGTTCGATTTCGATCGCAGAAGTAAACTCGACCTACACTATTACCTCTGGAATCGCAACAACTTGACTTCAACAGTGTGCTTTGCCATTGGATTTCGTCTTTCGATCCAAGTTGAAGAGAAAGCCCCAAAATCACCCTGATTTCGCACCCAAATCGAAGCCCTAAATTTCGCCCCAAATCGTCGCAACCCTAATTTCGCCCACAAATCACCCCGGTAAGTTGAAATATCTGAATGAATGAAGGGGGTAAAAATCGGGGGTTTAATTAACCTAAACCGGTTGAGCCAAACCCTAAAAAAATAAACCCAACAAAACCAAACCCAAAAAAATACACGAAATCGGCTTCAAAGTTCAAATTTGAGGGTAATTTGGTAAATTCGCATAGGATAATGGCCAAAATTGACGGATTGGGACAGGGGTGGTTATTTGTTAACGGAATGACAGTAAGGGGTGGTTGTAAATAAATAGCTGTATAACGGGTGGTTATAGTCAAATATGCCTATTTAACGGGTGATTTCCTGTAATTTCGCCTAATTTTTAACTATGTAAAGAAAAAAAAAGTGTTAATGCTCGCCACTAATTATTTTTTATTGAATGTATGCTGCCAAATAAACATATGTTTCTATTCAAGCAAATTCATCAATTTTAATAAAACTAAACTTTTAATAACTACCCTAATTTGTGTTGTATATCATATAATAAGGATATATAAATGGAATACAAGGAAATATCCAGTGATAAATGGGTTTTATGATTACAGAATGGTAGAAGTGTAGTCCACAATTGTTCGATCTACATTTAACGATTCAACTATGTATAAAATTATCTTGATTGATTTTTTTTGTCTTCCTATATTTCTCTATTTTTATCAATTCTAGTTCTTATCTCATGTTTGGATCCCTAAATAGTAAATATATTCCACTTCCTATTCCATGTTAAAGATTATTTAGAACATGACTTAAAGCCAAATATGAAGTGCCACTATCTAACTGAAATTAATAAAGTTATGACTTATGACCAAACAACAACAAATTGAGTACCAAAAGAAAGATGAAAGAGAAAACACTCACAAGCCCCCTCCCAAACCCGAACCCTGAAACCCTAGCTCATCTTCGGCTATCGCCGCTCTTTGAACTCCAACACCACAAACCTACCATCGATATCAAGATTCAACTCGATCTGAACCTCCATCACGACCATAGCACCTCTCACAAGATCCTTAGGCGGGTTATGGGAGCTTCATCTTCGCTCCTTGCGCCGGAGTGGCTGGCCTCCACCGCTTCAGATGTGTCTCCTCTCCTGGCGGCGCCTCCCTGAGCGACTTCAGAACATGTTATCTGCTGCTGATTTGGGATCCAGGGCTTCCAAAGAAAGGGAATGACAACAACAATGGAGGCGGGACTCTTCTCCTCCACCACTGCTCCTTGGAGCAGTTTGGATCTGGATGTTCTCGGGTGCTCCGGCTTAGTTGCTTGGTCGACCGCCTTGCTCAGATCCACTGGCGTGGTTGGGATTTCCGCCGTCCCAAGCCTCTCTGGATGATGTACTAGACGAACCTGATCCTGGAAACCATTTTTGATGCTTTATCTCGAAATCTTTCCAGGTTGTGTTGTTTTGTCCCTCCCCTTGTTTCTTCTCTGTTTATTTCGTTCCTTTTGTTTTCTAGTTTAGGTTTGCTTCTCTTCTATTTGCTTGCTTTTGTGCTTGTTCCCTTTGCTGGTACTTTCGACTTTTTAATTATGACCTCTAAACCTCTGAATCTCCTATATGCTGTTTCGTTGAGGTTCTGTTGCATTTGGTTGTGTCTCTGTGTTAGTCCGACCCAGCGCTTCATCCTCAATTCTCCTTCCTCTGCTGATGTGAAGGATTTGTTAGTCCCTACCCCCTCTACCAATACTTGCTTTTGTGAGCAATCGAATACTCTTTTTTTTACTTATGCTTGTTCTTGTTTGGCTGTTGAGATTCGGAACTCTTTGTTCCGTTTTCTTACGGCTGATATGTCCAGACTGGTCATTTGGGGAGCTCCTAGCTTTTTGATTCTCCTTGCAATTAGCTATTTGTTAAACCCTAATGTTATTGTGTGTCTGTTGAAGGCCCTAGAACAAATTACCATTACGGTTGAGAAAACCAATAGTAATGGTAATATTAGAACTGATTGTTGTATGTTTGAACCTGTTTGCATGATTTACAGATCTGATAAGTCTGAAAGTAATACGCCTTACAATCATCTTTTTGAAAGTCTGCTTAGGAACTCTTCTCTTGTTGAGGTTCCTAGTGTTGGATTTCAGATTTTGGTTTATGATGTGTATGCTCACTTGAAATTTCACTTTGATGTGTTTTTCAGACAGAGGTTACAGGAGGCTTTGGATTGGAATTCAGGGCTCTTCTTGGCTAGGACCAATGGAGAAAAAAATCAGAATAAGAATCCAAGGAGCCAAAGAGGAATAACAACCAGAAGGAACCTCCAAAACATGAACAAATCTTGCTATGATAAATGGAGCAATAGCAATAAGTATCATCTCAAACCTTACCACCTGAACAATCGTTACTGAAACCATAATTTTGCGAAATTTGGTTCTTGGCATGACCTGCCACATTTAATTCAGACCCTAATTTATTTAAGCGCTTCTTGTTCTCTTATGCGTTATTTTTGGTTTATGGAATCTCGTATTAGAACAATTGGAAAAATGCAAAATATGACCCTATTATGTGGTTTGGAAGGAAATAACAAAAAAGTTTTATTCATTTCTTTTTCTATGTATGACGCTTTTTGGAACAAAACTTGCCATATACTGGCTTCTCACATCTGGAGTCCTTTTTAGATACACCAGCAACTAGGAAAACATACCCAAAAAAGGGTTGATTGTGAATTGAGGAAAAAAGGTTTGAACAAATGCAATCTGAACAAAGTTTACTACACAACTATATCCTTGTTATACGAACAATTGGGTTTGTTCATATTGTATACCAAGATTATCATTGACACCCTTATCTCGAAATCTTCAATTTTACATGAAATTAGGAACAATACGGAACAAGTCCAAATAGAGGAAGCTATGGTGTATGACACCTTTTCCAGGAAACTAATGATCTCTTGTAAATTATATTTTCCTTGGAATCCTGAAAACCCTAAATATGAATGCGAAACTATGCATAATACCAACTCTCTTTATACTGAATTCCTTGCTGGGTTTTATACTGAATTCCTCACTATGGAAAAACTGGTGTATGCCAATACGGTACATATCTGTGTAACCAACCCTCTTTATACTGAATTCATTGCTGATAGGCTTGCCTTACATCAATGGGAATACCCAAACAAGAACAAGCAAGCAAACAAACCTTCTAAGAACAAAACGACTAGCCTTCCGAATCCTCTCATGATCAGGGGGAAGATAATAAATAAAAGCGAAAATAAAAACGACAATAAGACCCCTAAATGTCTTACGATATGAGGCAACAACACAATTAGGTTTTTATGAAGATCACAATCTGGAATTGTCGAGGTATTGGGAAGAAAACATTTTGGATGGATGTTGAATCCTTCAGCAAAATCGAACGAATACAACTTCTTGCTCTCTTTGAAACAAGAACAAACAAAGAACCAAATGAAAAAGTATGGAAAATGCAGGGTTTGGTCAATTCTACTGTGTCCCCGCTATGGGCTTCGCAGGAGGCATTTGCGTCATGTGGAAGACCTACCAACTTATAAACGAAATCCTTGAAATTGAACAAATTAAAACAAGATTTATTAGTATTAAGTATACAAACTTGACCACGAACAAAAAACTTATGATCATTCTTACTTACGCCCCTCCAAATGAGTCTGCAAAAAACTTGTTCTGGAATGAGTTTATATCCTACATTAAAAATTGCTCTCTCCCGTGTATTATTATGGGAGATCTGAACGAAATTCAAAACCCTTTTGAAAAATTAGGTGGGAATATACCACCGTTATCGAAATTTGCAAGACTACGTCATTTTAAAAATGAATGTGAACTCTTGGACACTCCTATCCAGGGTAACTCCTATACCTCGCGAAAGAACATCACAGAAATAGAAAACATCTATGACAAGCTGGATAAAGTTCTTATCCACCACCAGATCCTGCAATGGCATCCCGATATCTATACTAAGCATAATGCTTTTTCCAACTCAGACCACTGTCCAATCTCGATCGAGCTTGATTCAGCTGTGCCTTTTAAAAACCAGCCGTTCAAATTTGAAAAAAATTGGATGACTAGAAAGGATTTTAGAAACGTGGTTAAACAAGCTTGGCGAACTAACTACCATGGATCTAGATTGTACAATCTGGTATCCAAAACAAAACTACTCAAAAAACATGCTAAGATTTGGAACAAAAGCACATTCGAAAATGTCTTCACACAATTACAAACTATAGAAAAACAACTTTCTGAAATCCAAAGCGAGATCTGTAATCATCCTACAAATGATCTCATTAAAAAACAAACGAGAATCATAGAAAAAAGGAAAAACTGTTGTGTTTCCAGAAAATTTACTGGAACCAAAGAGCTAAGGTAAAACACATCAAATATAATGACACAAATGCTAGCTATTTTCATAAAATAGCAAGTGGAAAAAGAAACAGAAAAATTATAAAAGAAATCAAAACCCAAGAAGGAACGAGCATCACTGGTGAAGAAAACATCAGAAATGAAATCAGAAATGATTTCATAAAAAGATTCAGAAGTGAGGATATGAACCAAAGACTACTTCAGGAAAACCTTGATCTAATCCAACCTGAAATCTCTACAGAGGATAATCTGGAACTAATAAAAAATGTATCCAACGATAAAATTAAAAAGGCGGTCTTTAACATTGGCTCGGATAAATCTCCGGGGCCGGATGGTATGACAGCAGAATTTTACCAAAAATATTGGGATATCGTAGGCCCTTCTGTTACTCAAGCTGTTAAAAGCTTTTTTCTCTCTGAAAACTGCTTAAACAAATAAATCACACATTCATATCCTTAATCCCAAAATGTGACAATCCTAACTCTACAAATCACTATAGACCCATAAGTCTGTGCTCTACTATTTACAAGATCATCTCGAAGATTATAACAACTAGACTTAAAGGAACCATGTCAAAATTGATACACCCCCTTCAGGGTGCATTTGTTGCCAACAGAGCCATTCAAGACAATATCTTGATTGCACATGAAATCTTCCACTCTTTTAAATCGAAAAAAGGAACTGAAGGCTTTATTGCCCTCAAACTAGACATGAAAAAAGCATATGATAGAATCGAATCGGAGTTTATTATACAAATAATGGAAAAGTATGGATTCCATGAAAAAATTATAAACTGGATAAAAGAATGCATTACAACGGTATCTTTCTCGGTACTTGTTAACAACGGACCCACATAAATATTCAAACCTTCAAGAGGACTTCGACAGGGGGACCCCCTTTCGCCCTTCTTGTTTATTTTAGGATCTGAAATTCTAGCTAGAAAACTCCAAAAAGCTGCGGATTGAACTCGAAATCCCCTAGGATTTCAAACCAATCAACAAGGAACATGAATCCCGTTTCTGGCCTTTGCGGATGACATTGTGATCTTCTCAAAAGCTAAGCAGGAAAACTGTAAGGAAATCAAAGATATTATTGATGACTACTGCAAGATCTCAGGACAAAAAGTAAATTTCCATAAATCGGCCTTCCAAGTTACAAAAAAGGTCACCAACCAAAAGAAATTAGCTCTACAAGGCATTCTAACAATTACAAACATGATATCTCTCGAAAAATACTTGGGTTGTCCTATCATCAATGGTAGGGTTAACTCGAACACTTTTGCTGACCTTTTAGTTAGCACCCAACAAGAATTATCTAAATGGAAAGCAAATTCTTTTTCTCAAGCAGGAAGAACAACACTAATAAAAACCAATCTGGCTTCAAGACCCAATTATCTTATGCAAAGTTTCATGCTACCTACACACACCCACAATGAACTTGATAAGCTAAACAAATCCTTTTTTTGGAACAAAGACAATTCCTATAAACCTCTTATAGGTTGGGAAAAAATTTATAAACCAACTCACCAAGGAGGTCTTGGCTTGAGAAAAGCTAAAGACATGAACAAAGCCCTTCAATTCAAATTACTATGGAAAATCCTAGCTGAACCAAATAACTTCTGGGTAAGAGTTATTACGGATAAATACCTGAAAACACACCATATACTTCATTACGAGAAACAAAGAAACTGCTCCTCGCAATGGTCCAAAATGATTGAACTCATGCCTGAGTTCAAATATGGACTAACTTGGCAAGTTGATAATGGAAAAACTATCAAATTCTGGACGGATAACTGGGTCCTGAATACCCCCTTATGTGATAACATAAATTCATAGTCTATCCTGAATCAGGATGCCCTGGTAGCTGAATTCATGCTGCCAAATAAAACCTGGAATAAAGACTTACTTAACAATACTTACCCAGTGATTTAACTGAACAAATAACCTCGACCACAATACCCTTAAATGAGATCCATGATAAAATGTACTGGAAAACTAGCAAAAATGGCTGATTTTCTACAAATTCTGCAATGGAACTTATCAACAAAAATAAGAGCTATACTGCCTATGATTCCTCTTGGATTTGGAAAATGGACACGTATTCCAAAGTTAAAAATTTTGTTTGGAAAATGATGAAAAACAGAATCCCAACAAAAGCTAGATTAGCAGAAAAAGGTGTTGCAACCCCCCCCCCCCCCCCCCCCCGGGTTGTATACGCTGCAATGCTCAATTGGAAGATTTAAACCACCTCCTCTTCCAATGCAAACATACCCTAAAAACAATCGAAAAATTGAATCATGACACTTTTTGCTTAATCACATCCCTAAACATAGGAAACAAAAAAATCAATGAAATCATTGAAGAAATTCAACAAAAAATTGATAGATCACAATTCCTAGAATTAATGATCTCTTGGTGGAGCATTTGGTTCTATAGAAACCAACAAAGCTTTGTTAGGACAAATACTGATATTGAACCCATTAAAGATGTACCAAATTATATTCAGAAATAAATTGAGAATTGTAATAAATCAAAAAACTGGAACCCTGACTGTCTAACAGAAGACAATCAAAATACTCATAAAACAAACATTGTAAGACGACCAATAAAGAAATGGAAAAAACCTCCGAATAACATAATTAAAATCAACACAGATGGATCCACCAAAACCAATGGCGAATCTAGTTTTGGCTACATTATCAGGAACAACACGGGAAAACCACTCTTCCTCTTTGGGGATAAATGTGGTATTTCAACCCCGCTTAAAATATAAACACTGGCAGTAAGAAATGCTCTGATAAAGGCTTATGAATTAGACATTACCAACATTCATCTTGAATGCGACAACCTTACAATCGTGAATGTCCTTAATCAAATCTGGCACTGTCCATGGGATATTGAAATGCTAATTTCTGATATCCTGTGTATTTTACAACTGTTTTCTTCAGTGCAGATTATTCACGTCTTCCGAGAAACCAACGTCGTGGCCGATTTCATCGCGAAGAAGGTTCAACAAGTTTCAAGACTTTAGAGATAGTCTAGAATTTGTAATTCTCATCCGCAAAGATGCTATAGATTGAGAGACCGTCTCTTCTGTGGTCTCCAATCTAATTTTTACCATTTCAAAAAAAAAAAAAAAAACAACAAATTGAGTACCTTGTGTAATTTACAGTTTTGACGTAGGTTATACTTGAGACAGAAACCATTTAACGACAAGTGAAGTATTGGGCCATTGAGAAAGGCTTCGGCCCACGTGCATGAAAGCCCACATTGACAACAAGTTAAGCCCACACACCATCCCACCAGTATATATTCCAACAAAGTACCGGTTATATCTATTCTATCGTTTGGACTTGGGAGATAGTTGAATCAATCTGCTGAAAAACCCCTTTCTCTTCGAACCCTAACTCCACTCTCTCGCTCCGTGTCTGTGTGAAGAAGAAAGAATAATCAATGGCGTCGTCCGAGAAGACGGTTTTGCAGTTCAGTACCCCGGCGGCGGCGGTGCCATCGGTGAAGGTTCAGCCGCTCGTGATATTCAACATCTGCGATTGCTACGTGCGCCGACCTGCCGAGGCCGACAGAGTTATCGGAACTCTCCTCGGTAGCGTTCTATCGGACGGAACGGTCGAAGTTCGCAACTCATACGCAGTGCCCCACAACGAGTCGTCTGATCAGGTTCTTCGCCGTTTTCACTTCCATCTATTCAAAAAAGTTTGGTTTCAGTTTCTCTTAGATCTCAAGTAAGATGATCGCATTTTTTTGTAATTTGAGTTGTCTGGTGTTGTAGCTGCAGATTTTTCTTATGTTAAATTTTGCTAGTTGAAATTCGCATTACCAATTTGTAGTTTATTATGGTGGTTAATTCCTGAAATTGGTATAAAAACTTCGGCCTTTCCTTCTTTCTTCTTTAAGAAGGAACTAATCTTCCAAATCTGATCACTATTTACATAGGTTGATTCCTGGGCATTATTTTGTGATTATTCAATTGGCTTAAATGTTAAAACTAGGGTTTTCTACAGCTCCTATATATCTTAATTCTTAAGTGTTTGCAAAGTTGTGTTCTTCAGCAAGCTAGTCAGCTGATCTTTTTGTTGGTGTTCACTGCTGACATTGGTCATAAATTATAGCTGAATCTCTATGTATCATAAATTTGTTGCAACTGCATGTTTTTAATTGATGTATTTCAGAGGTTTGGTGAAGTTTTGCCTTCTGTTGGGAATTGGTGCAGAATTCCTTTGCAGTAAAATAGTTGTGAACTTGTCTATTTCAGGTTGCATTGGATATTGAATACCACCACAATATGCTAATATCCCATCAGAAAGTGAATCCTAAGGAGGTCATAGTTGGATGGTAAGATCACAGCCTTCATTCTACTTGCTTTTTGTAGGAGGGGTTCTCTAATTTTCCCTCGATGACTAACATGATTTCTTGAATGCAACTTTTGGCTTCTTGTAAATTCTTAAAAGATGATTTAGTTTGGATTCGGATGGTTAAACCTTTCTATATGTTGATTATGTTGGGCATTTTATATATGTAGGTATTCAACAGGCTTTGGTGTTTCAGGAGGTTCTGCACTAATCCATGACTTCTTTTCCAGAGAAGTACAAAACCCTGTACATTTGACTGTTGATACAACATTCAAAAATGGAGAAGCTGCAATAAAGGCATTCATTTCTTTTAACCTGTCACTTGGAGAAACACCGCTTGCTGCTCAATTTCAGGAAATCCCTGTGAATGTCCAGATGGCTGAAGCAGAACGAGTTGGATGTATGAATTATGTTACTTTGTAGTATCCTTGTCACTTGATGAATATGTTTCCCATTATGTACTTGTCGTTATGTTTTGGTTGACGTATACTTTGCTTGTAGATGAGCTGTTGAAGGCAACAATTGCAGACAAGATTCCAGGCGATGTAGAAGGGATGGAAGCTTCAATGGAGCGATTGTTGGCCCTTATTGATGCTGCTTATAAATATGTTGATGATGTCGTGGTAAGTGACTCTAAATCTATAGTAGAAATAAAAATCCAGTATATCCTTAAGAGTTACGCTTATTCATGCCCTTATTCTCCACCACAGGAAAAACGTTTAGCTCCAGACAACAGCGTTGGCAGATTCATAGCTGATGCCGTATCATCACTGCCGAAAATGTCACCTGCTGCTTTTGATAAACTCGTAAATGATAGCCTACAGGTAAGAAGCCCAAAACTATCTTTCTATCCTGATCAGGAGTTGTTAGCAAGTTTAATCACAATGCTTAAGCAGCTAATGAAACTTCAGTTTTAAAATATCACATAAGATATTGTGCTAACATTCTTGTTTGACTATGTAGGACCAACTTCTGTTGGTGTATCTGTCTAGCATCACAAGGACACAACTCAGCCTTGCAGAGAAGTTGAACACAGCAGCTCAGATCCTGTAAACCATCTTTTATACTTAATTGACCTGTGTGGCGAATTGACCCAGAAGACTGGTTGCTTTGAGGACTTGAAGAAGACGGCAAACTGACTATTGTTTGTTTTTGTATCGACACAAACTAGTGTGGTGACGTTGGATTAAGTGAAATTTTGGTCATTGTATTTCCTGTTGCGAATGCTTGTTTTTCTACTCGCAAGTTCAATTTCCAATAACTTGTATTCGAAGTTCGAAGGTTACGGTTTAGCAAATATTTACGTTCTTATACTTTTTTCCATAATTTGTTGACATGTATAGTGTTTGTTTGGCAACACTGAAATTCGTGGGCATATATTGAAATGCTTGGTAACCAAACTTTTGTCCTTGAATGGAAATCGAGTCACTCGGTAATGAATGAACGGCTTTGTAGCTTCGGTATACTTGTGTGTAGCTCCGACTCTCAATTGTGGTACATAAATCTACTAATTGGTGGTTTGATGCGATTGGACTCGTAGTAGCACCCAGTATAGGAATTCTTCTACCCAGTATAGGAATCACAGTAAGAACTACAAATCATAATTTTGCTTCTTTTATAGGAACAGGAAGATAATCTAAATGCATGTTTTCTTTTGTTTTCGCTATTCTACCTTGCTGGTTTGATCTCAATGTCACACCAAACTGACCGAACAGTTCTGTTTGCCAGCACAAGTAGGCAACCATGGTAATGAGATGAAAGGCTTCAATAATGCCAACAATGTTAATTTACAGAACAAGATCACGGGTCTTTTTGATGTTGATATCATTGAATTTGTGTAGAGACACGAGTTATGAAGGATCGAAATATCTAAGGAGAATACACTTTCAGAGAAAAAGGCTTGTGGAGGCAAGCTATGTGCTGAATTATTATTCAGAATTCAGAAGTCTGAGTAACTATCTCCATAGTTCTTATTAATGCCACATCAATGGGAGGAGTCAGACCTATAACCTCATGCTACAAAAATCATACCACCTTAAGAATCCTGAGTAACTATCTCCCCAGTTCTTTCTCAATCATTTCTTACCCTTTCCAAAATTTCTGATTTAAGATATTATTTCATATCAGCAATAGAGTGGAGCCTTTATTATCCAGTTAAGTTTTGGTGACTGTGCCTCAGAAGTCAGAAGGCAATGTTTGAGATGAAAAACCATTAGATGAGCTAAACCAAATGGCAATCACATCCAAAACCAGAAGCCAGAACTCAGGTCAGATTTGTATATCCAGCTGCAGATCAGTAATCCCAATTTTCACCTAGAGACAGCAAAGATCCCTTGGAAATTTGAAATTAGCCAAGGCTTAATAGTTCCCAAACATTCCTTTTGTGCAACATAAGATAGAAATTTCAGATATGTTAAGTTTCTGAAGCTTTTAGTTTTATCAGGATGGCCTTCTAAATTAAGCCCATTTCGCACTCTAGGCTTCATCATTTCCCCCCACCTCTAAGAAATTAGGAGCCAACACAATCAAATCACATTACTTCTTACTAAATCAGGTCAAACATAAAGCCAACATCTTTCTTAGGCATAACATTTAATACATTCAGCATAAGGTTTACTACATTTAGCAGTTCGTCCAACAGAAGATTTAAATTTTCAAATTGCTGATTTGGTTCCAGGATTATTTGCACAATGAGCACCAACTGATTCCCCAACCTCATGAAGCAATGAGACTACACAACAAACCAACAAATTTCTGTTGCAAGCCATAACTCATAAATCCACACAGTTGGACAAATTAACCCATAGCCACTCAGAATCACAAACTTCGAAATATATACATACATATGCACTATAGAAATCTGGAATCTTGCATCGTAAACTTCAATTTATTCCAAAGCATACCTTAAAATTCGACAACATTTCATGAAAGGGGGGGGGGGAAACCCTAGAAATTACCCAGATTTTAGTACTTGCCACGATAATCACTGAAATTATCCCTCACAGCACCACCACCGCCGCCGCCAACAGATTCTTCAGCTCTCTCGCTTCTCTTTTCTTCCTCATATCTTCCCCTTTCATCCAGAGATAGCCCTCCCATGGCGCCGGTGACAGTTCCAACGCCGCCGCCGCCAGGCCTCTGCTCATACGGCGAAGATTCCACCGGAGCCGAGGGTCCGCTAGGCACGCCGTATCCGGAAAACGCCCGATGCGGCTGCTGCGGCGGCGGACGCGAGTAGTACCCCGGGTAATAACCGGGATAAGCGTCAGAGTAGGAGGGGTAACCGTACGGCGATGGAGGCGCAGGCGAAGCAGGCGGAGGAGGGGCGGAATACATCGGCGGAGGCGGCGGGTAATCCCTGTAGTCGCGCTGCGGCGGCGGAGGAGGAGGTGCGGAGGAGTAATAAAACCCGCTCTGAGGGGGGAAGTTGAAATCCGGATATCCAGGCGGCGGATGAGACGGCTGAGGAAGTGGCGGAGGAGGAGGAGGGGGTTGTTCTCGGAGTCCGATCTTGATCCGGACCTTCCCCTGGGGGCGGCCGGAGGGGCGGAGGAGATCGAGCGAGTGGAGGCGGTCGGAATCGGGCGAGTCGACGAGGAGATCGGCGAGTCGGACTCGGGCGGTACCTACGAGAGGCTTGGGGGTTTCGGAGGGGTTGGAGTGGAAGATCTCGAGGGTGAGAAGGAGGGAGGGACCGAAGGAGGAGATCGGGAGCGAGAAGGTCTCGTTCCAGACGGGTTTGGTGGACCCGGATCCATCGGGCTTGGTGGAGATCCGACGGTCAGGGTCAACCCAGAAGGTGGCGTAAGGGTGGAGATCGCCGTTTCTCCAGTTGACGTTCTTGAGATGCTTGGCTGAGACGACGGTGACCTCCAGCTCCATCGGGTTCGGAGTCGGACCTCCGGGAACTGCCATTCGGGTTTCTGCTTTGTTGAGAAGATGAAGATAAGTGGGAAGCAGGAATGAAGGCTTCCTCCTTTTTGTGCTTTCGTTGGGCTTTTGAGAGGCCTAACAAATAAGAATATATTTGGGCTGTGTTTGGGTATGTATGTACTTTGGTGGGGGCTAAAAGCCTAAAACTGAGGATAAACATCATTTTTTAAAATTTTAGAGTGGAGGGTAAATCATCAATTAAATGACAAAATCATTCGTTAAGCATAATATGATTAATCAGATATTATTGAGATCTCTTTTGGAATTGTTTATTACTGTAGGAAATTGGTGTACTTGAACAATTTGGCTATTGACATTTAGGATATGGATGATAGTTTCATTGAGAACAAGCATTTTATTTAAGCATGGTTAGTTGTACATTGACTTCAAAAGTTGATATTGTATTAATTTTATATAGGAACTCTATTCCTGAATCGAACAGAATTAATAAACTGTAATAATAAAACGCACAGTAACTGTAAATTAAAAAGCGAAAAACTACCGAACAGTAATCGGATTGAATCTGGTTGCAGAGGCGAGATGAATCTCTATCCTTAATTCTGAAATCTCTCCGTATTGCGACGGTTCTGTAGCGATCCGAATCCCAGGATACAACTGCGATGATCTTCTGTGTTGCACAATCAAACCTCAGAAGCCTCCGAACCTAGCTTTATGTGTGTACTCTCATACTCGAAAACAGTGAAGGAGAAAGACGAGATTGTTGTTGTTCGATAATTCTGAATGAGAGGTAGAGAGCTCTCTTATAGAGCCTCTCTGGAGACGTTGGAGCACCAACAGAGTGGAGGAGAAGAAGGTGGGAGCACTTCAGCAACTGCCCCGGATTCTCTCTGAGAATGGGTCAAAGTTGTTACTGCCCCAGATTGTAGCAGACTGGGTCAAAACAGTTCCAGCAGCTTCAGACTTTGGATCGGTCCAAAAAGTAGCGTTGGTTGGCAAGCCCAAGCCCAAGCTCAGCCCGTCGGTCCGGTCCGACGCGACTCGACTCGGCTCGACGCGCGTGTGGTCTTGATGAGCTAGGTCTTTTCTCCATTACACATTGGTGGTGACCCAAGGCCACAACCTTGGATCCAATTTCCTAGTATATATACTAGTGAGTTTATCCCCCAACTTCAAATGTGGGACAAAATTCTACCCCAACATTTTCCCAAGTTATGCATTACATGTAACCAACTTTGGGCCTTCATTTCTCATTCAAACGGAATTCATTTTTATCATATGAGTACATTACGAGAATGTGCTCGCGGAGACGAAGCCAATGCTTCCATTTTCCGGTGTTTTCATTGGCCGGAGCCCACCGGAATTGTGCCCGGAAAAGTTACCGGCGCCACATAAAAAATGAGTTCCAACAATCCCCCACATGAATAGAAATGATTCTAAAACATATGTAGAAAGACAGAAAGACTTTTGAGAGTACAGTCAAAAAATCACTGCATCTGGGCTGGTAGCGTTTTTCAGCTTTGAACCACCCATAGTGAGTAACTATCAGATTTACTCGACTAGGTAGTGAACATGATGTCTTGAACCACCCGGGCTTTGATGTAAACCGAAACAACATCTATCACACAGTTTCATCTTCTCACAGAACTAGGTTCTCTTGTTGTGTTCATTTTGGCCTTGAACATCCCTGGTTATTCATGAGTGAACTTGGAGAATGTAGCCTCTCTTCATTCTCCTAGAAACGGCCCCATTTCACACTCATAAGGTGATTGACTGTAAAGAGTATCCTGTCATATCCCACTTTTATTTCAAAGATATGAAATCATTAAAAGCCAAGCTTAACCTTAACTCATACAGGTAGCACTGTTCATCATCCTAGGAACTTGGAGGAGAACTGAGTCTCACAGTGCTCATCTGGATTCAGCTTGATTTAGTTTTCTCTTTGAACCTACATCTTGGGATCTCCAGTCACGTAGGTGGGGTTTTCCATCAAGCATCCTCTTTGGTCATAGGCTTTAAACCCATTCCTCTTGATGATTTGACAACTTGATCTCGTGACAAACCTTTAGTAAATGTATATGCTAGGTTGTCAGCCGATTTGATATAATCTATTGAGATTACACCATTCGAGAGTAGTTGTCTAATGGTTTTATGTCGTCTTCTTATATGACGTGACTTACCATTGTACAAATGACTCAGTGCCCGTGCTATAGCCGATTGACTGTCACAGTATACACATAATGCTGGCACTGGTTTATCCCACATTGGGATATCTTCCAAAAAATTCCGAAGCCATTCATCTTCCTCTGGTGCTTTGTCTAAAGCAATGAAATCAGACTCCATAGTGGATCTGGCCAATAGTGTTTGTTTGGAAGATTTCCATGATACTGCTGCACCACCAAGTGTAAATACATATCCACTTGTGGACTTTGAGTTTCTAGAGTCGGATATCCAGTTAGCATCACTGTATCATTCCAGAACTGCTGGGTATTTTCCAAAGTACAGCCCATAACTTTGAGTATATCGCAAGTAGTTCAATACTCTAGTTATTCCTTTCCAGTGTTTGTGTTCTGGATTACTTGTGTAACGACTTAGTACATTTAATGAGTGCGCCAAGTCAGGTCTTGTGCAATTAGTCAAGTACATCAGACTTCCAATCACACGTGCATACTCCAATTGTGACACTGCATCCCCCGAGTTCTTAGTCAAGTGGAGATGAGGGTCCACGGGACTCTTTGCAGTCCCACTTGAGTAGTTCTTGAATCTCTCAAGGACTTTTTCAGCATAGTGAGCTTGAGATAGGATAATTCATTCATAATGTCTAGTGATTTTGATCCCTAGTATGACATCTACTAATCCCAAGTCTTTCATGTCAAACTTCCCACTAAGCATGTTCTTAATTCGATTGATCATGTCTTTATTGCTTCCAATGATAAGCATGTCATCTATGTACAAACACAACAAAATGTATCCATTTGGAGTATTTTTAAAGTAGATGCATTTGTCACATTCGTTGATGCTGAAACCATTTGACATCATTACATTGTCAAAATTTTCATGCCACTGTTTTGGAGCTTGTTTGAGTCCATATAGAGACTTGACAAGTCTGCACACCTTGTGTTCCTGTCCAGGGACAACATAATCCTCAGGTTGTTTCATATATATCTCCTCTTCTAATTCTCCGTTTAGAAAGGCAATTTTCACATCCATTTGATGAATTTCTAGGTTTCGTAATGCTGCTATTAGCATTCTGATTAAAGTTATTCTCGTGACCGGAGAATAAGTGTCAAAGAAATCCAAGCCCTCTTTTTGCCGGAATCCTTGCACCACAAGCCTAGCCTTGTGCTTCTCTATTGAGCCATCGGTTTTCAATTTTGTTTTGAAAATCCATTTGCACCCAAGTGCTTTACACCCTTGTGGCAAATCGACTAACTCCCATGTATGGTTTTGCATAATGGAGTCTATTTCGCTTTTGACTGCTTCCTTCCATGAAGGTGCATCAGGTGTAGACATGGCGTCTTTGTTGTTGTTCGATAATTCTGAATGAGAGACAGAGAGCTCTCTTATAGAGCCTCTCTGGAGACGTTGGAGCACCAACAGAGTGGAGGAGAAGAAGATGGGAGCACTTCAGCAACTGCCCCAGATTCTCTCTGAGAATGGGTCAAAGTTGTTACTGCCCCGGATTGTAGCAGACTGGGTCAAAACAGTTCCAACAGCTTCAGACTCTGGATCGGTCCAAAAAGTAGCGTTGCCAGCCCAGTCCGACCCGGCGCGGCTCGGCATGGCTCGTGTGGTCTTGATGAGCTAGGTCCTCTCTTCATTACACATTGGTGGTGACCCAAGGCCTAGTATATATACTAGTGAGTTTATCCCCCAACTTCCAATGTGGGACAAAATTCTACCCCAATATTTTCTCAAGTTATGCATTGCATGTAACCAACTTTGGGCCTCCATTTCTCATTCAAATGGAATTCATTTTTATCATATGAGTACATTACGAGAATGTGCTCGCGGAGACGAAGTCAATGCTTCCATTTTCCGGTGTTTTCATTGGCCGGAGCCCACCGAAATTGTGCCCGGAAAAGTTACCGGCGCCACATAAAAAATGAGTTCCCACATTTTCTTATTTTGTCACTTGTAGTTATAGAATGGTGTTTGGTCAAGGTAATCGGAATTGGAATTCTATAATCGAACTGGTGAAGGGTTATCGGGATTGAATCGTAAATCTTAATATTTTACATGATAAATAAAACTATGAAATAATAACTTAATATTATATATTTATTATATAGAAAGTTAAAAATATTAAAAATATTAGGTATTGAGTAAGTACTAATATTTTCAAGATAAACTATAATAAAAATGAACTAGGATTGAGACATAATTTTGATCGTATCAATATGTGATAATAGAATATCTTTTTTACTTTAGTGGTGTCGTATATGATTAATATTTACATGATTTTAAATTGTAATTGTGTATAACTTATATCAATTTCATACTAAAGTACCATAATGCCATTGTCATATGTAATATGTATAACTTCAAATAACTTTATACTAAAATAGTATAACATTATTGTCATATGTATAGGATCATAAAATTGTTTTCGTAGGATTCTGATGGAATCATATATAGGATTAGAATCGTACATAAGATTCTATTCATTTTATTTTGATCAATTAATATCATACCTTTAATAAGATTTCAAAAAAAGATTTGGAATCGTTTCACCTATCTTGGATCGTAGAATTGTTAAAATCGTAGAGGTGGATCAGAATTTTAATAACCTTGTGTTTGGTTACCCGACTTGCTATTTAGGTTTACGTGGACATAGTTCATATATACTTTGTATCTTTACTTATTTGGTTGGTGTCTCCACGATGGGGCAGACCTATGAGGCTCAGGGGTGCTCGAGGAGGTCGTCACCCCCGCTTCACTTATGTGAACTCCTTGAGTTTTTGTCAAATTTTAAGTTTAGGTTCTCTTAAAATTTTGGTTTTTATAATATCAATCAAAAGAGTTGATAAAGTGGCAAGGAAAATTCTTTAGCCTAGTGATATTGGTGTTGAACTCTGGTTCTATCATTCTCGACTCTTTTTTTTCTTCTAAACAATTGGACTCTAACAGGGACAGACTCACGTGAGGTCCAGTGGGGGCTGTTGCCCCTATGAAGAGTATAATTGAAACTGATAATTATTCCATTGATGATCAGCCATGTATATACAAGATTGGCTAACAACCTAGGAGTAATCTTCTAACAGATTCCTAGGGATATACTCCACTAACCTACTGCACGATAAGGGTGGTGGACTAAGTCCACTTACAGGAGATTACGGAAAGAGATTAACAACAAATAACAAAACTGAATTAATTAAATTAAATAATATCTAAGTATTCTCAACATTCCCTCGCAAGTTGGACGATCGGAACGAGAGATTCAACTTGGACATAAACGAGTCGAAGCGAGGTCTGTGGAGTGCCTTTGTGAGAACATCCGCCAATTGGTCGTTGGTTGACACAAAATACACTCTGAGTGTACCCTGCTGAACTTGTTCACGGACGAAATGATATGCCAATGCTATATGCTTCATACGAGAGTGGAAGACCGAATTCGCACTCAAGCTTGTTGCCCCCAAATTATCACAATAGATAACCGGCTGCTCCGTAGGCTTGTGGCCAAGTTCAGTAAGCAGAGAAAGTACCTAGATTACCTCACCCGAGGTGTCTGCCAAGGCCTTGTATTCCGCCTCCGTCGACGACCGGGCAACCAAGCGTTGTTTTTTTGAGCTCCATGAGATGGGTGTGCTACCAAGGTAGAGCAGATAGCCGGTTGTGGAGATGTAGTCGTCCTTATCCCCAGCCCAATCGGCATCGGAGAAGGCATGGAAGGTAAGAGGGGAGCTAGCATAGATGTGTATGCCGCGGTCTTTGCTTCCAGCCAGGTAACGCAACACCCTCCTGAGTGCATTCCAGTGGTCAGTGCACGGTTGCTGCATAAATTGGGAGAGGCGGTTTGTGGCGAAGGCGACATCAGGCCGGGTGAGACTCAGGTACTGCAGACTACCGACCAACGTCCTGTACTCAGTTGGAGATTCCAGCGATGTGCCCCCAGACCGTAGTAGAGGCGTAGTTGCTGAAAGCGGGGTGGATACGGGATTGGCAGCTGACATTCCAGTCTTATGCAGGAGGTCGGAAATATACTGCCGTTGAGAGAGGAAGACGCCGTCACCGGTTGAAACCACCTCGACACTAAGGAAGTAACTCAGCGGGTCGAGATCCTTAAGGGAAAAGCGAGCAGACAGGCGGGCAATAAGAACATTCAGGGCATCTGGGGAGCTTCCGGTTATGATTATGTCATCGACATAAACGAGTAAATAAATCATGTGTGAACCCTGGCGGTAGATGAATAGGGATGCGTCGGCCGTCGAGTTCACGAAGCCGATGGACTGCAGGAAGATGCGCAGCTCAGTATACCATGCCCGGGGCACTTGTTTAAGGCCATACAACGCCTTCTTAAGACGACAAACATGCTCAAGGAAGGCCTTATCGATGTAGCCCGGTGGTTGGACCATGTACACCTCATCGTCTAGAGTGCCCTACAAGAAGGCGTTGTTGATGTCTAACTGCCGAAGTGACCAACCGGAGCGGATTGCAATGAACAGAACGACCCGTACCGTAACCGGTTTAACGACAGGACTAAAAGTCTCCGCGTAGTCCCATCCCGGGCGCTGATGAAAGCCCTTGGCTACCAGTCGTGCCTTATAGCGGTCGACCGAGCCATCCAAGTTCCTTTTGATCCGAAACACCCACTTACAGTCCACAAGGTTCTGCTCGGGAGATGGCTGGACAAGATCCCAAGTGTTGTTGGAACACAAGGCATCAAACTCGGCTTGCATCGCGAGGCGCCAATCAGGGTCCTTGAGCGCCTGGGTGATGGTGGTGTCGGCTCAGCCAATGTAACAATAAGGTTCAGTTTGGAGATCGGTTTGGTGATGTTGTGGTGTGACCGAGTAACTATGGTGCCGGCTACTCTTTGTTTTTTGTTAGGGTAGCCGTGTTGGGTTGTAGGGTTGGTGTTGGGTGGTTGTTGGGCTATTGTTTTTGGGCCAGTGGCGAGCGGCCCAATAACAGGGGCGGGGGCAGGCAACTGCTGAGCAACAAGTTCTGGGGAGGTGGTGGTAGTTGGGCCGTGAGAGTGGTGGGCCGAGTTATTTGAGGAAGTTGGGGGAGAGTGGTGAGGCGGACCAGATGAGGTAGTGGATTGTTCGGCAGATTGGGCCATAGTGGGCCTATTAGCAGGCTGAACTATAGGAATTGCCAGTGTTGCAGATTCGTCAGGCTGTTCAACCGGACCTGGAGGAGACACTGAGGAAGAACGGAATGAATACTCCGTCTCAACAAAGCGAACATGGCGAGAGGTGTACACCCTCCCGGATTGGGGATCCGGGCATAGATAGGCATGCTGATCGGCCGAGTACCCTACAAAAACACACACGGAAGACTTTGGCGCAAGTTTATGGTTAGCGTAAGGTTTTAACCAGGGAAAGCATAAACAACCAAAACACTTAAGTTTAAGATAATCTGGTCTAATATTCATCAAATTGGAAAAAGGGGATTCGTAACCAAGGATGGGTGTGGGGAGGCAATTTATGAGATAGGCAGCGGTAGTCATGGCGTGAGGCCAATATGTGAGAGGCATGCCGGCTTGTGTGAGAAGGGATAGGCCTGTTTCAGCGACATGGCGGTTTCAGCGCTCGGAGATACCATTATGTTCAGGAGTGTGCGGCGGAGTCGTGTGATGACTAATGTCGGTTTCTCCCAAGAAGGGGGCGCAGACCAATGTACTCACCCCCATTGTCGGTATATAAATTTTTTATTTTGTGAGCGAAAAAGTTTTCAACAAGTGTTTTGAACTTTGGAAATATGTGGTGGAGATCTGATTTGCGCTTCATGGGATACAACCAAATATAACGAGTATAGTGGTCAACAAATAAACAATAATAGCGAAGACCATCAGTAGATAAAATTGGGGAAGTCCATACATCAGAAAAAATTATTTCAAGGGGAAGAGTAGATGTGAGAGATGATGCACTAAAAGGCAACTTATGACTTTTGTTTATTTGGCAGGAAAGACAATCAGATTGAGGAAATTTGGAGGAGCCCAAAGAGAACTCTTGTTGAATAAATTTGAAAACCGACGAGGATGGATGGCCAAGCCGATGGTGCCACGCCGCCGAGTCATATAAATGAATGTGGTTGGCCGATGGAGGTACTGGGGGCCAGAGATAGACGCCATTGCAGCACGGGCCGTTAAGCGTTATTTCCCCCGTGCGAAGATCCTTTACATCAAAATAATCAGGGAAAAAGGTTATAGCAGAGTTTGTTTGAGAGGTAAATTTGGATACAGAAATAATATTATGTTTCATGGAAGGTACATGAAGAACATTAGACAAAGAATAATCATTAAGCTTAAGAGTTCCGGAGTGTGAGATGCTTAAACCTGAACCGTTACCCATAAAAAGCGAGTCAGGCCCCGTGTATGGATGGTAGAGCGCGAGATTGTCCAGGTCCTTTGTCACATGGTGGGTGGCCCCACTATCCACCAAATACTGAGTTCTAGAGTTATCAGTTGTCAAACTGTTCGCCTGAGGAGGAGGAGGCGGCGTCGGAGCTCTCGCGAACGACGACAGCTGAACGGTCGGATTCTGTTGCCGGAAAGAGGTGCACTGGGACATCACGTGCCCTTGGATATTGCACCACTGACACTTCCCTTGAAACGACTTTGGCTGAGAACCCCGAGGGCCATAGCGAGGAGCTGATGGCGGTCCCGACGGCGGTGCCCACTGTTGGAAATGAGGGCGAAAATTGGTACGAGGACCTGGAGCCCGATTAGGGCGGTATTGAGCCGTCAGTGCTGTAGCAGGGGACGGGCTGTGCTTCTGGGCGGCGACAATTGCTAACTCTTGATGGATGAGCTTCTCCAGGAGGGCATCGTACGAGATTGGGGTGTCACGGGCATTGACGCCGTCAACTACCGGCCGATATCCATCATCGAGACCTCTGAGAATGTGGTCAGTGAGGTCTTCTGCAGAGACGGGATGTCCGATCGAAGCGAGAAGATCCGCCGTTACCTTAATTGAATGCATATAATCAGTAATCGAATGGGCGCCTTTGGAAGCAGATCGGAGGCGATCTTTGAGCTGCTTCACATGACCACGCGAGGCGTTGGCGTAGGTCCGCTGAAGGAGACTCCATAGCTCATGGGAGGTCTTCGCCTGAGAGACCAAGGAGGCCACCAGATTGGAGAGAGTGGTGAGGAGCGCGCCGTAGATCAATCGATCTTGACGGCGCCAGGTTTGGTAGGCAGGGTTGGGCGAGGTCACCGGTGGGGTGGCGGATGACGTGATGGTAGCCGGCAACACGGGGAGCGAACCATCAGGGTACTGCAGAAGGTCGTAACCATCGAGCAAGGCTTCAACCTAGAGTTTCCAGTTTAAGTAATTTGAGGGAAGGAGTTTGATAACGGTGGCCAGGGTAACACATGCAAAAGGCTTTGAGGGTTCATAAGGGTTAGTGTAACACCCCCAAATTTAACCCCATTTGAAAGCGTTACTGCCGATGACTCCGGACGTAAACCCCGAAGTCACCCCAGGCTTTTCCGACGTCATAACTGACTTAAAACACAGTTACAATAATAAAATCATAACTTTTATTAAACCATATGGTCGCGGAATTACACGATTCCTAAAACGACCCAATTAATCAGAAATACAACAGCGAAAGTCTTTAACAAAATACAAAATAGCACAGCGGAAAACTTGTAAACAAAGCGACAAAACAACTTGTCGAAAATACCGTTCATCTTCATAGTCGTTCTAGCCTTCTCGGATCTTCAACACACCTGATGTGCCGAATCGGACGGATGACACCAGCCAACCATGCAAGGAATATAAAGGTTGGTCAGTCTAATGAAAGACTATGCAAGGGTACAAAGCAGAGTGATTCGAAGCAGTCGTATTAGGTTAGACTCATCCTCCCTCGAATAATAACCGAGTATGCTAGTCAACCATCATACTCCTACTAGAATAACAAGAGGTATGCACAAGAGAAGATTCTGGAGACCGAGTCTCACAGCAATCAATCCCAAAAGAAGACTCCAAATGAAATGAGCCTTATAGGAAAATATGACAAATGTTGGGGAACATAAACAAACACACACACACACATCATCACAATATCGCATACGATCGATCTACAACTAAGACGAGCTTTTCCTAGCTGCACTAGCGCCTAGCTGCACCACTCGCCAAACATTTTAAAATAAGTGCTACTCATACGGCACTTTATTATTATGGTCAAGGCATTTTCATTATGTGCATACTCATGGCACGTATCTTATTTAAATGACCACACATGCACATCACGTTATAAGCTTTTAACATCTCTCTACAAGAGATAACACGGGGAATAATCCCAGGGAATAAATCCCATCCAGTTGTACTTTAACAAAATAACGGGGAATAAATCCCATCCAGTTGCATTTCTGCGTGCACGTATCCTCTATTAGGATAGGGTCATGACCTGAACAAAACTAACGGGGAATAAATCTCGGGGAATAATCCCAACAATTACGTTACTACACACGGACTGTACTAGCAGTCAAACACACAATCACAACACAGAGAACCATCACGGCTCAACCTGAACAACTAACACCCTAGATTTAATAATCTAAACACACACGATAAATCACATCAAAGACCCTTACTGCCTTCACCTGCACAACAAATCTATAATATACCAGCGTCGGTTCTAGCAGAATATACAACCTAGTATAATAACTTCTTTTAAACAGATAAGGTTATCAAAACAATTTCCAACATAATTCAGAATCATCCCAAATTATTTAACAACAAAACTATTGATAAATAATCAAAGTATGGAATGATGAGCAAGAGCGAACCGCCACTTGCCTTGGATCCGACAACTTCGAATCAAGCTCAGTAACGTCTAGTTCCTGGATCTGAAACTGGAGCAGATCTTGGATATCAAATCCCTAAGAAACGGCCCATAACAAGACCCTAAGTTAGATTCAATACACTTATATATGAATCTAAAAGAATACAAGAAGAAATCAAAGGAAACGAGCCAAGCCCAAAGCCAAACCACAAAACACACACTCGGACGCCCTCACCGCGATCGCGGCGAGTCGCGGCCAGTCGCGGTTTTCGTGTGGCATGACAGTGGAGAAGCTCGACAGCTTCCATGGAGAATTTCTTACCCAAACCGATTTGTTTGCTTCGATTTGTCTATGGTTCGATCTCCCAACACCTCAAAGCTTCTCACTACACTCAAGAGCACCTTCTCAACTCAAGAGACACTCGAAATCTCCCACACACGAAGCTCACAAGCTCGGCTTTAATGGAGAAAAACAGAGGAAAACAGAGGAGAAGAAGGAAGAAGAAGAAGAGAGCTTAAGCTTCGGTCTTCACCTCCTTTTATAGCCCAATCCGAGTCTCCACCAAGGGAACAAGTCGGTGACAAGCCAAAGCCAAGTGGATCGAGCCACTTGCCTGCCCCAAAAACAGAGAAAAAACAGAGTGATACAGTAACCGCCTTCGAGGAAGACGACACTGCTCAGCAAAAGGTGTTACCGCGAGCGCGGCCGGTCGCGGTGAATCGCGGTTGATCGCGGTCAATCGCGGTGAGTCGCGGTTTAAAGGCCGACTTCGTTAATTCTTATCCGAACTTGGTTTGGATTAAATTTCTTAACTCCGGGTTAAATATATTTGTACATTAATGATACATTAATCCCGAAAACACCTCAACTGTATTATATAATGCTCGGAAAATTTTACAGAGCTCAGACCCCTTTTGAGAAGGTCCGAGACTCACTGAATTAAATCCGTCTAGCAAAACGGGCATAAAAAAAATTTAAAAATAATTCAAAATACCCTTAAAAATTACGGGGTGTTACAGTTAGGGATGGAGGTACTACTGTCAGCATCCATTGAAGAAATTTTGGAGGAGGAGGATCGACATCCTTAGATGGGAAATTTGGGAGGATCGTATAGGCTAAACTGATACCATATGAAGAGTATAATTGAAACTGATAATTATTCCATTGATGATCAGCCATGTATATATATACAAGATTGGCTAACAACCTAGGAGTAATCTTCTAATAGATTCCTAGGGATATACTCCACTAACCTACTGCACGATAAGGGTGGTGGACTAAGTCTACTTACAGAAGATTATGGAAAGAGATTAACAACAAATAACAAAACTAAATTAATTAAATTAAATAATATCTAAGTATTCTCAACAGCCCCTACTGAAATTTAAAAAAAATGTTATATGAAAAAAAAAGGTAAGTTATGAACAAAAAATGTTTATGATCTAGTGAAAAGTTCTTGTCTTTAGTATAACAAGTCAGTGGTTCAAATCTTGTGGACATCACTTTTCCATTTTTTTGTATTGTATAGTATTGTTAATTATATCCATTATTTTCATTAAATAATTATTTATTGTTTAAATTCTACTATTAAAATCGAGAGATTAAATTTAGTTTTTTATAATTAAATAACATATATCTTATTATATCAGATCCTTAAAATGTATTTAAATTATTTAATACACAAATAGAGAAATATTTTGCAAGTATTAGCGGTTTACAAAATTCTAAGTCACTAAATGTAATATATAGTTCTAATCCTAACCTAATGAATTAACTAAGTGTTATAGATTGATCTTGATTAATCGTATGCTAATTAAATGTTAAAAAATTGATATCATTTTTAATATATTATGTGTTATATTAAAGTTGATTATAGTTACGTAATATTTTAGCCTCCACTAGGCTAAAATCATGCGTCCGTCTCTGGACTCTAGTGAGCTTATAATTTTCTTAAGTACATAAGAAAATATCATTCCTCTTTTATCTTTTTGTACTAGTGTAATTTATGTGCCAGGCATGGGTGTTTACATCATATATGTTGAATAAAATATATTAATAATTATTAAATTAATCTATGTATTAAAAAAAATCTAGATAATATTGATATCAAAATCATATCAGGATCATAATTTTGTATCTTAATCATCCATATAATTAGAAAATTTTAGATTTGTATATAATTAGAAAATTTTAGATTTGTATATAATTAGGAGATTTTGGATTTGTAATCTTTGTGATTAACTTGTAATCTTTGTCCTTGATTCGTATTTAAATTAGGAAGAGATTAGTGATAAGTTTAGGATACAAATCTTTGACTTATAATTTGATTTATTTTAAAAAAATGATGAAAAAAGACATGTGACGGTTTTATTAAGGGAGTGTTATGTGACGGTTTTAATGAGAAAGTGCCATGTGGCGTAATTAGGTTCTAGTTTAGTAGATATATAGTAGATTTTTTATTCCTTAATTTTCCTTTTTAGGAAAAATTGAAAAAAAAAATTCTTCAAAAAGGTATGTTATAAATGATTAAATTTCAATTGTTGAATCTTCAAATATTCTTTATAAATTTTAAAATATTAATAAAATTATCGATCTATCTATATATAAAAAAGTTGATATATTTAAAACAATTAATGACCTCTCTTTTACACAATTTTCTCTATGTTATAATAAAGTCTTTTTACATAAAACTAATTCCCTCTAATCTTCTATCTTAATAAATGCATTTAATTACATTTTTTAACTATTTTACAACCCTTTTAAAATAAAATATCTATTTATTCATGCTCACTTTTGAATATAATTTTTTATATATTTGTTTTTAACAAATGAGTTGGAAACCAACGGTTATCCTTCGACATACATGAAAAATGAGAACATAAATCAAAATAATCTAACACATTGATTTTGTATTAGCTTAATGTATTCACTTGAAATATCACCTAAATAATTAGTGTTTAAACTACTTCTATATAATAATTTGATATGAAATATAATTCTACAATTTTTGCTATAAAGTTCACAAAGTAATTTTGTTTTCAACTCATTTTACATTAATAATATAGTAATTTATGAGGTATAAATTATAATGGAACATCTTATATATATATATCATTTCGATATTTAAAAACCGATCTTAAATTAGGATAACTTTGATTGTAATTTTTTTTTATAAAGTACACTAATATATTAAAAATATCAACTAAATAAAATGAAATTAAACATGTGACGTAGGGGTGTGCAAAATTGGCCCTGACCGGAAAATCAAACCTGACCGAAAATGCCCGGACCGGACCGAACGAGGTGTATTCCGGTTCGTGGCCCATATTTTTTAGTATTCCGGTTTTCAGTCCGATCCAAACCCAGCCGGTTTCCGATCCGGACCGGATGGACCAATTTTTTTTATTTTTTTTATTTAATTTTATATAAAAATTAGTTTTTATTATAAATATAAATTAATAACAAAATATATTGTCTAATATCATACACAATAGTTATAAAATAGAAGAAATATTTAATTTATATAAAACTAGAAAATTAAAAAAGTATGTTTACTGGTCCATTCTCGTCCAAGACTGGACCGGACCGACCGGTCCGATCTCCAGTCCATCGGACCGGACTAGATTGAAAAAAAGTGGTCAATTCCAGTGTAAACCGGATGCACAGTGTTTGCATCTGACTAGTAATTTAAACAAACAAGCTAAAACTGAAATACACACTTACACTCCCTCCATAAATATTTGGATCCGACTAGGGATGACAACGGGGTTGGTTTGGGGCGGGAGTACCCTCCCCATCCCTGTTTAGAATTGCATTCCCCGTCCCCATTCCCGTTTCTTGTTTAAATTTTTCCCGTCCCCGCCTCATCCCCGTTAATTTCCCCATTTAGATTCTCCAATGGCGATTTTCCATCCTCGCTAATTTTTTCCATGCGTAATATAGCCCTAATTAGAAAATAGTTCATTCACAAATCACAACCCGTAAACATAGATAACCAAGAACATGGTATAGACCAACTAACTAACAATATATCCAATCAAATATAAGCATATAAAAAATAGTTTAACATCAAGTACCCATTCAGTACGTAAATAATTCCAAATAGTAAATACCCTTTATTTAAAAAACTAACAAGTAATACTAGTAACAAAGTTGAAATTCTAATCCAAATTAAACAATGGTCGATAGTGCATTTAACTCATCCGGTCCTTTCGATGGGGACGGAAATTCCCGACGGGGATAGGGACGGGGCGGATACCGGAGCGGGGACCACTATTCCCAACCCCGTCCCCATCCCCGCGGCGGGGATATTATTTTTGGCAAAGGTTCTGTACACTACAATTTTTTTCTGGGTACACTACAGTTTGAAACGCAGAAATCTTGCTTAAGCAAGATTTCTGCGTTTCAAGACAAATTGTACCCAGAAAAGTCATTTCTGTATAAATTTGAAACGCAGGTATTTTGCTTAAACAAAATACCTGCGTTTCAACCATTTTTTTTTTAAAAGCTGAAACGCAGGAATCCTGCTTAAGCAGGATTCCTGCATTTCAACCATTTTTATTTTTATTTTAAAAGCTGAAACGCAATATTTTTGCTTAAGCAAAAATATTGCGTTTCAGCCCTCCCCTTTTAAGTGAAATGAAACGCAAGATCTCGCGTTTCACTCGTCTTCCATCTCTCGCGTCTTCCATCTCCCGCTAGGTCAGCCGCCGCCATCAACTTCCCCGGTGCCTTCATCCCTCTTCTTCCATCGTCTTCTTCTTCCTTCTTCTTCCTATTTCGATTTTGATTTTGATTCTTCCTATTTGGATTTGGATCTGTACAAATCAATGGATTTGGGGCGAAAAAATGGTGGAGCCAGAGACGAAGACGATAGCGACCGAAGACAACCGGCGGCGCTCTCATCGTCTTCTCCGGCGGCAACAGTGAACTTGGCTGGCGACGAGAGCTTGGCTGGCGGTGGGGGAGGTGACGGAGCGACAACGCCAGCAGTCGGAGCAGAGGGCGACGGTGTTGATGCTCAGTCGGAGCAGAGGGCGACGGAGCAGAGGGCGACGGCGGTGGGGGACGAGGCAGTGGCTTAGGCGGTTGGGCTGGCGTTGGATGCTTTTGCCGGCGTGTGTACTGGAGGTGTCGCCGGGAAAGATGGAGTCTTCGGGAAAGATGGAGTCGCCGGGAAAGCCGCCGGGAAAGCCGCCGGAAGTACTGTAGCGCCGGTGACCCGAAAACACGGGAAAGGCCGCGACGCGGGAAAGTCTCGGAAGCAGCGCAAGGTAGCCTATTCGTCTACCGTACCAGATGCACCGATAGTATCTTCTTCTACCGATATTCGACAGGTATATTTTAAATTTTAAATAAATTTTAAATTGTGTTTAATATGATATAAATATCCGCATACATGAATTAATATCATGAATATCGAAATGTGTTTAATAGCATGATTTATGGTTGCGTAAATAAAAAGTGATTAAAATTTAAAATATATTTAAAATGTGTTTAATAGCATGATTTATGGTTGCGTAAATTAAATGCATGATTTTAATAGCACGATCTATATGATTTAGAATACAAATTAAATAACAACTACCAAAATAACAATTAGTTTAGCAAGTAATTTAGAATAGAAATTAAATAAATTTCATAATAAAGAATATGAATATTAATGTCCAATAGAAATTATTGTTTATATAAAAACAATTAGAATTTGAAATTATAATATTATTAATAACTATTAAGAAATAAACAATAATTTAAATATAATAATTTATTTAAAAACAATATGAAATAATAACGAGTGATCTAATCGAAATAAAACAATAAAAAAATTAGAAATTAAAACATTATTAACAAGTAATTTAGAAATCAAGTAGAATTAGAATTTAAAACATTATTAATAATTATTAAGAAATAAAAAATAATTAAAATATAAAAATATAAAATAATAACGAGTGATCTAATCGAAATAAAACATTAAAAAATTAGAAATTAAAACCTTGTCGTCCGAAGATAACGATATGATTTAGGAAATTTAACAATTAATTTTAGAAATAAATAATTTATTTAGAATAGAAATAAATTAAATGTCAAAATAAAGAATATTAAGATTATTGTCTATATAAAAACAAATAGAAATAGAATTTAAACATTAATAGGAATTATTAAGAATTAACAAATAATTAAAATAAAGGGCATATTGGAGGCGTGCGGCGGATCTGTTAGAGCGAAGCGTCGTGGTCCTCGTAAGCCCAAAGAACGAGGGATCACAGCTTCTGCACGACGTGGTTCTACATCTCAGCTGAGCAGACATGTAGACGTTGCATTACAGAGAGATGTTGGGCAGCCCGAGGATCATCCGACCGAGTCTGCTGAGCCCGAGGATCATCCGACTGAGTCTGAGTCGTCATCTTCGGACGATGAGGTTGATATTGGCCAGGATGAGTACACACGTTCTCCAGTTTTTGAGGCGACGGAGCAAGGCTGGCATGAGACATTTGAGCCCTCCACAGATGCTGATAGAGTTGACGACATGCCCCCTCCTCGTGCGACGCAGACTTCTGAGGTACCTTCTCCCCCACCTGAGGCAGAGGGGCCACCCATTATGGAGCACATTGCCCCCCCCCCCCCCCCCTCCTGCCCCTCATCATGCCCCCCTACTGGCCCTATACCTCTAGGGCAGGAGGGGAACTGGATGCCAGGAGGTCCTCGTCGGAGAGACCTGATCCCATCCTATCCTACCCACATCGCACCCCTTTTATGGATGGCGACGCAACAGGAGGCAGGGGTAGCCATAGACATTTTGGCACCCCCAGTACACTTTCCCCCGCATCAGGATCCGGTATGTATAAAAATTTTCTTTTAAATTTTCAAATGTTTGGAAAACCAAAAATAAATAAATATGTACATTAATCTTAAATACACAAAATTTATTGTTTCAGATGAGGAGGATCCTCAGGACCTTCGTTCATCATCCACACTTTGATGATATACACCGGTATAGGACGGACGAGGATGGGTCATGGTGCACTTTGGCGCAACGCAGCGGGCTGACTGCATTGGGGACGTTGGAGTTTCGACGGATGGACTCGGTTCTCATATCAGCATTCGTCGAGAGGTGGCATCCGGAGACCAACTCCTTCCATTTCCCCTGGGGCGAGATTACCATCACACTGCACGATGTTGTGCAGATTCTGCAGATTCCGATTGACGGTGTTGTGGTGGTTTCTCCTATGCCTGATGCAGCGATGTGGGAGGCCTTGGCTCCGATTTTGGGGGTAGATCCGCGTATTGCTGAGATTACTGGGATAGGTAAATAAATCGAAATTATAACAAATAGTTTATTAATATTATTGAAAACTGATAAAATTTTGTTGTATTCTAAACAGCTGGCGGTTATGGAGCTAACAAGATGTTGAAGGATCGGGCTAAGGAGTTATGCATAGCCGAGGAGAGGTGACATTCTGTTGTATTTTGAATAATATTAAAATTAGAAAATTACTGTAGTTATTTTTAAAATATAATGTTAAATAATAATCGTTCTTTACAGGAACGAGCATCACATAGCTACGTTGTATCTTGCGATACTAGTGAGCTGTACTCTCTTCGTTGACAAGTCGGGGATGAAATGCAAGCCTGAGTATCTAGCGGTCCTCCTTGATCATGACGAGACTGGAGGGTACGCATGGGGAGTCGCTACCCTGGCGTACCTATACCGCCAGTTAGGTAAGGCGTCGCGAGGTCAAGCAGCTTCTATTGCCGGTTGTACGCTTCTGCTGAAGGTAATCTATCGCATTCAACTCTATTTGTCTTACGTTTACACCGAGAAACTATACTTACATTGATTTATTTCAGTCTTGGATCTGGGCCTACTTTCACGCGTTTCGAGGTCACGCGTCTTCTGATCTCGAGGCTCTACGTGACAGTCGCGCTGCTGCACGTGATGGTGCAGAGGCACCGCAGGGCGCGGATCGGCAGCGTCTGATCAACCTACGATGGGTCCTTGATCAGTACAGATATGCAGATGTATGTTATATTATTCGTAAGTAAGTATTTCCTTCGACATGATACATTTGTTTGACATTCTCAATATATTACAGGTTCGCTGGATGCACTGGGGGCAGTTGGACTTTGACTCCCCGAGTCTCGCTCCATCGAGGTTTCGGGGATTGATTGAGTGCTTTGAGATCCGCGAGCCGTACCTGCCTGATAGAGTTATGCGTCAGTTTGGTCGTACGCATGGCATACCAGAAGCGCCCCTTACTCCTACCGCAGCTGTACGTTCTGCGAGTCTGTGTGCGACTTACACCGTTAGTTTCTCGGACGATGCATGTCAGTGGGGAGCCGATCCGAGGCCGATGATAGAGCTCGGTGTCATGCCTGATGCCAGTTTCCCTTGGGATTGTCGGCCAAAGTATCTGGATTGGTGGGAGCAGATGTCTCATCCATACGTAGATTATCGATCATCGAGGCATGATCCTTCAGCACC
The DNA here is from genome assembly GCA_027886185.1 of Rheum nobile. NCBI lineage: Eukaryota > Viridiplantae > Streptophyta > Magnoliopsida > Caryophyllales > Polygonaceae > Rheum > Rheum nobile. The sequence continues at coordinate 1,010,485 of WOAB01000190.1, forward strand.
ACCACCAGTAGATGATGACGTGCCTCTTCCGCCACTGCTTCCCAACGACCTGATCACGGTATGTTATTTTGCATTCATTACATATGTGTATCTAATAACATTTTTTATTTGAAAATAGTGTAACCAGGTGGTATCAGCCGAGTTGAAGGCGTATGCTCTAGAGAGAGCTGGTATTCCCGATGACATACGAGAGGAGCTGATTGATTTTGCATTGTGTATGGTGGGTGCAAGGCCGCTTCGTCCTCCTCCCATTCCACGTGGTGCGCCTCCTCCTCCTCCTCAGCCTGTTTTTCACGATTCTCATTACGATGAGGGATCTGGTAGTACGGCACATGAGCAGTCTAGAGATAGCGGCCCTTAGGCAGATTCGTATTTACGTATGACACGTAGATTGTATGTCTTTTTTGTAATGAAATTAATTCGTATTTTTTATATAAGTATATAAGGTTATATCACATGAAATATAAAGTAAAACTATAGGATATAAGGTTATTCACATGAAATATAAAGTAAAACTATAGTATATAAGGTAATATCACATGAAATATAAAGTAAAACTATAGGATATAAGGTTATATCACATGAAATATAAAGTAAAACTATAGTATATAAGGTTATTCACATGAAATATAAAGTAAAACTATAGTATATAAGGTAATATCACATGAAATATAAAGTAAAACTATAGGATATAAGGTTATATCACATGAAATATAAAGTAAAACTATAGTATATAAGGTTATTCACATGAAATATAAAGTAAAATTATATTATATAAGGTTATATCACATGAAATATAAAGTAAAACTATAGTATATAAGGTAATATCACATGAAATATAAAGTAAAACTATAGTATATAAGGTAATATCACATGAAATATTGATTAGAACTATAGTATATAAGTAATATCACATGAAGTATAAAGTAGAACTATAGTATATAAGGTTATTCACATGAAATATAAAGTAAAACTATATTATATAAGGTTATTCACATGAAATATAAAGTAAACACTACTGGAAAACGCGGCTATAGCCATAAACGTTTAGCCACGAAAATGTTTGAGGGTAACTTTTTGGGTATTGGCCACAAAGTTAACCGCAAAATGTCATTTCATGACTATCTGGCTTCAAAATACTTTTTTGGCTAACTCTTACGGCTATTTAGCCTAGAAATTATCTTTTGTGGCTAAACTCGATGCTATATTACCACAAAACACCTTTGCATCTAACTTTGTGGCTAAACTCGAAGCTATATACCCATAAATTAACCTTCGATGCTATATTTGTAGCCAATTACCCATCAATACACTGTATGGTAAACTTTCTGACTAAATTCGAAGCTAATATACCCTTAAATACATTTTACGGCTAACTTTGTGGCTAAAGTCGTAGGTGTATACCCTTAAATAAATTTTGTGGCTATACTCATAGCCAGTTACCCATAAATTCAAGACAAGGCTACTTTTGTGGCGGTTTTCGTGGCTAAAACCCAACATTCATTAAATGCTCTCGTACCAACCTTGTTAACCATGCATTAACTTTCTTTTTACTTCCTTATTGGAAATATCATTTGCTTCGTCACAACCTTGATGTGATGCATATTGAGAAAAATGTGTTTGAGAACGTGATTCACACTGTATTGGATGCCAAGGGGAGGACAAAGGACAACTTGATTTCAAGGAAGGACCTTAAATTTTATTGTGATCGCCCAAAGCTTCAAGTTGAAGATGATCACAAAGGTCTAAAACCAAAAGCATTATACACATTAAGTAGAGAAAAAAGGACAGAGTTGCTTAGTTGGTTGACGACATTGAGATTTCCGGATGGATATGTATCCAATATTGGTCGGTGTGTGCAGTTGCAAGAGGGTAAACTACTCGGGATGAAGAGTCATGATTGTCATGTGTTCATGCAAAGACTTCTACCGATTGCTTTTAAGGAGCTTCTCGACGTGGGTGTATGAGGGGCATTGACATAGTTGAGCTTGTTCTTTCAATCCATATGTGCATCCACACTTGACAAGAAACGTATTGAGGATTTAGAACGTGATGAACCGCTCATATTGTGCCAGTTAGAGAGAATATTTCCACCATCTTTCTTTGATTCCATGGAGCATCTACTTGTGCATTTACCATACGAGGCAATGTTGGTGGGTCCGGTATAATACCGATGGATGTATGTGTTTGAAAGATTCTTATTTATTTTGAAGGGTAACATGCTAAATCCACAAAAGGTCGAGGCATCCATAGTGGAACAATATCTATTTGAGGAGATCACAAATTTCACTCAACAATATTCCGATCCTCAAGACCCGCACAAGAGAAGAAAGGGTTCAAGGAACGAGGATAACGTAGCCAATGACACTTATCCTCGTTCCTTGAAAGGGTGCAGGCACATACGTACATCCTACTCAATTGTAGAGAGGTCGATTCTTATTTATTTTGAAGGGTAAAAAATGCACATGCATATATGTATATCTTTGATCTCACACTTTCCATACATGGTGTTTGTATTTATAGGAAATTTCAAAATACGGATGGACGAGGAGATCGCAATGCTCTTGCCAATCGCTTTTCAACATGGTTTAACGATTATGTGAGTATTATAAGATTTTTTATTGTGAATAAAATTTTGTTATACATAAGAGACATGTTTAGATAAGATTCACTTTTTATTGTATTGTAGGTTTTAACTAAACAAAACCTTCACCCTCCAGATGATGATTATGATCTGATACGTAGTTTGGCTTGGGGTCCTTCAAAAAAAGTGATATCATGGCCCACATATTTTATCAATGGGTATAAATATGAAACTCTACAACGAGGAGAAGACAAACTAACAATGAATAGTGGTGTGTGTGTACACGCATTCAATGGTGATACTCAATCAAATTTCTTTGGGCTAATAGAGCAAATTCTGGAGTTCGAGTTCACCGGTTTGCCGTGTAAGAAGACGGTCATGTTTAAGTGTTTGTGGTTTGACCCTTCTATTAATGGAACGAGAGTCCATCCACAATACCATTTCCAAGAGATAAATTGGAAAAGGCGGTATAATAACCACGATCCTTTCGTCTTTGCCCAACAATGCATCTAAGTTTATTATGCAGACTACCCTGGAGTATGTCGTAGTCGTGCAGACTGGAGGTTCATGTGTAAGACAAAGCCTCGAGGAATAATAGAGCAACGGTGGACAGAGGATGGTGTTGAACCAATGGATTTTGAACCATTACAACCAGACGATTTTGAGGTTGATGGATTTGCCGGGTCGTCTATTCATTCTTTGCCTACATCTCTCTTTATGAAGGAGGTTACGATGTGAACGAGGAAGATTCTGGTACCGAAAATGAAGAGAATGGAGATGATATTCAATCAAATTCTGACAATGAATAAGTAAGTTATAATTTCTTGGCTAAATTCTTATTTAATTTCAATTAAACCATATTTATTGCTAATTTACATATATTTATATATGTATATATATATATTAATATATATTAGAAGTGGATATGAAATTTTTGGCGGTCTATAAATTACATTCCCGCTATTCATTTCAATTTGCCGCATTTCCCCCCCTCATTTTGCCTTAATGTATACAGATTGGCGCTTTTATAATTTTCTTTTCCTTTTCTTTTTCTTTTTGGCTTAATCTAATATGTTGCTAAGAGTCTCCTCGCTTCACAGTAACCCTAGGAGCATTTTTGCAGAGTCTTCAACGAGGTTCCATTCGACGCCCTCACTCCACACTCCTCGTCTTGCGCTAGTCTTCAATTTGTTGTATTTTGGGTAAATTTGTTCTTCCTTCATGTGTTAAATCTCTTATTCCTTCATCTAATATTTGCCCTTTTTTTCAATGTGTGATATTTACCTTTGTTCTTCAATGTGCTGTTTGAATAAAGAAATGGGGGAAATTAAAGAAATGGGGGAAATTTGCTGAAGTTGGAAGTCCAAACCATTCGGATTTCCCTTGCAAGTATAGGAATGTTCTTGTTAGTTCTATAGGCTCCAATCTTCAGGTTCACCGTGAGAAAATAAAAAGCTATATGGAAAGCTTAAGCTGCGTTTTCTCTTGAATATGTATTAGTGATAACTGGTATCATGAGAATGTAAGATGCAACACTCACCTTGGAAATGAATTGTTTGAAAAATTGCCCTAGTTGAATTCTGTTTGCAGTAATCAGCCAGCTAGATGATAGTCTATGTGTTACTGTCACTTGGGTTGCTTTACTGCTTTCTTAATAGCAGTGTCTACCTGCATTTCACAGTGCTGATATTTCTAGCCGTATACTGGAAACTTCTCGGGCTTAATTGTGCATCTGCTTCTGTTTCTCTTGTTGTGTTACTGTCACTTTGGTTTGGTTTAATTAATTGAATTTAATTAATGTTTAGTAGTGGGCACATTTTTTGTAATGTGCAACTTAATTTCAGTCGTTTGTATTTGGAAAGGGATGTCAAAATTGATGTGTTGCGTGGATAAACATCTATATATGTTAATAATTGAATTTGAAAAAAAAACTCCCTATTGTATCTTGATCACAGGTATGCACCTTCTGCTGTTCAAATTTGGAGCATAGATTGTATATGTTCTTCTCTCCCTAAGTTTTTAGGCTAGTAATGACTTAGAGCTCAAGATAGCAGGAGGTCACCAATAGTCTTTTTCATTTACATTGTGAGTTAGAGGCAGAGAGTTACGTAGTTCATTTGGGATCCATGTGAATATGTAATGGGTTGCATTATTTTGAATTGATCGTGCCTCGGTAATATCTTTTATAGGACTTGCATGTCAGTTTATCATCCAATTGATTCATTATGCTGTCATGTCTTTCCCCAAGAAATTAGTGCTTTATTTTGCCTATCACTTTTCCATAGATGGTGATGATCATCCATTTCTGTTGCTTCAGTTTAGTTCTAATTTCTCTAATGAAATTAGTGCTTTATTTTGCTTTAGTTACTGAAGAAATTCTTGTCACATTGATGCAGTTTAGTTCTAATTTATTTTGCTTTAGTTACTGAAGAAATTAGTGCTTTATTTTTCTTTAGTTACTGAAGTTCTTGTCACAATGATGCAGTTTAGTTCTAATTTATTTTGCTTTAGTTACTGAAGAAATTAGTGCTTTATTTTGCTTTAGTTACTGAAGAAATGCTTCAGTTTAGTTCTAATTTCTCTAAAGAAATCATCCGTTTCTGTCATGTCTTTCCCCAAGAGTTTTATCTTTTATAGGACTTGCCTGTCACTTTATCATCCAACTGAACTTCCTGTTGCTGCAATTTTCGACATATATTGAGGATGAATTGACCGCCTTTTACTTTTCTGTGTACATTCTTGCTTGAACTATTGAAGGGGTCATTGAACCTTGCTCATTAAAATTCTTGTCACAGTGATGCAGCTATAATTTTCTATTGAACAATTGAGAGGGGGCGTATCGAGGGGGTTCTCGAAAGGTATCAAAGCACATGAAAAAGATGGCAAGTATACAGCTCCTTTGCTTAGTTCTTTGTTTTGATGTTGGCAGAACAAAGATGTATTAGAGTTATTTGTTTTTTCTGTTGTTCATTATAAATTACTTCATATTTAATACTGATCACTAATTAGAGACTTGCCAGTAGAGGGTCTCTCTTAGTTACTTTGTGTTTTTCTTACTCTTTTATGAACTTTAAGCATATGCTAACAGTGGAAGACAGAACATGAAAAAAGAGATACTCAGTTTTTTTAGTATACTTTGTAAATTTAGTTTTTTCTCCTTTATTTTTTCATACTACTACCATGAGACTAACCAATTGTTTCTTTTATTCAGGAGAAAGATAAGGGCTACAAGCCAATGTACTCTGAAGCTGTACGAAAGTTGTGGTCAAAGTCTAATGGGACTGAGATGGGGCCACTAGCGGCTTCATGTGTAGTAAGTTTTATACAACACATTAGTAGCAGACAAAGAATAAATTAGTAGAGTTGAAAGCAAAAAAAAATAGTCCCTATCAATTTAATGATCACTCTTGCTTTGTTTTTTTGCTAATTTAGATTTAGTCCCTTTATTGGGGAGAGGGTGTTGCTTACAAATTTCAGTTGTCACCATGAGGCCTCAGGTTGAAATAGTGAGATTGTTGGTTTAATGTTTGTTGTTGATTCATATGAATAAGTGAAGAGCATTACTTCAGATTCTTATGTATAGACTGAATTGTCATGGCTAAGGGTATACCCGTTTCTTCTATAATCCTTTCGATTGGGCCTATTTGGGCTCAATTTCAGTAATTTTAGTTTTTCATCCGTTTCTTCTATAATCTTTTCGATTGGGCCTATTTGGGCCCAATTTCAGTAATTTTAGTTTTTCGCCCGTTTCTTCTATAATCTTTTCGATTGGGCCTATTTGGGCCCAATTTCAGTAATTTTAGTTTTTCACCCGTTTCTTCTATAATCCTTCCGATTGGGCCTATTTGGGCCCAATTTCAGTAATTTTAGTTTTCCACCCGTTTCTTCTATAATCCTTCCGATTGGGCCTATTTGGGCCCAATTTCAGTAATTTTAGTTTTTCACCCGTTTCTTCTATAATCTTTTCGATTGGGCCTATTTGGGCCCAATTTCAGTAATTTTAGTTTTTCATCCGTTTCTTCTATAATCCTTTCGATTGGGCCTATTTGGGCCCAATTTCAGTAATTTTAGTTTTCCATCCGTTTCTTCTATAGTCCTTCCGATTGGGCCTATTTGGGCCCAATTTCAGTAATTTTAGCTTTTCACCCGTTTTTCCTATAATCCTTCCGATTGGGCCCTATTTGGGCCCAAATTTTTAGCTTTTTTCAATTAGAGTACTTGCATTAATTAGAGTACTGAAATATTACAATCACAACTTGCATTAATTTGAGTACTGAAATATTACAATCACAACTCATATCCCATCACATCTCCCTAAACCATAGTACGGGGTGAACGACCATATGCTATGCGAAAGTCCCGAAACATTGCAATCCTTGAGGCAAATGGTGCTTCCCAACCTTCGACACTTATATGTTTGAATTCGCGCCAAGCATACGGAGTTGGAGGCAGAGGACTTCCATCCTTTAGCCATAACTTCATTTATCAAAAAAATGCAAAGATTAGTAAATTGTGCGTATTTATATAAGTATGTAAAGAAGCTTAAAACAATAAGACATACCGGTATGAAGTAGTCTCGATTTCCAACTTGAGCCATGGTCAATATCCGTATCCCATTACCGTTGAGACTTGATTGCGATGTCATCATTGGCAAGCATAAGCACGGACCATTCCAAGACAAGAATGCCAAAGCAACCCGATACACCGTGGCAAACAGTAGACCGACCATGGGCATGTCGCACCAGAACCTCGGTTCGCAAGGACTAAAGAAGTAGTTCACCTCAACTGCATATTGCTCAAATGACTTCCCAGGGTTTAGTCTTGCCAACACGGGCTCGTACAAGGCTCTGTTGTCGACCAAGTGAGATGCCAAATTGAATCGAATCCTCCTGTAGTTCCCCTCATCTTCGCCCAACAATACACATAGTGAGCGGTAGCCACAATGTCCGTCTCCAACTACATTCCTCACCTCCCTAATGAACGGATACCAAAAGTAGTCAATGTTGTTGACTCCAAAGTCCATTCCCATGTGATTGATGGGTTCCCCGGGAAACTGTGGTCCACACGATTCTTGATCAACATGAACATGTTCTTCTACATCAACAAAAACAGGTTCTTCTTGGCCCTTTCTAGGCCGACTTCTTCCTTGGCTTCCCTTCTGCTTGCCCTTCTCCTGCTCTTTCTCTTTCTCTAGCTTATCAAGATCCGCCCTTGCATACTCAACCCTAATCGGATCTCTCTCGGTGGAATACTTGCACGACCCCACCGGTCTTCCTTTTGCCTTGATCATTGTGGGTTGCCGCAGGGTTGACTCATGCGGATACTCCAAGTCATAGTAAACCTCCGACATATGATCTACTGTTGATTTCGGTAACTCACGCCTCTTCACCCTCTCTCCAAATTCGATGCACCTCATCTCTGCAACTGTAATATTGACGTTGTCACAAACAACATCGTCTGTGTCTCGGAACAAACTATCCTATCCCATTCGATCTGCCTCCAAAAGTGGTGTATCTCAGAAGGCATGATTGGCTTCTTATCAATGATAGCAAACACAACTGTGTGGATGCACGGTAGGCCAAGGCACTCTCTCATCCAGAAATCATCGCACTCATCTTTGAAATCACCGTCCAGTAGCTGCTGATACATGGCATACAACTTCCTCAAGGCCCGATCCGACACTCTGTAGAATAGCCTAGAAAACACAACCCAAACTGTTGGAACCATGCGGTTGTAACATGTGGGCATCTTGATCCGTGACATCTCCATGCTTGCCCTAACCTTGCAAACTTGGCTCTCAATCGCTGAATGGATCCTCACCGACATTCGATTAAATCCGCCTATACTTGAATCCACAATTTTTTTCAACACCTTGTGCATACCCTCAACCCTTTCAAACCATATAAGAACGAGGTTAATATATTATAGATCACTTATGCAAATATCTATAAGATTTGAAGTTGGGATACATGTTAGATGTCCTTGTGAAAAAGTGGAGATGGAGGTCCGTCCACGCTCTAACTATGTTTTTCTTGTAAGGTGTAAGCCACTGCTTCTCAACATATCTAATCAACCCACTCTTCCATGACTTCTTCAATGCTGCAAGCCTCTCTTCGTAGCTTTCTTTCGTGGTTGAGCAAAACAATCCCCAACATTACCCGCAAAAAGCTTTTACCTTTACTTTACTCTTCAAAATAGGGGAACTATAAGCCTCGATGTTGTGTTTTATATGCACCCAACACAAAAGGTGTTTAACCTCTAGGAAGATCAAATGGATTGCATTGATGAGGGACTTCTCTCGATCGGTCATTATCGCCGTTGGCATGACTTTGGCCTCCTCACACAAATAACGCAGCTTCTTCATGATGAAAGTGTAATGCACAATCTCTTCTTTCTTCGTAAATGCATAGGCAATGTAGAAGGTCTTGTGAGTACACGTAAAACCGACAATCTCCACCAAAGGCATGTTATACCTAACGACAAAGGCAACAAAATATTAGTGCATATCCAAATTTCCTACCATATTCATAATTACAATTATTGCTTCAATAAGTTACATACTTGTTTGTCTTGTATGTGGCGTCGATGATGATAACATATGGGAACCTCTTAAGAAGCCTCAGTGAGTCAGGGTGGGCAAAAAATAAGACATCCACCTCATTAGTTAGCTTCTCCCTCAATGGAAACACTTCATATTTGTGTTGTTTCATAAAATTGAGTGTCCATTGGGTGACCGTCAAATCCCCACGATCCTCGAATTGCAAATTTTGTAGGTAGTTGGAAACTTGTTTTGCCGATGTCACATTTCCTGTGAAGGATTTTTTCAACGCTTTACAAATAGCAGAGGGGGGGGGGGTGGGGGGACAAATGACTCACCTAAATTCCGCACCAAAATCTTCTCTTCATCGGCTAATCGACCAATGATTGCATGGCCTTCGAAGCTAAGCGGCAACTTATGGTTGTGTACACCACTCAATACGCGCAATATCCATTTACGACTCTCTGTCTCATACTTCTTCTTCTTCTCTGGGACACCTATAAGCTCAAATGTGCATCCTGACTTCTTCGAATTTGTTCCTGGACGCCTATCAACATCAATCTCCCGAGCCTCCTCATCTTCTAAATCACATTTATCCTTTCTAATTCTTTGCTTCCCAAAATGTTCACAAGTCAAACTAACATGCCTCACGTTACTTCGCCTAATAACTAAACACATCATCAATTCTTTTCCCAAATTCTTAGCCCAGTCAACCAACTCCTCTCGACTGTTCCACTTCTGATTAGTGGCAAATTCCTTTCCATAAAATTTCCCCTGTTATTTTATCCATTTCCAACAATTAATTGTTGCATACACAAACAAATTTACCTATTATATCGAAATATATAAAAACTTTACTATTTATATCTAAATCTACAAATACGTACAAGATCATATCTACTACAAATACGAATTCATATCTACAAAAGTAAACATTTATTTAAACTTATTTCCAATTATAATATTCATATCGAAATCTATATGCTCCAACTATAAACGCATTCTATAATATAACGCATTACTAACCGGAAAGTTTGAAATATCGAAATTTGGATCGTCTTCGTCATCGGGCAAATTTTCATCTTCGTGGTCGCTCTCAAATTCGAACTCTTCTTCGGTGCTATAATCCGCTTCTTCTTCACTACTAGACATTTACGAAATAATTTTATGCTCGGATTTGGTGGTGTATTCCCACAACAAGTGATGGGGACTTCTTATAAAAGGCTAAATTCGACCGTTGAAATATGACCGTTTTGAAACGCAAGCATTCTGCTTAAGCAGAATGCTTGCGTTTCAAAATGGTCATAAGCAGGATTCCTGCGTTTCAGCTTTTTAAAAAAAAAATGGTTGAAACGCAGGAATCCTGCTTAAGTAGGATTCATGCGTTTCAGCTTTTAAAAAAAAAAAATGGTTGAAACGCAGGTATTTTGCTTAAGTAAAATACCTTAAGCAAAATACCTGCGTTTCAAATTTATACCGAAATGCCTTTTCTGGGTACAATTTGCCTTGAAACGCATAAATCTTGCTTAAGCAAGATTTCTGCGTTTCAAACTGTAGTGTAGCCAGAAAAAAATTATAGTGTACAGAATTCTTCCGTTATTTTTCCTATTTCCACCGCGTATAAAATCCCTATCCCTGTCTCCGTAGTGGAGATTCCCCGCGAGTATCTGGATTTCCGCCCACTGCCATCCTTAGATCCGACTGATTCCATCCGAAACTATGTTCTTCATCTTAATATGAGTTTTTTAAAGAACAATCGAAAAAAGTAGGTGTAGAAATAAGTAGAATTTATATCTTTCACCCCTATTTTATTTATTTTGTCTTCATCTATTAATTTTTATTTTTATTTTTTTTTGTCTCGACGGCAAAATTATTGCCATGAAAACAGGGGAACTGCCGAACTGGGGAAAAAAATGGAAGGCAAGTCATATCCTGAAATGGAGGATTCAAGCCGGCCACCGTCCAAAGAAACATTTCTAAAAATGAAATACTCATTTGACCGAATCTGGAAAAGAAAAAGAAAACAATTGAGATGAGTGGTTGGTTGCCAGTTTTTCTGGAACGTCAATGGCCAAAACTCACTGATCACCCTCCACGATTCCTTGCCATTCGCTTCCTCGATTCGAGACTATTGAAAAGCAACAAAACGTCGGATACTTCATTTTGATTCCCATCGCAAAAAAAGTTGAGTTATTTTTTTGTTGATGGGCTGATTGCCCATTACCTGTTTGAATAAAGTCGTCAGTGAAGCTTGACGTTTGTTGGTGGCCTTGGAAGAACCAGGCAGTTCTTAACGGAGGCAGCTTGTTATCGTTTGTTGATTCATCTTCCTATTTTATCTTGCATTATTGCCCCTGAAAAGCATTATAGATTGGTATAGAAAGTTTGATTTTTGAGGATTATAGTGATGGCTATTGATACCGATGATATTAAGATCCTTGTACATTCAAGTTTTCAGCTTCTGATGAAGTCTTGTTGGCAATGCTTGAAGGATCATCCATTCTTTTCTGTCTTTTTGTTAGTCTTCCTCTCCTTCTATATATTCGCGCCTTCATTGTTTAATCTCTTGTTTTACTCCTCCCCACTAGTAATTTGCACAGCTATTCTTCTTCAAGGACAATTCCAATTTAGGCACCAGAACATCACAACAGATAAACCTGATGATGAGAATGACAAGGCAACAATGAAACTCTCTCCTAGAGTATCCGATGCCTCAAGTAGAAAACTTCGTCCGACCATTCAAGCTGCCATGAGCCGACGAACATTCAAGAAGCGAACATGTGAGGAATTAGGAACCATCCTTATGGAAGATTTGAAAGTTGATTTCATCATCAGGAGTTTCTCTGATGATATTCCAATGAAATTGCGCGAGGAAAAAGTATCCATTGGCTCAGATGATTCGGTTAGCTTGTCATCCGGTTGCAAAAAGAATGGCGAAGCTGAAAAACCCTCTGATGCAGTAAAGATTGATGCAGAATCTCAAAAGGATGATAAAATGGAAGCGAGATTGCCACAAGAGAAAGAAAAGAGTAAACCTGTTGTGGAGTGGACGGAGGAGGATCAGAGGAACCACATGGATTTGGGCTCTTCTGACATGGAAAGGAACAAAAGGCTTGAGAATTTAATTGCTAAAAGAAGGGCAAGGAAGATGTTCAGTATGCAGCCTTACAGGAATCCTCTAAACTCAATAGCCAGTGATTTTCAAGGCCTTGTGACTCCCATTAATACTGAAAGAAACAGCAATGACACTGAAGGCGGCCAACCAGGATCCGCGCCTTCAGTGTTGGGGCCCACAAATCCATTTGATCTTCCCTATGACCCCTCAGAGGAAAAGCCGGTTCTCACTGGGGACGGTTTTGCTGAAGAGATCTTGATTACTCAACCAAAGGACATGCACTATTGTAGGCATGAGAGCTTTACCTATGGGCCTTCTTTCTTCACGGATCACTATGATGATCCTCATTCCGCGTCAAGATTTTCCGTGTTTACCAACCCAATAGCATCTATCTGTCCAGGACTACCGAGATCCAGAAGGCATTCAGGTACATGGAATCCTTATTTTGATGTACTATGGTTTATACTTTATACACTAAGGGCTCGTTTGGTTTGAATTTACCGTAACGATAACGGAAAGTAAACGAATCTTATCCATTTTAATATCATGATACATTGATCAAAAAAATTATTTTGGCTTGGGGCTCTAAAATTTGTGTGCCTAGAGACGGGAGAAGGTAAATGATTTCATCATTTTAAAACCCACCGAGTAGTGGGGAAACAAGTACATTCATCATAGGGCCTAGAGAAGAGAGAAACTAAATGATTTTATCATTTTGATCAATGAATAATCACATTAAAAAGTCGTTTCCTTTCCGTTACCGTTTCCTCAATTCAAACCAAACGGACCCTAATTGTTGAATTTGAGTTTTGTGATGTAACTGAGTGCTGAGATGTTTCCGACGCCGACAGATGCAGGAGGAAGCGTAAAGCATGTTTCTCAACAATCATCCCAAGAATGTGTAAATGTAGGACAAATCCATGAAGAATTATCAAATGAAGGTGAACCCTTTCAATTGTACAACTATCTCATAACACATCATCCAATATTGTGCTAACATATTTCTAGTCCAATTCTTGCAGTACAACTCGAAAACACACAGAGCAATCGTCCTGAAGAAGTCAATATACCAGCTCAAGATTTACCTGCCTCACATGAAGAAAATGTTTCTCCTAAATGTGAGGATGCAGATACCATGTTATTGGAATTTAGAGATACTGAGCAAGAAGAGAGACAAAGTAATACTTTAGCAATGGAATCAACTGAAATGAACCAGCAGGATCTGATTGAAGATGATAATGATGAGACAAGCTCCGTGTCTTCCTTTGAAGCGACAGCTGATGTTGCTAGCGCCTCTGCTGATGTGGCCGTTGCAGTGAAAAACGAAACCTTCAGAAACTCTGTGAAGAAAGTACTAGATGTGATTCAAAAGAATAGGGACATTCCTAGCCCTAGATTTGCTCATCCTACTAAGATGGAGGAGCGTTCGTTTTATACGAGGCCGTCGCATCATCTGTCTTATTCCATAGCTTCAGATATGCAAGTAGAGGTGTCTGATGAACCAAATTCTCCAACTGATGTGGAATCCTTAGTCTTTCATAGGGATGAGGATGACACTGATGAGAGTTCACAGGGGACCTCAAGAGGCTCAGTTGAGTTGGAAGAATCAAGAACAAGATCAAATGCACAGTTGTTTGTGGATTATCCAACATCAGGACAAGCTGATGAAGAAAACTTGAACAATTCAGATGATTTTAATGTTGAATCTTCTCATGCAGAGGTAAGTCAAAATATTTATCCAGTGAATATGCTATAAATATTGTTTCAGAATTTAATTTTTTGTAAATTAGATGAAAAATGTTCATTTTGAATTGTATGTTATTTGTCACATCTTGTACAATGGGGTTAAGTTTTCTACCCAAAAAAACAATGGGGGTTTAGTCATTATAGTATATCAATTGAACAATCAAGATCAATTTCAACATTGTTGACCCTACTTTGCCTACACTTGTGACTTTTCAGAGCTGATTTCAAGAATTTGTAAAGAATTATGTCCAAGTAGAAGAAAGAAAAATAATATTTTGGAATGAACTGTAGAAGTTAGAACTGCTACATATATTATTCATAATAGCGGAGTATTTGAAGATCATAAGCAATGACTACCACTACAAACAGTCATTTGTCATTTTGTGGGTTAACTCAAGGAAAAAATGCAAGCTTTCCCTAAAAAATAGGGTGACACTTGCTTGATATCAAGAAAATTAAACTTTATTCACATAATCTGTATTTCTCTATCTGCTCAATATGTGAAGCAGGATGACATGGTACAAACAACTAACATGCTACCTGTTGATGATCAAGAATGTGTGACTCAAGATATTGAGTTTGGATCAATCCAGAGTCCTGGTGACTCAGCAACATCACCCACCACAACATTACAACAAGACAATCATCACACTATTGTTGTACCAATGATGATGGTAGGCTCTGCCTCAACAAGCACTGAGCAAAACATAGACTCCTACATCCACTCACCATCAAACAATGACCCCCAAATTCAAATTCAAATTCAAGACCCAAATGTGCAACATCCAATCTCACCATCTGATCAAACGGAAGATCTTGACCCAATTTCGCCTTCTATTAATATTGCTGAGTCAGCCCCGTCTCCCAAGTCCGTCTTGCCAGAGACGATCCCGGTGCATGAGCTGGCATCCAGCTGGGAATGTGGTAGCTCCTTGAGTCAGGATTCAGGACACGCAATGGTGCACACTACTACTCATGATAGTGATGAGATGGCACTTATGAGCAGTACTGACTCAATGCATTCTCACGTCCAACCATTTGATGGACCGCCGGTTTCTACGACTTCGCTGCATCATCTTCCCTTGATGGAAGATGAAGTTTGTCTGGTGAGTTGTTACATCAGGTTTTATTGATCCTCAAGATTTCATCTTTTCTCTATAGAATATCTATCCACGTCTTAAAGTTATGACATAACTAAGTTTAGTTATAAAGTTGATGGATTATTTCTCTATTTAGTTATAAAGTTGATGGATTATTTCTCTCATGGTCAATTGGTTTTAAGATGGAATTAACATTGTCTCCGTGTGCGGGTTTGATTAATATAACTTGAAATTGAAATATTATTAAATATTTACCAAAATTAATTTGGTAAATTATGAGCTTAATCTCTTGACATATATGATGATAAGGTTTTTATATGATTAAAATTGAAAGTATATACGCGAATTTGTATACAAAAATGGAAAATAAATTAGAAATTTCATACAAATAAGTGAATAAGAGATCATATAAGTTTAGATATAAGTAACGAGAATGTTAATTATGTATAATTAATTAAAAGGAAAAAATGGTTGAATTATAGCACATATTTATTTTTAATATATATTACCAATTATGTTCAATGGGATGTTACCAATTATAAATTTAAGTATTAAAACTATAAGAAGTAACTTAACTAATAATTTAAAAACATATTATAAATAATTAAGTAGAAACTAATAAGGTAAAAATATATAAATTATCTTTAAAATTATAATATTTATATAATTAAGATAAATTATTTTAAGTAAACAAGAAAAGAAATATAATATATAAATATCAAAATTAAGGAAGGATAAAATTGTAATTGTACAATTAGATTTGCTTACTTAGCATAAATCACGGGTTGACACATATGAAAGATAATTAGAACTTAAATCTCTTTGGGCATGTCTTGCCTATTTGCGCTAATATGTGCACGACACCGAATCAAATTATTTACCTATGGGCTCAAGGACTTTATCATATTCTTTTGTTTTTCACCTCTTTATCTTTGTTGTATTTTGTTGAGCTAATTAGTTGACACATTCAATGAAATAATAGGAGGCATCAACTCCGTTGAAGAAGGATTCGGGTGAAGAAATGTCCAATGAGATTAGAACACGAGATGGTGTCCATGAACCAACAATATCTAAAGAAGCTCAGGATCAAACAACAACATTCTGAAACGGAACCGACTAAAGTACAAGTCAATTGATCAGGCACTTGTTGACCATGACTGATAGGTAAATCAGCAAAAAAAAGAAGAATGCATTGCTTGCGCCATCGTCAACAATCGATTTTAAATCATCAGCCAAAGAAAAAGAATGCATTCATGATGAAATTTCAAGGTTAGGCATGGATAAAATTTCAATGTTTGTTGTAGGACATATGATTTAATTGTACTAAAATTCAATACGCAAACCCTAGAGATATGTCATTTCTAGTTCAATTCAATTCCCACATTATGTGGTTTAAGCTGTATACTTTTAGGTTCTTTTGTTGATGAACAAAAGTCGTACGGTGTAATACTAATTATCTCAACCACATGTATACTAGCTAGTGTTCCATATTTTTACCAAAAAAAAGCTAGTGTTTCAAATATGAACCACATCGATAATAGCGGTTTTCTATACATAAAATTTGGTTCAAATAATGATTTACTGTTTTCTGGACAACGAAGAATAACAATTCAATAAAGTAACAATCACATACTTTTTTAGAGAAAAAAACTAAATCAACTAGCTAATTGTTCAAGGGAAAAAATATACTCTTACATTTTAGCCTAGTAAGGTTTTAATGATGTATATGTATCGGTAAAGTTTGAGACAAAGGGATAAAAGATTGAAAAAGAATCCTGTTTTGTTAGATGGTAGAGATTACAATATATATTTAAAGGGAAAAACTTATTCCCCAAGCTATACAAGGATAAGGATAATACTATCCAATAATAAAGATATCACTAAGATAATAAGATAGAATATATATGGATATTCCAATACTCCCCCTCAAGTTGGAGCATGAGGATCAAGAATGTCCAACTTGCCAAGGAGAAGCTGAAATTGGTGATTGTCCAGTGCTTTGGTGAAGATGTCAGTAGGTTGACAAGAGGTTCGTATGTGTGCAGGTAGAACAACGCCAGACTGAATAAGATCACGCACAAAGTGACAGTCAATCTCGATATGCTTAGTGCGTTCATGAAACACCGGATTAGAGGCAATGTGTAAGACATCCTGGCTGTCACAGAATAGTCTCATAGGGCGAGAATGAGATACGCCGAGGGACCGAAGAAGCGACTTGAGCCAGACGAGCTCACTACAGACTGCGGCCATAGCTCGATATTCGGCCTCGGCAGAGGAGCACGAAACAATAGGTTGCTTCTTTGTCTTCCAAGAGATATGAGAATTCCCAAGTAAGACAAAATATCCAGTCACAGAGCGACGAATCAAAGGACAAGCAGCCCAGTCAGAGTCGCAGAACGCACGCACCTGAAGGGAACTGTAAGCATATAGAAGGAGGCCTTGGCCTGGATGGCCCTTGAGGTAACGAAGGACGCGTAGAGCGGCGTCCCAGTGATCTGACCTGGGTGCTTGCATGAACTGAGCCAACGTGTGAACAACAAATGTAATTTCTGGACGCGTGATGGTCAGATATATGAGGCGACCAATGAGGCGCCTGTAGCGATCTGGAAATGCAAAGAGCGAGCCAGTGGAGTTGGCGAGATGATGCTGTTGTTCCATCGGAAAATTACTGGGCTTGGAACCCAATATACCGGCTTCAGAAAGAATATCAAGAGTGTATTTCCGTTGAGACAGAAACAGGCCACTAGGACTGCGTGCAATCTCGATGCCAAGAAAGTACTTGAGCGGCCCTAAGTCTTTCATGTAGAAGCAGTTGCGGAGATAATGCTTGAAGCGAGCGATAGCGGCTGGATCGTTTCCGCCAATAATGAGGTCATCAACGTACACCAGAACCTACAGGGTGACGTTGGGACGCTGATAGGAGAATAGAGGGTAATCTGCTTTGCTCTGAAGGAAACCGTAGTGGCGCAGAGCAGCATCAAGCTTGGCAAACCAATTCCTAGGAGCTTGACGAAGTCCGTATAAAGACTTTTGCATGCGACATACCTGCCCTGGAGCAGTGCCAGATAACCCAGGAGGCAGAGTCATGAAGACCTCCTCATCCAGATCCCATGTGGAAAGGCGTTGTGGACATCCATCTGATGGAGCTCCCATCTCATAATGGCATCAACTGAAAGAAAGACGCGGACAAAGACCATCTTAGCTACATGAGCAAAGGTTTCCGTAAAGTCGATACCTTCAACTTGACGGTTGCCTAGGACAACGAGCCGAGCCTTGTGACGCTCAATGGTGTCGTCTGACTTGTACTTGATCCGACATACCCATTTACAGCCAGTGGGTTTCTTCCCAGGAGGAAGAGAGGTAAGCCGCCAAGTGTGATTACATTCAAGGGCTTCAATCTCCAGACGCATGGCCTCACGCCAGGGTGCGAGACGGTTGGCGGCGGAGAAGGAAGAGGGCTCCACGCCCGCGGTAACTGCTGCTAAGAAACTTGCGTGTGGGGATGAAAACTTAGTACATGAAACAAAAGCAGCAATAGGATACCGCGTACCTAACCGAGAGGAGGGCTGTTGGGCGGGTGAGAGGAGCCGAGGTGGTGGGTCTATTTGGCGAGCCGTGCTGCAAATGAAGTCACAGAGCAGAGTAGATGGTTGGCGAGTACGATCGCTTCTGCGAGCGACAAAGGGAGCAGCAGGGGGGGCGACCTCCGCAGCGAGCGGGGGTGTGGCGGTAGCGGACGGACCAGGGTCCAAGGGAGGACTCCTCCTATCATCAACACCCGTAGGCGGGGGTTCAGTGGGCGCGTCCTCATACGTAGAGGGAAGAGGCGCCGAGGGAAGCTCACTGGTGTCGGAAGTGGAGGGCGACACATAAGGAAAGACATCCTCAAAGAACTTGACGTCCCGGCTGACGAAGATGGTTCGAGCCTCCAGATCATACAAACGCCACCCACGTTTATCGTGTGGATAGCCCAAGAAGAGACACTTCCGGCTGCGGGCTGCGAACTTGTCTGCGGGACGAGGTAGTTGTGATACCCCGTATTTTTGTAAGGTTATTTTGAGAATTTCCCGAGTGCCCGTTGTGTACGTCGGATTTAATTCAGAAAGTTGGAGATATTCTGTAATGTGCTCTGTATCTGTAATATTTTTCTCAGTGAAATAATATACAGACGACGTGCTTTGGATTTTAATACTCGTTCGTGTACGATTATTTTTATCCCGAGTTAAGTCGATATCGTCCAAAAGCTGAGAAGGGCAAAGCCACGGTGGCGGCGACCGCCGTAATTAAGACGACGACCGCCGCAAAGGGCTTGAGGCAGCAGTACCCTCGTCTTCTAGCTGGGCACGAAGACCCGAAAAACGGCGACCGTCGTACAGTACGGCGCCCGCCGTAATTCGCCCGCCGTAGGCAAATTGTGAGGCGGCGACCCTTGCTCTCCGCGGCGCCCGCCGTCGTTGTCCGGGGGTCTTTGTCCGATGGTCGCCGGCGAGCCTCTGACGCGCCGAATTAGGCCTGCTCTGCCTCGTTGTAGGCGATGATGGTGTTCCCTTGGCTTTTGGCTATAAAAGGGAGTGCTTGGGGGTCGGATTGGAGCTCAATCCACAGCCCAAGCTCTCCCAAATTCTTGTCTCGCCGGATTCTGGAGCTTTCGCCGGAGGTCGTTTGGTGGTGTTTCCAGAGTGCCTTTGTGAAGATTTTGGTAGCCTTGGAGGTTAGAAACCAAAGCAAGTCGAAGGAGGCCGAGTCGCTCGTGTTTTGGGTGAGTTTTCTCGCCGTTTCTGTCGTCTGAGTTCTTCACGGCGACCGTCGTGTTCTTCACGGCGCCCGCCGTGATGAACTACGGCGACCACCGCCAGAGCCCAGAACGCCTCTTTGGCTTTTGGCTTTGGTGGTCGTCGTTGTGGCGTCGTTCCTTTCGTTTTCTTTCGTCGTTTTTAGGTTCGTACTGTGGTTATGTCGGATCTAACTTAGGGTTCCTTTTATGGGTCGACTCGAAGGTCGTTGTGCTGTCGGAGCTATACCCGTGTCGAGCCCGGAATCCCGTCGTTGTCGTTAGGCTTTCTGCGGATTAAGGCAAGTGGCGGTTCGCTCTTGCTCATTCGTTCCATATTTACATTAATTATCAGTAGTTTATCTGAGTAATTAATTTGGAATGAATACTCTGTTTGTCTGGAAATGGTTTTGGTAAACTGTTTTGGAAAACAAAATATTGATATTATAATAGGTTGTATGTCTGTTAGAACAGCGCTATTATCTGTGATCGCCTTTCGGGCCTTTATGTGGATTTATTCTGTAACTGTTATTGTGCTGTATCTGTGTGGTTAGCACTGTTAGTTAGGAACGTACTCGGACTTCGTCCGGTCGTTTCTTTATAATCTGGTATCGGGGTGGCTCGTCTTCATCTGGTACTATTCTAAGATCATGATCGGTCTCTTTCACAAGTGTGTAGAGGCAGGACACTTAGCTGGTGTCACAAATTTTTCGGTGTGCGTCACTCTCGACGAAACGTATACTAAGATGTGTCGTCCCAACGGTGGGGTACACATGTAAAAGTCTATAATGTGATCTGTACTTTGTAATATAATTCAGATAAGTGCTACTCGACGCACATAATTAATAAACCTTTGGCGAGTAGTGCAGCTAAGCGAATAGTGCAGCTAGGAAAGCTCATCTCGACTTTTGATCAGAGTACGTTCTCTTTCCAATCTGAATTCGCTGTATGCGGTGAGGTTGGTCGTGAACCGAAACATCTAAGTCAGCTGTCTTAAATCGCTCGAATGCGATACTGTGATTCTTTAATATTCCAGACTTTGTCATACTTCGTTAAAGACTCATTCTGTCGGAGTCTTCTCTTGGATATTCCGATAAGATTCGCTTCAGTTGGAATATTCTCTTGTGCATGCCTTTTGTCATATTTAAGTAGAGTATGGTGGTTGACAAGCGTACTCGATTATTATTCGAGGGACGAGGAGTCTAACCTAATACGACTGCTTAGAACCTTCTGCTTTGTACCCTTGCATGGTCTATTCATTTAGACTAACCAACCGCATTTGTTATCTGCATTGTTGGCTGGTGTCATCCGTTCGATTCGGCACATCAGATCGAAAGTAGCTCAGAAGAATAGAAGGACTATGGAGTCGACGGTGGTTTTTGAACGTTTTAGTTATTTCTTTAATCAGGTTGAGATCTTTTGGACAATGACTTTGGTTGTAATGTGTTTTATAAGACTTCCGTTGTACCCTACTTTATAAGACTTCCGCTGTATTTGGTTTAAACTCTGTGTTAGCCTATTCGGGATTGGATTGTAATCCTGTAACTCATGTTTCTGTGACAATGTTATATTTTGGAATTGAATGCTTTGATCATTATGTATCATTTGTATTTCATAAATTGTATTTAAACGGTAAAGCCTTGGGTGATCTCGGTAAGGAACACTAGGGTCACTGGCGGTAATACCTTTCCAAAAGGGTTAAGTTTTGGGGGTGTTACAGTAGTTGGGATGCATAACAGAGGCACCCAAAGACTCGCAGATGGGCGAAGGAAGGCGCCTTGCCATGGAGAAGCTCGTAAGGCATGCGACCTTGTAGGAGAGGCGAAGGCGTGCAGTTGATGAGATACGTGGCCGTGAGAATACACTCGCCCCAGAAGGACACAGGTAAGCACGCCTGAAACCGAAGAGCACGCACGACATTGAGGATGTGACGATGCTTACGCTCAACGCGGCCATTCTGCTGAGGTGTATAGGCACAGCTTGTCTCAAACGAGATGCCCTTGGCTGCAAAGAAGGACCGAAGCTTCAGAAATTCGGTGCCGTTGTCTGCCCTGACTCGTTGAACTGTGGTGGAGAACCGATTTGAGACTAGAGCACAGAAACTCTCAAGAAGAGGAACAACCTTAGTTTTGCTGGCCATTAAATAGACCCAAACAGCTCTTGAGTAATCATCAACTATAGTTAAAAAGTAATGAGCTCCGACAGAGGACGGGGTGCTATAAGGTCCCCAAACATCACAGTGGATAAGTTGAAACAATCTTTCTGCTTTATTTGAACTAACAGGAAAAGAAGTACGAGGTTGCTTAGCCTTAAAGCATGTGTCACAGGCGACATCATGCGGTAATCGAAAACTAGATGAAGAAGTAATGCTAGAGATAGATGACAACACAGAGTTCGACGGATGCCCTAATCTGCGATGCCATAGAAGTGGTGAAGACGCAGTCGACGCACTACCGGAAAGAGAAGACGACACGAGCCCGCGAAGCCAATAGACCCCACCAGATTGCTCACCCGCTCCAATCAGCGTCCTCGGAACGGCCCTCTTAGGCGAGATCAAATGCGGATCTCTCTTACAGTGAAAACTGCGGACGGTTTTCGACCGTTAGATCGTGTCCATCGTAAGGTTATAAGACAATCCGCGCATGAAGGGTCTTTCAGTGAGTTGGGGGTATTTTCGGCATTTCTGCCATGATACCGTTCTCCCCCAAATGCTTCTTTAATTTAATGAATCGATATTCCCTTTTGATTCTTCTATGTGACTATGTCGATGCGGAAGCTTAGAATTGCTCTTCCCCAACATGCTCTCGTCTCTTTCACACAATTCCTTATAGGAAGATCAATTTAGGGGTTTTTCTGTTATGGTCGAGATTAATATCGATCCTTTGACATACACCGTTTCACCTCTCAGTCGCCATCTCCTCCACCGGTTCAGATGTTGGTGTCGTCCACGGCGGATTCCGGCCGCCAACACCGCAACATTTGGTGGTGTCCGGTGGAAAGGAGGATCTAGGTCCTCGTGCTATGCTTGAAGATATTTTGAAGTGGCTTAGGATTTCTAAATCTTCCACTGAGTAAGACTTAGATTGAGTTTCCACTAGATAATCTAGTTGATTGGGTCTATCAACCATTTAAGATTTGCAATTTGTTGTAAACTGTTAGAAAGTTGAATTGGGAGAAAAATTGATCGAATCCGCCATTGTTGTGATTTAGATTGATCGAATATTTGGGGGCGAGGTTCGCAGATCCAGGAAACTGCTAAGTTTGAAATGCTTTGTCTCTTTTTTCTCTCTTGTCCTGTGTGTGGAGCGTTTCTGTTTGGGTCAGTATTGAAGCTGTTGTATAGGTATTTGACTTGCACTTAATGTGTTTGTAGAAATGCTTGTTTTTGAATACTTGTTTGATGTCTGATAAATCTGTCTGTGGTTACAGGTTGATGATGATAAAATCATTATTCCTTGGAATTCACGGATTGAAGTGAACCAGTCTGGTCTTTTGATGGAAACTATAATTGATATTACCCCTCGTGATCCAATCCCATTGCCCTCGATTGGGCCTCTTTGATCCTGAATGTGAGGAAGAAGGTTTAATTGTGTGTGATAGGCAAAAGATTAAGGGGTACCAAGGTGTGAGTCTAGATGCACTAGTTGGAATATGTACCCGACTTGGACATGAGATGGAAGATATTGGTGTTTCCAACGGTTATTCGCTGCCCAACGAGTTGCAGCTGTGATTGAGGAAGCAAGGCCCCTGCTGACAAAGGTCTGATGTTATCCATATCCAGTTTCAATGTTTTGATATGCCCTCTGTTGATTACTATTGGTATAATTGGTAAGTACAATACCCAGATGTTCCCATGCCCTGGTCTTGAATCTTGATGACTATCATTGCCTAGGTTTCTGATGTTTTTTGAATTATATTTCATCTCTTTGACAGGCTTGGGTGCTTCCCAAGAGATCACATTGGTGAAGAAAGTTCAATATGCCGGATCCTTGGTAGAAGCGGCATGGCCACTTGGAAGTGCGATTGAAGTGATCCTCCTGCTAGTTTTAGACTCCATGTGGCAACCTAATATGTCCCAGGATGAGATTGGCATTCCTGAGCTTGTGGGTGGGCGAAAGTTGATGCTAACTTGCAGGATGAACACGGTATGTAGTAGGACAGCAAAGTATGAGATACAAGCTCTATCTAGTGTGGATGAGGCGTGGGAGCTATTCAAGATTGAGATGGGTTCTTCCCTTCCACACTACTTGGAGGAGGAGACTGCAAGCAACATAAAGAGAGCTTCATTAGCTGAACTAGATGGCCTTCCATTGGCAATTAGCAAGTCAGCACATATACTGGGCAATAAACAGGAACAACAGAACCCTGCTGAGTTAAACCGTGCGTGGAGGAAAGAGTTGGCTGGCTTTGTTAAGAAACCATTCTGCTACGTGGAATGTAAGGGCTTCAAAGATAGTTACGAAGATCTGGAGGAGGCAATCAAACCATGTGTTGACATTGCTATTTTAAGTCCTTTCTTAATGGTCTAGTTGTAGTAATATACTAGTTTGCAGGGGGTGACTTGAGAGGTGCTTAGGGAGTCTGGATTATGTAACATGTTATTCTCCCTAGTCAGTGTATATGTTATCTTGCTTATTAAATAATAAGCAGTAAAGTTGTGGGTTAGTTTGTAATTGAAATCTGAAGTAAATCATACTCCGTAGTTGGTATCATCCATGCTAATACTCATCGTTTGAGTTTGTACCATCCAACTTATAACTCATTAAACAAGTTATTTGTCCTGAAAAAATAGAGCAACACCAATTCTCAAGCCATGTAAGCTTTAATTAAAGGCATGACTGAAATTTCTCCATCTCATAAATATAGACATTGCTCATTTATAGAACATGAAATGCTTAGCAGGAGCTAAAAGGAGTGAAGTTCCAAGTTTGTACCATTTGATTCGTCAACCTACAATCATGAACCTTCAAGTGAAAACTAATGAACCTTCAAGTGAAAACTCATAAACCTTAAGAAAAATCTCATGAACTTGTAAGACAACTCATGAACCCACAAGTGCAAACTCATGAACCTACAAGTGAAAATAGATGAACCTGCAAATACAAACTCGTGAACCGACAAGTTAAAATTCATGAACCTACAAGTGAAAACATATGAACTTGCAAATAAAAAATCGTGAACTTACAAGTTAAAATTCATGACCTTGTGGCAAAAATCTCATGATCTTGTGGGAAAAAATTTAATTACCAAGTTCATGAATTTTATAATGCAGGTTCATGAGTTTACACTTACAGGTTCATGAGTTTACACTTATAGGTTCATTAATTTTTTTTTGCAAGTTCATTACTTTTTTTTTGCATGTTCATGAATTTTATCTTCTAAGTTTATGAGTTTATCAGGTTCATGAATTTTATATTGCAGGTTCATGAGTTTACACTTACAGGTTCATGAGTTTATACTTGTAGGTTCAAGAGTTTTTTCTTGCAAGTTCATTAATTTTTTTTGCATGTTCATGAATTTTATCTTGTAAGTTTACGAGTTTATCAGGTTCATGAATTTTATATTGCAGGTTCATGAGTTTACACTTACAGGTT
This sequence comes from Rheum nobile, assembly GCA_027886185.1. NCBI lineage: Eukaryota > Viridiplantae > Streptophyta > Magnoliopsida > Caryophyllales > Polygonaceae > Rheum > Rheum nobile. The sequence continues at coordinate 1,035,933 of WOAB01000190.1, forward strand.
CATGAGTTTACACTTGCAGGTTCATGCGTTTACACTTGTAGGTTCAAGAGTTTTTTCTTGCAGGTTCATTAACTTTTTTTTGCATATTCATTATTTTTATCTTGTAAGTTTATGAGTTTATCAGGTTCATGAATTTTATATTGCAGGTTCATGAGTTTACACTTGCAGGTTCATGAGTTTACACTTGCAGGTTCATGCGTTTATACTTGTAGGTTCAAGAGTTTTTTCTTGCAGGTTCATTAATTTTTTTTGCATGTTCATGATTTTTATCTTGTAAGTGTATGAGTTTATCAGGTTCATGAATTTTATATTGCAGGTTCATGAGTTTACACTTACAGGTTCATGGCTTTACACTTGTAGGTTTAAGAGTTTTTTCTTACAGGTTCATTAATTTTTTTTGCATGTTCATGAATTTTATCTTGTAAGTTTATGAGTTTATCAGGTTCATGAATTTTATATTGCAGGTTCATGAGTTTACACTTGCAGGTTCATGCGTTTACACTTGTAGGTTCAAGAGTTTTTTCTTGCAGGTTCATTAACTTTTTTTGCATGTTCATGATTTTTATCTTGTAAGTTTATGAGTTTATCAGGTTCATGAATTTTATATTGCAGGTTCATGAGTTTACACTTACAGGTTCATGCGTTTACACTTGTAGGTTCAAGAGTTTTTTCTTGCAGGTTCATTAACTTTTTTTGCATGTTCATGATTTTTATCTTGTAAGTTTATGAGTTTATCAGGTTCATGAATTTTATATTGCAGGTTCATGAGTTTACACTTACAGGTTCATGAGTTTACACTTGTAGGTTCAAGAGTTTTTTCTTACAGGTTCATTAAATTTTTTTTGCATGTTCATGAATTTTATCTTCTAAGTTTATGAGTTTATCAGGTTCATGAATTTTATATTGCAGGTTCATGAGTTTACACTTGTAGGTTCAAGAGTTTTTTCTTGCAGGTTCATTAATTTTTTTTTCATGTTCATGAATTTTATCTTGTAAGTTTACGAGTTTATCAAGTTCATGAATTTTATATTGCAGGTTCATGAGTTTACACTTGCAGGTTCATGAGTTTACACTTGTAGGTTCATTAATATTTTTTGCATGTTCATGAATTTTATCTTGTAAGTTTACGAGTTTATCAGGTTCATGAATTTTATATTACAGGTTCATGAGTTTACACTTGCAGGTTCATGCGTTTACACTTGCAGGTTCATGCGTTTACACTTGTAGGTTCAAGAGTTTTTTCTTGCAGGTTCATTAACTTTTTTTGCATGTTCATGATTTTTATCTTGTAAGTTTATGAGTTTATCAGGTTCATGAATTTTATATTGCAGGTTCATGAGTTTACACTTGCAGGTTCATGAGTTTACACTTGCAGGTTCATGCGTTTACACTTGTAGGTTCATTAATTTTTTCTTGCAGGTTCATTAACTTTTTTTTGCATGTTCATGATTTTTATCTTATAAGTGTATGAGTTTATCAGGTTCATGAATTTTATATTGCAGGTTAATGAGTTTACACTTGCAGGTTCATGCGTTTACACTTGTAGGTTCAAGAGTTTACACTTGTAGGTTCATTAATATTTTTTGCATGTTCATGAATTTTATCTTGTAAGTTTACGAGTTTATCATGTTCATGAATTTTATATTACAGGTTCATGATTTTACACTTGCAGGTTCATGCGTTTACACTTGTAGGTTCATGCGTTTACACTTATAGGTTCAAGATTTTTTTCTTACAGGTTCATTAACTTTTTTTGCATGTTCATGATTTTTATCTTGTAAGTTTATGAGTTTATCAGGTTCATGAATTTTATATTGCAGGTTCATGAGTTTACACTTGCAGGTTCATGAGTTTACACTTGCAGGTTCATGCGTTTACACTTGTAGGTTCAAGAGTTTTTTCTTGCAGGTTCATTAACTTTTTTTGCATGTTCATGATTTTTATCTTATAAGTTTATGAGTTTATCAGGTTCATGAATTTTATATTGCAGGTTCATGAGTTTACACTTACAGGTTCATGCGTTTACACTTGTAGGTTCAAGAGTTTTTTCTTGCAGGTTCATTAACTTTTTTTGCATATTCATGATTTTTATCTTGTAAGTTTATAAGTTTATCAGGTTTATGAATTTTATATTGCAGGTTCATGAGTTTACACTTACAGATTCATGCGTATTTCAGATGTGTAGGCTGCAAAAAGCTGTTCTAGCTGGGTTTAGGTTAGACTGCTGATCACATAATCTTATTCCACTGATCCATTACATTGTTTGCCCTGCCATCATTCATGAAATGTAATTTATTTATTGAGATGAACCATGTTACTGAATGCCTAGGAATTGCCAGTGGATGCTAGGAGGGGGTTCAAGACATGTCCAACGAACAGCACAACCCCGCTTCTGTCTTCTTCTCAGCCCATGAATTCACTTCCTTGGTCACTTCATTTGCCTGGTATGTAACAAATCACATGTCATTTACAGATTACTATTGCTTAATGCTTATTCAATTACATTACCTTTGTCCTGAAATCAACTGGTGTAGCAGCAGCCTTGTAAATAGTTTCTATTGTATGCTCAAAAGCAGGTTTGAGAGAAAGGCTACGGTCAATCCAGACACCCTTTGCAAAGGCCAGTTTCAGGTCATTGCCACCATCAAAGAGGAGTTGAAAATATAGGAAACTGATATCAATTCAATGGTAAGGCTCCAAGTTCACTCATAGCAGTAACATACCTGTCAAAGTTCCACCGACATATACCCTACTTTCGATCCAGTCAATCGAAGGATCATACACATCACCCATGTCATCATAAACCATATTGGAGTCGACAGAATGAACGAAAATTACCTTCGACTGTTGGAACACCTCAAAATTTCCCTTTGGCATTTCATCGAACAGGTGGTATGCATTCCTAATATCCTTGCCAAACAATATGAACCTCTCCCACCACTGTGCACCATTGTCCTTCCTCGTCCCCGGTTTCCCGCTTTCCACCGTGTTGTCCAGCACCACACCCACCAGCCTCGCCACCATGGCAGACAACACAAGTCTTCTCCTTCCTCGTTCTGATTGTTAAGCATAACAACACAAGTCTTCTCCTTCCTCGTTCTGATTTCTTCCTCGGACTCGAAAGGGGGCTCGTCGATGAGGCGGGGCGCGATGAAGCCCTCGGGCTTTGCGGGCGGGTCGAAGGTGACATCCTCTTCGCGATTGAGGTCGTTGAAGAAGGTGGTCTCAATGTCGTCGTTCTTGGCGCGGAGCTGGTGGCCGGAGTGAGATGAGATAGAGAACGGCGAGGGTTTTGGATGGTTGGAGAAGTTAAGGGGCGTCACCTTAACAGGGCTGGCGACGACGGCGGATAGTCGGCGGAAGTAGTCGACGGAGGCCTTGACGGCGAGCGAGCGAGCTGAGAGCCAGGTGAGGAGAGCCATGGCGGCGAAGAGCTCCATGAAGCGGAAGATCCTTGCTAGGTGAGGAGGGAGACGAAAAATCGCCAGATCTGCGTAGAGTTGCACAGAGAGAAAGGAGGGAGAGGGTTGTGGGAGGGTATAATCGTCTTTCATTTCTATTTTTCTCTAAATTTTCAAAATTGCCACCGCGCCTCTAAGTCCATGTTTGTCCCGTTTTCCTTCTCCTTCAATCGTGGCCGTCTATCTCGTCTATCATATGACTGTAGTTTATTTGTACTGTTTATTTTAAGGGCGTAATGTATCGGAACGGCCCTCTAAATCTCTATCCTTAGATTACTTTAATCTAATCTTACCACTATTTACCATATTAGCTATATGTACTTGAACCTACTTTATTGTTTTATTTATTGATGTAGAATGTATGATTCTTTTCATGTGAATGTTCATTTGTAAATGAGATTAATTGTTTTTTTTAATCAAATGAGATTAATTGTTGATTACCAGTTCAACCCGATTTTGCTGCTGTAGAAGGGAGTAAGTCTCGTACCGTAATAGCTCAAGGCAAGTAGGCAACCCATCATGAACGGCGTAATCTCCTATTTTTCCGGTTGTTAAGTTTATACAAAAAATATATTTCATTTAATAATCTCGATTTTTATTCTAATTTTGTAAAAGAGGTGTGACCCGTTAAAAAAAATTGAATTTGAACGTATTAACCTCAATGAGATAATTTAGACATAAAATAAATTTATGTGACATTGAAGCTACGAAATATTGCAAAGTTTGCATGGTGTAAAACTTTTAAAAAAAGTTTGCGTAATAATCGAGGTTTCATAAATTTGTCAAGAATTCAATACAAATTATTCACATATTAAACTCAAATGAATAAAATCAGTACATTTTTATAATCTCTATATATATTAAAATTCTTCTTGTTCGAACAACCAGAATGCTTATGGACTTACAATAATGAGGTATCATATTATAGCAAATCTTCATTTTCTATTTGAATTTTCTATTTGAAATTTCGTTTTACTTTAAACGATAATATCTTATATATCAAATTTTAATTAAAAAAATCTTATTTGTTAGAGGAACGACAATCTTAACTAACTATCTAGCTAATTAAAAGCTTTTGAAATCAACTAACTCAATTATTTCAACTAGATATTAAATTTTAAATATTAATTAAAATATATTTGCAGTTTGAAAATTAATGTAAACCCAACGGGTAATACGCTAGCAAATTGATTAATTCTCATTCCATATCTAATTATAACCAATCAATTTTACATAAATTGAGATGTTATGCATTATAGATAAGATGTAACAACCAATAGCAAACTGATTAACTCTCGTTTTTTCAAATTTATGTAATTTGAAAATTTACCATTAATTATTTTTCAACTAGATATGATTTTAAAGATTTTGTTAAATCTTGAAACTTTAATTAGAATTACCCATAATACTTTTCCCTGAAACTCAACAAAATTCCAACCGATAGATTTCATGAACTTTATATAAACCATGTTGTAATTGTTATTTATTATAAAATATTTTTGATAATTATGAATTATTTATCTGATTACACACTTTATCTAATTTGCATTTATGAGCAATTGGAGAAAAATACTAATAGTTTATATTCTACATACATTTCAATGACTTGTTATATACAATTTCTTTGGATAAAACAACAAATTTACTTATAGTTGGTGATTTCACATGTATCTTATCATAACTTATGAAAAAAATAAAACTGATTAGCTTTTACATCCTTTTATTTTTCTTAAACATGATACTTTTTTGATTGAAATAGATATGAAATGATACTATAATAATATAAACCAAACATTATATAAGAAGGTGGTTGGATTAAGGTATATATAATTCATTGGACGAGAGTATATATAAAAAAACATCAAGGACATCATTTATTAACAAGTTTAACATTTTAAATAATTTTTAATTTTAGGGCAATATAATCGGTTAGATTATTCAAATGTAGGTTTTAAATTTGGCAAAATTACTTAAAATAATCCCAACGATTGGCTATTGACCTAAAATAATACGAACTTTCAAAATAACAAATTTGTATACCAACTTTCATTGTATTTACCAGAAATAATACAAGTGTTTTTCCGATGAAGAATCCGACGACTTTGATGATGTGGCACTCCGAATTTGCTTAATAGCGTCCTCCTCGGTCTCCTCTACACATACTTTTTATGATTCGGCTATAATATTGAAATTGAAAGTCTTGTTGCGCTTGGCGAACCCTAGGCTGATAAACATGTGCTTGAAGTTGTCGTCTTGATCTTGAGCACAAAGTACATAGAAAAGTCGATGGTCTGCTCGATGGTAGACTTGAGGTTGCCGAGGGGACAATGAAAGTGGCCAGATTCTCCACGAAAAAAACACCCGTATTATTTCTGGTAAATACAATAAAAGTTGGTATACAAATTAGTTATTTTGAAAATTCGTATTATTTTGGATTAATAGCCAATAGTTGGGATTATTTTCAGTAATTTCACCTTTAAATTTTTTCTTTTCTTCAAACACACTAGTTCTACAACTTTAAGCAAAATCATTAGTGCAAGAATGACGAAGGAGAAATCAAATATTTCACAATTATATATTTTCTAATGGAAAAGGATAATGTGAAAATCTGATGCCCATATGAGAAATGAGAATATGTATACATGTAAAAACTTTTGTATTTTTCTTTTGTAGAACCAAAAACTTGTGCACATTTTAAAATTCATACGTTTTTGTTTATATGTGCATAAACTTTTAACTGTCTATGTGTGATATTGTGTACATTCAAAAGTACATATATTTTGCTTATACGTACATGAATTTTGAAATTGCATATATTTTTTACATGTATACGCATAACTTTTTATTTGTAATATCATTCTCATTTCTCAATTGGACGCCTACTCTCAGGAGATCCAAACCCTTTTCTAATATTATATATTGATGTGATATATTCTAACATATCACTTCAATATAGCATTATTCCGTTGCTATATTTTTGTTATAGTAATGAAAACAATATTATTCACATTTTCCCCTGTTTTACTAATATTATGGGTTTATAATATTAAAATAAATAAAAACAAATTAAATGTTTTATGCTAATATAATTTTATTGTATACAAATAATAAATGATATTAGAGTTACACTAAAACACAACCCAAAACAAAATATTTTGTGCATGTCTGTATTTTATAGAAAATCACCAAAAACTTTAATTTTTTGGAAAATTGTAGAAAATAACTCTTAATTCCACTTTTTTCATTTGACCGTAACCTTTTTCCCAAAAGATAATCAAAATTTATTTTTTTGTATAAATAACACAGCCTTATTCTTTTTTTTCTTTCAAAAATACCTTTGTTTATCTAGTAAAAGAACGGGATATTTTGACTAAGTTCAAGAATGATTGATGTCACGTAATTAATTTTAGGATGTGGGCTATTTAATTATTTCTTTCTCTGTTTCTAATATTTTGTTTTACAATGTATATGTTGAATTAGTCGGATGATATCTGCAACACAAAATGAGTATTATTTAAAAAAAAACTAGTTGGAAAGTGGATAACACTCAAACCCACTTGATACTAAAAAAACGTCCCTAAATCTTTATTTTGTTGTTAACAAAATCTATATAAGAAACCTATCCTAACCCACCATTAAACATAACTCTTCAGTAAACATGGCGGGTGGGGTGATTGCTCTCGAAGATGGCACGAAGAGTAGAGATTTCCCGGCCAAACTTACCTTTCAAGTCTTCATCTGTTGCATTATTGCTGCATTCGGCGGCCTCATGTTCGGCTACGATATCGGCATCTCTGGTAATTTCACGTCTAATGGACTATGAAAACTTGATATCGAATTAAATACGGATCATATCAAATCTCATTTCTATTGAATAGGGGGTGTAACGTCGATGGACGATTTCCTGAAGAAATTCTTCCCAGACGTATACGTAAAAAAGCATGAGGCAAGGGAGAACAATTACTGCAAATACGATAACCAGTTCTTGCAGTTGTTCACGTCGTCGCTCTACCTTGCCGCGATTGTGTGCTGCTACATCGCGTCGCTTGTCTGCAAATCGTACGGCCGAAAATGCACGATGACGTTGGCGTCGTTGTTCTTTCTCGCAGGGGCAGGGCTAAGCACTGCCGCCAAGAACCTTACGATGCTCATCTTCGGCAGGGTCCTCCTTGGCGCCGGCGTCGGCTTTGGCAACCAGGTATATATATATACCATATCTATTATCCAATATCAATTTAACAAATTATCTTGTTTTTAGATACAAAATCGTAACAGCTTATCACTCTAGATCTACCTTTTACATTTGTTTCACGTATGTATTCATTATAAAGAATTTTTATTTTTATTTTCCATCGAAATGAATATTATTATTAACTTATTGAAAATTACAGGCAGTGCCACTGTTCATATCAGAGATCGCGCCTCCAAAATACAGAGGAGCGTTGAACATAATGTTCCAGCTACTAATCACAATCGGAATCTTGGTAGCCAACATAGTAAACTACTACACCTCCCGGATCCCCACCCACGGGTGGCGGGTCTCGCTAGGCGGGGCGGCGGTCCCGGCGCTGGCCCTCTTCCTGGGCTCGCTGGTGATCTCCGAGACCCCGACGAGCCTCGTGGAGCGGGGCCACCTGGAGGCGGGCCTGCGGAGCCTGAAGCGCGTGAGGGGCACGTCCGACGTCGAGAAGGAGTTCGCGCTCATCGTGGAGGCGGTCGACGCCTCGAAGAAGGTCAAGCACCCGTTCCGCAACCTCATGAAGCGGTCCAGCCGCCCCCAGCTCGTGTGTGGGACCATCCTCCAGGTATTCCAGCAGTTCACCGGGATCAACGTCATCATGTTCTACGCGCCCGTTTTGTTCCAGACTATGGGAATGGGCGGGAAAGACTCGCTGTTCCAGACCATCGCCACCAGCGCCTTTAACTCCCTCGCCACCCTCGTGGCCGTCTTGTCGGTCGATTTCGTCGGCCGCAAGTTTTTGCTTATTGAAGCGGCCATTCAAATGTTCGCTGCTCAGGTCCGTTTAATTTTTATTAAGAAATGTTGTAATTTTAGGTAAGGGTGTCTAAATGCAGGGCGTTATTAAAAATATTGGCAGACGTATGTGGGAGTACAGTTCTACAAATACTTGCACGTGACGGGGAGCATGCCGGGGGGGCAGGCAAAGCCGGTGATGTGGGTGTTAATAGCGTTCGTGATGGGGTTCGCGTGGTCGTGGGGCCCACTAGGGTGGCTGATCCCGAGCGAGATCTACCCGATCGAGACGCGGCCGGCGGGGTTCTTCTTCGCGGTGAGCACCAACATGGTGTGCACCTTCATAATCGCGCAGGCCTTCCTGACCGCGCTCTGCCGCATGCGCTGGGGGATGTTCTTCTTCTTCAGCGCGTGGATCCTCGTCATGGGCTTGTTCGCGTGGTTCTTCCTCCCCGAGACCTGCGGCGTCCCCATCGACGAGATGGTCGACCGCAAGTGGAAGAGGCATTGGTACTGGAAGAGGTACTTCGACGAGGATAAGGTTGAGTTTCAGCCGGAGAAGAAAGCGGTGATCGTTGAGAAGGTGGAGGAAATTATCATGGAAGGAGCTCAAGAATGATTGATTAATTAATTAAGAATCGGTTTAGTGTTAGTATGAGGTAATTAATTTCATTTCATTTTTAGGCTGCTAATAATTAGGATGAGAATCAATTATTAATAATAAATGCAACTCGTAGGTAGTTTGATTTGTGATTAGTGTCACCTTCTTGTAAACTACGATTGTGATTTTGAGGGCTCCTTGTGACCGCTCAATAGAGTGGACCTTTGTTCTATATATGAATATGATCGACCTTTGTTTTTACAGGGATTTTAGATTGAAAACAAACAAGCTAGAGGCAATTATAAATCGATCATGATCGGCCAGTTCTTGTATGATTCTCTACATTATGAACTCGTTACACAATACTAAACATATATACATACAATTGAAATACTTATCCTGCAATTTACTCGGATCGGAAGCTGTTAGCAATTGGGCAAATCGCTTGGAGGAGGAAGTAAAGACTCGTTTGGCCCTTCTCCATTTTCCACCAAAAAAGCCATTTTTAATCCCCATGAAGTATGCACCTCCAAATGGCAATGCATAAACCATACCCCTAAACATTCCAAACATACACAAAATCAAATAAAATCTGAAAACTGCAATAAGCATGAAAAGTATAATTTTGGCCCCAACTCGAGTTTACCTGGATTATCCGCTCGGAATCGGATAGCAACCCACCCGCCGGAGGGAACGCCAATGGTGTTCCTCTCAACCGGATCCACCAGATTAAACGTCTTCGGATCTTTTTTGGCGTCATAGTTCCCGATTCCTCGTCCAACAACGAAGAAATTGAATCCGTGGAGGTGGATCGGGTGGTTCTCCGGTGAGAGCATCCCGGTATCCTGCAAAACCAGCTGTACTGTCGCGTTGTATGGAAGTCTGTACACCTTCGTCCCCTTCATCGTCCTCAGATTCGCCGGCTGCCGTTTTCCGGTGAAATTGTACCGGAACCGCGGTCTCCGGGGGAAATCCTCGGTGAAGACGCCGGAGACTCCGAGATAGTGCGCCTGGAGGAGAGCAATCTTCGGCATCACGAACGTGACGTTGTTGAAATCGGCGACGATGCGGATCCGGTTGACGCATCTGGAGCACGGATTGATCCCTAGGCTGACGGTGAAGAGCAGATCGTGGTCAACGGTTTCCGGAACCCTAGCCGGATACAGATCGGAGTTGAGGCTCCGGAGTGAATTGGTGAAGTTGTCAGCGATGTGTGTGGCGTTGCGTGGCGGAGGCGCGGTTAGGATGGCCTTGAGTGGTGGATTGCCGGCGACGGAGGAGTAGCGGACAAAGGCGGTTGCGGTGAAGTTGTCGACGGCGATGGGGGCGTCCATGAAGGGGGAAACGGTGACGAGGTATTTCCCGGCGGGGCGGTCGGTGGAGAGGATAGCATTGGTGGTTTGGCCGGGGGCGATAACGATGGTTTCTGCGTGGAAGGGTTTGACATAGGTGGCGTCGACCTCCACCACCGTGAGGTGGTGGCCGGCGACTCTGAAGAAGAGCTCTTCGTTAAGTGCAGCGTTGATGATTCGGAGCATGTATCGTTTCCCGGGCTCCACTGCTAGATTGAATTCTCCTGCCCACCAAGTGTTCGACCAAATTCTCATGAGAACGCATATGATAAGAAAAATTGCAAGTTAAACCTAATATTATACTCCATCGGTCCCTTTTTATTTTTTCTGATTTAATATGCTACATCTTTCGAGTCTGATTTTTGTATCGTTAATATCTCTAATTACATAATCCTAAAAATTATAATTTTTTGATATTATTAAAGTACTCGTTGAGACGAATCAAACAAGACCCCACCCACATGACTATATTTTTTCTTATATATTGAAAGAAATCTTAAAAATTCTCTTCAACGGTGAACAGTGTCCAAAAATCAAAGAGGAAGAAGAAAAAGGGACGAGCGAGTTAACAATATACTTTTGGAAAGGCAATTCCGAGTGGGTCCAGGATGACCATTGATGGTATGAGCATCAGAGATATTTGGAGTCATTCCAGACTTCATAGCTTCGTTGATCACAGCTTCAACATCCGATTTCCACCACTCCCCTACAATTAAAACCAACTCAATTCAATCCAAGTCATCAAACTATGAATGAATGAGCTCAATTCGGTTGTCGGAATCTCACCTAAGACGATGATCTCCTCGTTGTCAGGTCGCGGGAAAGGGTAAGGAACTCCACGCTTGGGCAAGATGACAATGGCGCCATGAACGGTTGCTCTAAGCCAGAGGATATGGGCATGCCAAAACAGAGTTCCTCTCTGGCCAGTGAGTGTGAAATTGTACATGTAGCTTTGCTTGGGCTGAATCGGACACTGGGTTATGTATGCAGGCCCATCGGCCCAGCCCGTTCGGAGTTGTCTAATCCCATGCCTAACCCATTTTAAAACAAGTTTAGTGATTACTTACTTGATTGCTAAATAATCATATTTTGTTGGGAAAAGAAAGTGAGCAGACCAGTGGATGCTGACGTTGTAGTGAACGTGGTTGACGACCTTGACAAGCACGGTATCGTCCTCCCTGGCAACAATGGTGGGGCCCGGATACTTGCCATTGACCGTTACGATGGGTTTGGTTGAACAAAGCCTTGTGGCGTTCGTCATCACCACCTAAAACTCAATACTTATTTTCATTTAATTTCATAATCATACCACTGATCACATTCATGTTTAGCTAAAACAACACCGTACATATTACATTTCAACAATTAATATTACTTTGCAAGTTTAATTAAGGGCTAATGAACTGAAGGGTGTGCCCTAATTAAGGTGTAAGACAATATCGTAAATTAAATGGTATTCAAATAAACTTATATATTGTCATGGAATTATGAATCCGATTACTCATTCCTACTGATAACATATATATTATATATATATATAATATAGACGATGGATTTATACTTACATTAAACTTGTAATGGCGAATCCGGGACTCAACGAGTGCGGTAGAGGAGAGGAGGAGGCAAACTACGGTGAACGCAGCCAACGTCGTAAGGCGTGCAAGCCTCGCCATCTACTTTACTTTAGCTTTCCGATCTGTTATGAAGAAGATAGCCACGCAGCCTGGCTTGCTTTATAAAGGATTTCCATGTATATGTCAATGTTAATGGTTAATGGTTAGGTATATCTTGAAAACATATTCGTTGCAGCTGGCCCGAAACAGATACATAAATTAAACTTTGTTTTATGTTTTAAGCTTTGTTTCTGTGGCTACTTTTTAACTTGCTACATTTCAATTACGCAATTGGTAGTAGTACGTATTTATAATATTTAACTTTATATACCCTCCATGATGGGTATATTTTAACAGTCTATAACATGAATTGGTAATTTGGGATTGAATTGGATTAAGTTCTTCAGAAATCAAGTATTATGAATACATTATTTGATCGTAGTACATGTATTCAAGATATATAGCTCACTACTAGAAAACGCATGAATAGTAACGGAATTTGTGTCGGCTGTAGCAACGGATATAGCGACGGCTAACGGTTAGCGACGGTTGTAGCGATGGATATTGATTGCATTGCTATACCCGGTGTAGCAATCTAGCGACATAAGGCAGCAACCAACCTTAGCGACGGATCTGACGTACGTCGCTGCATTCGTCGCTAATGTTGACGAATGCTTCGGCCCGTCTCAGCAACACCATAAGCAATAAATGTACATCCGTCGCTATAGCGGTTGCTATGGTCGTCGCTATTGTCGTAGCTAGAGTCGTTCTACTGTGGTTGCTATTGTCGTCGCTACTGTGGTTGCTTTCGTGGTTGATATGATTGTCGCTATTATCGTTGCTATGATCATTGCTAGAGTCGATGCTATTGTCGTTGCTATTATCGTTACTATGGTCTCTCTTAGCATTGTTATGGTCGTTGCTAGAATCGATGCTATGGGTCGTGGCTTGTGGCGTTGCTATGGTGGTTGCTAGCATCCGTTGCTATGGAAGTTGCTAAGATCGTTTCTATTGTTGTTGCTATGTTCGTTGCTATACTGCTACTATATTATTCTTTGACGTCATTGCTATCCGTATGTCATTGCTATATCCGTAGCTAGCTATTTATGGGTCGTGGCTATGGTAATCGCTAACTGGCATTGCTATTAAATCCTAAAGCTATTTCGTACCTAAAGTCATTGCTAATTTATAGGTTTAGCTACAATTATAGGTAGATATATGGCTATTTGTTATTGATTAAACATGTATATACAACACATTTATATAGTATATTATATAATTTAAGATGATAACAAAGAATTATAGTAGACGAATATTAATTAAATCTAAAACATCAAACATGACTAAACCAAATCATCAAAAGGTTTCTACAACAAACCTAAAACATAATATCCTAAAATATCAAACAAACAAAAAGTTTGAATCATACATGTCTAAGAAGACTTCTTAAACAAGTCCTTAACACTGGAGAAGAACGAAGTTTGATTTCCCAATATTTGATCAAGAGCTAGTTCCACCTTACTGTTGTTTTCTATCATCTGAGTCTGGACTTCCTCAACAGTAATGTGCATCTCCTCTACTTTATCCTCCAAGTTTGTCACTTTTTCTCCAAAGTCTTCATTCATCCTTTCTTCCAATTGTGTTAGTTTGTTGTCCATTGCCATTTTAATCTTCTCCAATTCAGTTGCCAGTCCCAACCTCATCTCATCCCTAAGAGAATCAACACTATGATGTGTAGAAACTGGTGGTTCATCATGCATACCATATGGCATTACCCCTTGAAGGATGGTTTGAGACTCGGATCCCATGCCAAATATTCTTCCTTTATACACTCCGCCAGTTACCTCGATCCACAAGAGGTTCTCTATAACACCCCCGATTTACGTCGGTAGTGCCACACGCCAGTGACCTCAGACGTTGCTGTCCGATGTCATCCAAGGCTTTAATCGGAACAATTAATCTTAAATAAACATAATAAACGACGAAAGGTTGAACAGCAGAATACATTTTTAAATGGAACTCAACCATTTTTATTAAAAGATTTCTCGTGAACCTTTTACAATAGAGTGAAATTACAGCGGAAGACTTTAAATTACACAGCGGAAGACTTTAAGAATAAACCTAATACATAGCTAGGTTATAAAGACATATTAAAGTAATACTTAACGATATTGAAATACCGGCACTTAAATCTGCGACTGCAAGTCTCTTCTTCAATTTGTTTACTTTGAGCTTCGGGGACCAACCATGCAAGGAATAAAACCCGATTGGTTAGTCTAATGAAAGACTATGCAAGGGTGAAAACATATGGTTCTAGTGATCGTAACTGTTTACTATCATTGTCCCTCGAATAACAACCGAAGGAACGATATAACCCGGAACTTTCACGGAATGATTAAAGTTTAGACATGCACTAAGAAGACTCCAAGGAATTGGGTCTTAAGGGAAACGTATGAAGAAAAGAATCCAAAAGATTGAGTCTTACGGGAAAGTATGACAAATGTTTGAGAACGTTATAATTTCACATAAGCGTTTAAAAAGACTTGACCATTTGGGTCCACGACCAACCTCACCGCGTAATGCGAATTCAGATTTGGAAGGAGAACTTACTCTAATCGAAGTCCAGGCGAGTTTCCAAGTTATACTCCTCGCCCGAGGGTATATTAATTATGTGCATAATCGCACTTATCTTATTTAATTCGAAAACGCACATTTACGTTATAAGCTTTTATCATAGAAATATATCATCTCGAGTAACTACGAAAGTTTACGATATCGAGTAACTATGAAAGTTTACGATATCGAGTAACTATAAAAGTTTACGATCTCAAGTGACTACGAAAGTTTATGATCTCGAGTGACTACGAAAGTTTATGATCTCGAGTGACTACGAAAGTTTACGATCTGGAAAGCATTTAGAGACAGGGTCCACTAATACTGAGTTATAAAGAAACGACTAATCCTCATAAGGAATTATCGTTCCTACGAATACTCGTGCTAATCTAGCATTAAAGTTTACATTTAAATCCACAACAAAACCATTACAGTCATTAACAAGTATAATAGCGTTGTTTCTAGCAATATATACAACCTACTATAATATCATATTTTAATCACATTATTTATAAAAATCTGTTCCCAAATGAAAACAACAGTTCACTCCGATTTAATTAACAATTAAAAGCAATTGATAATTAATAGAATATGGAATGATTAAGCAAGAGCGAACCGCCACTTGCCTTAGTTTAGACGAACGATTGAGCGACGACGGGTTTCTGGGTCCGGAACGGGAACGGAAATCGGATTACAGATTCCTATGACGACGACCCACAACGAGACCCTAGGTTAGACTCGACAATAAAATGATACGAATCTAAGGAAGAACGAACGAAATCGAAAGAACGAAAGTCCCGCCCGAGACCGGCATGCCCAAGGCCACGATCGCGATTGCCAGAGCAATCCGCGGTCTCGGGCATCGAGGACAGTGTCCGCGAGTGTCAAGGACAGCGGCCGCGGACGCGGCCGGCCTTGTCACTGCCGCGGTCGCGGCAGTTCATGTCCGCGGTCGCGGCCATGAACTCCGGCGTCCCCAAAACGACGAGAACTCACCGGCGATGATGCGAGAGGGCTTGGTTCGCGAGGGCTTCGACTCCAGCCTTCCTTGCACCTCCAATGCACCACTCCAAGGCTTCTACAACTCCCGGCGAGGCCTCCAGCGACACTTTGAAGATTTCCGGCGAGAGCTCGAAACTCCGGCGACTATGGAAAACGAGAGTGAGAGAGGAGATCTCAGATTTGGGTTCCCAAAACCCTCCCAAATCGACCACTATTTATAGCCAAGGAGGAGAGCTGTAACACCCCGGGCTAGAGGTGCTACAGTGCCATAGTCCCGAAGGACTATAAGGCGGTTTTTAAAAGAAAAGAAATCCAAAACTCTTCCAATTACATAAAAATTATCAACAAAATCCATGTTCAAGATTGAATCAATACTTAAACCTGTCATCCAGTTAATACATCAATTTATAACCAAAACACGGAAGCGAATACAATATTTTCAAATCTGATGCAAAACAAAATCTTTAACTGTGAAGACCAATCTGTGATCCAAAACCCGCTTGTTGCTACAAACCTGCAAAGACCAGTTGACTGGGGGACCCGATACCCCAGCCAACCGCGACACGTAAATCGAAGTTGGTCAGTCTTTTGAAAGACTGGCAAGACTCCTCAAGCCAAAACAGTTTAACACCAGAGAATTATCACAACAACCAACTCATGCCAAATAACAACATGCCACACATATATATACATATATCATAATATCAACTATACTTAATCATTCTCATACCAACCAACCAATCACACGTCAAAACACAAACACCCACTACCACATAACCAATCGATTACCCATTCTTATCCAACTCTACACTATACTAACCTCTTCAATCCAACCTCAACATCAACACAAGCACAAACGAATAGAACAATCCAATCCAACTTACTAACACAACCAACCCACCTTCGCATCAACGAACACATAAGCACCAACGAGACAATCATTACCTTATACAAATATAACGACCCAGACCAGCCATCCTTCCGGTGCCGCCTGTTCGTTAACATGGGCCGCAACCCATACACCTCAACCCAACCCATTTGACCCACACCCTCAAGATGGGAAACCAACCTTCCTAAACAATTCACACCAAGATCCAACAATCACTACCAATGGACAACAATAGCCCACAACCACCACTAACAACAATCAACAAATGACTACTAACTATAACCAACTGACAACCAAAGTCTAACACAAAACCAATAATCAAACACCCCACCAATATCCGCAAACAAACCATTAACTAAGCACACAACCAATAATCAAGCACACAACCCATAACCGAGCACACAACCACCCACACACACAATCCAACACATAACTGCCAACACACACAAGTGTCAACACACACAACCTAACACACACAACTGTCAATACACACAATCTAACACACACAACTGTCAATACACACAATCTAACACACACAACTGTCAATACACACAATCTAACACACACAACTGTCAATACACACAATTGGCAACACACACAATCCAACACCCGATCCAAACTCCGATTCTACCTCCAATCCAACCCGCCACCGGATGGGACTTTCAACCATCCAACCTAGCCTTAACCAACGGAGGTCACACCCTCACGCGGTCGGATGAGGTCACACCCTCACCCCGACTCCATAACCAACCATCACCAATCCACCAACCACCCACCATTGGATGGGACTTTCAACCATCCAACCTAGCCTTAACCAACGGAGGTCACACCCTCACCCCGGCTCCACAACCAACCATTACCAATCCACCAACAACCCACCACCTCCATCTTTCAATACAACCAATCATCCACAACTAGCTACAATCAACTACTACACCAACGTCCAATCAATCATAATACAAGGCAACAACAACCAACACATTCAACCAGGTTCAACACAAAGCCAATAATCCAGCACATATAACCAATACCAAAACACAAAATCGATATCCGCCAACAAACCAGCAACCAAACAAATAATAAATATACAACACAGAACCAATGGCAAAGCACACAACCAATATCCAATGCACGACCAATAATTATTCACACAATCAATATTCAACACGAACCCAATATCCAAGCAAACAACCAATGTCAAACAACTAAACCAATATCTATCAACAAAACCACTA
Organism: Rheum nobile; assembly: GCA_027886185.1. Classification (NCBI taxonomy): domain Eukaryota; kingdom Viridiplantae; phylum Streptophyta; class Magnoliopsida; order Caryophyllales; family Polygonaceae; genus Rheum; species Rheum nobile. The sequence goes on from WOAB01000190.1 coordinate 1,053,674, forward strand.
ATCAAGCACACAATCGATCTTCAACACAAGACAATACTAACACACACACACACACACACACATTCAACCAAGTAATTCCACAACCAATAATCCAACTTAACATACTCAAACAAGGGTAAAATTAATTACTGAACCAGAAAGGAAGCAAAAGTAATTTTATAAAAAATAACGAAGGGTTAGCAAGAATCATCTTGCCTCAAACTCGACAACCACGACCTCAGGGATCTCCAACCAACTCGAACGAACCTGGGAAAATCAATCCGAGCAAATCTCTGGCGTTAATTAACCCATACAAATCCACTACGAACAAACCCCCCAAATTCAAACCCTAATCATACCTAATTAATTAGGCCAAATCACATCCAAATTCAACCCCAAATTCCAAAATCACAAGCTGCACAATACCAACCAAAAATCAGTCCAAAATTTCCCAAAAAGTTGAAATCAAACACCCAAAATTCACGTACACATACCTCAGCCCAAAACAGAATTTATGGCTGTCCACCGCCCCCTGCAATTCATCCAAATCTCGTCGGAGGTGTCTTCGTCGCCGGGACTGGCTTCTCGTCGCCGGAAGTGCAACAGCAGCAGCGGCAGAAGGGCACAACAGCAGCAGCAACACGCGACAACAACAACAGCTGCACAGCAGAGGCGGTGGCACGGCAGCAGCTCGTGGCTCCTCGCCGAAACGAACAGCAGCGACGGCGAACCGCAACAGCGACGAACAACCGCAGCTCTCGCGGGATCTGGGTTGCTGGGTTGAGCTCACCATTCTCCGCGGCTCGCACCAGCTCGTCGCGACCCGAACCAAGGAGGGAAGGTGGCGACCGGCAGGATTCAGAGGTGGTGTCCATCGGCGGGAACGAGCAGCTCACATGGAGAAGAAGGCAAGGTCGCTCTGAACGAAGAAGACCGAAGGGGGTTTTATGCCCCAATTTCTGATTTCTTTTCCCCCTTTTGATTTTTTTAAGGGATCCAAAAATTTTATTTACCATTTTGCCATAATTATAACCTTTGGGGTATTTCAAGAGCAGCCCCTGCCCAGATCAACGGCGGCTCAGAAGATCGACGGCGACGAAGAACACGCGGCACGCATGCCGGTCTGCACATTTCCGCAGTCGCGAAAATGCTTCCGCGGTCGCGGAAATGCTTCCGCGGTCGCGGAAAATTCTAATGCCCAGCTCCTCTGGAAGCTATTTTTCCGCGGTCGCGGAATTGCTGCCATGGTCGCGGAATTGCTGCCGCGGTCGCGGAATTACCCTTTCCGCGTCTGTTTGCCCGGGAAAAGGTTTGGCGTGGGTTTAAACCCCGGAATAAATATATTTGTACCCGAACAAATATTCTAAGCCCCGAAAAATACATCGAATGTATTTTCCAACGCTCGGGGAATTTTTACAGAGATCAAACATGCTACAGAAAATCCGAACTTCGCCTAACGCGTCCCGAATAATTGACGAGGGTTTGGGAAAGTACCCAAATACCCTTACTAAAAATGAGGGGTATTACACTCTCATCTACAACAGTCCCGTTAATGGCAGCTTCTTGAGTAGCTTTCTCAAGAAAATCATTACACTTCTCCTATACGCAGAAATGTGGAGTAAATTATCAACAACCGAATTTTAAACACACAAACACATCCCAAAGAAATACAAAAGCAAATGCAAACAAGGAAAATAAAAATTAGACCAAATAAACTAAACTCTTCATTATCTCATGCTCTAAACATCAAATCAAGCAATCAAAAGACTTACTTATAAGCAATTTTTGGACAGTAACCCTACTTTTTATGTAACTTCAGTTATGCAATATTTGAATCTTGCCTTGCTTTGTATCACAAACGCATGGTAAAGAAAACATACTAAGTTTGGATACTCAAGAAATTCAACAGAACAATAGAAACATTGGCAACTAAGTTACAAACATTGCAAATCAGTTTCATACTCCATTAAGTTACACGGCCAAAAACTATGTTTAGGAAAGGAGTTTGACATACCACAATCTCCGCAGTTGCAGGCACCAAAGAACTGTCGTTCTTGCTGTAGCATCTTATAAATGTGTCCTTTATTGATGGCTCTACTCCAAGCTTAAGTTTCTGTCAAAACAATGAATTAAAGAGAGAAAATTTGAGAGAAATCTGTTAACTACTAAGATATCATCTTTGAGAGAAATCTCAATATACATATCAGGAAAGTAACAAAATAAAAACTATCAGATTTCACCATCCACTTTTATAAATTATAGTAACATATATATTCAAAATTGGGTCCTAAACTAGCATGCAAATAAAAGCAAGTCAATTCCATATATAAGAGAAAACACTTAATATAAAACCAAAAAAAAAATATACCAATCGTTTTTTGTGTTCAGATGTAATTGCAGATCCACCATGATAAGCAGGGGTTCCTTTTTCTAATGCAATTGCTTGATTCCTCTTGTTCACTGAAACTCTATGTTTGTAGTTTTCATCTGTCTCCCAGATACGCACAATTTTGTCCCATATGTCTTGTTTCATCCAAACAGGCTTCTTCTCATTTTTTTTTGCTCTCGTAGAAATTCGCCTTAGGTGGGCAACACCTACTGAATTGAAGACCATACAAATAGCCTCCTCCTGGAATCGGTTTTCATCCCATTTATGCAATCGCTGTGAATGATAAACACGCTTATATCAGTTTAAACAGATAAAAACATAAGAAATATTGACTTGACCTTTGTCATACCTTGAATGCATTCCACCAGCCTTGAAGTGTTGTATCGCAAACCTTAGACCAACAAGTATATGGTCCATCGTAATGTGAATGTACAATTTGCTTCAGCGACTCAAATGCGGGATTGGTAGGAACAAATTTTAATCTTCAAAAAAAGAGTGGTGAGTAATATAAATCAACAATACATTATTCATAATGATACATATGAAGTGTTAATTAATTAAAACTTACTTTTTCCTATCGATTGCAACTAGTATCCTTCTGTCAATTGATGGGGCGGATTCTGATATATTTGATGGTTGGTTACTCTCCTCATTGTTCCTATGCATATCTCCATTGTCTTGAGACGGTGAGGAGTATAATGGTGAAGAAGCTTCAAGAAAGGGTTGAGATCCAAGGGAGCCTAATGGATGAGAAGGCTCAAAAGTAGATGTTACTGGAGAAGATTGAGGAGGTTGAGATGAAGTTGGAGAAGGTTGAGATAAAGATGTGTGAGGATGAGGTTGAGATGGAGTTGGAGGAGGCTGAGATGGTGTTGGAGAAGGCTGAGTTTCAGTAGAAAAAGGGTGAAGAGGAGGCCGAGATGTAGTAGATAAAGAAGTCACGCGTGGTGACACCCTCCTTGGGACATTGGAAATGGGAATTCTAGGCATCTTGTTTATATAACTCCTACGAGTTCAACCAAAATCATTAATATATATATATGTTATAGCAATGAACAAGCAGATAAATTACAGGATGTGTAGGAAGCATTTGAATTTCCTATGATAACTTACATGATATGGTCAACAAATTTCCTATGATAACTTACATGCTCAACAAAATTTCCTACAGGATATGTGCTATATTTCTAAAGACACACAAAAACTAAATTAAGGGGGCGGTGGTGAACTTACCACTCGATTAACAAAGAAGTCTTTCTTATTTTTGCGAAAAGGATGGTTACTTTCCAAGAACGGTCGTGAACAATCAAACCAACAAGCCTTCTTACCATGTTCTAAGCGGAATGAATCTGTTCGCTTCATGCAATATGGACAAGCTAAATTTTCTGCAGTACTCCATCCTGACAACATAGCATAAGCAGGGAAGTCATTGATTGTCCAAAGTAAAGTTGCACGCATGACAAAGTTTTTTTTTCCTTGAGACATCATAAGTGGTTACACCAGACTCCCACAACTGATGTAACTCATCAACTAGAGGCTGCAAGCACACATCTATTAATTGTTTTGGATTTCGAGGACCAGGCACTATCAATGACAAAAATATGTATTGTCTATTCATGCACATATCTGGTGGAAGGTTGTAAGGAGTCACAATCACTGGACAACAAGAATATGCCTTTCCTGTTGTGCTAAAAGGTGCAAAGCCGTCAGTGCATAAACCTAAGCGGACGTTACGGGGCTCTGAAGCAAAATCTGGATATGTTGCATCCAACTTTTTCCATGCTTCACCATGTGACGGATGACTCATTATTCCCTCATCTGGTACATAACATGCATGCCAAGTCATAGCCTCAGCAGTAGCCTCAACTGCATATAGTCTTTGCAGTCGCGGAGTTAGAGGCAAGTATCGTAAAACTTGATGCGGAATTCCTGAATTTCGACCACCTTTACGCTCATACCTGTCATGACCGCAAAACTTGCAAGATTCTGCATCAACATCATCCTTCCAGTATAGCATACAACCATTAGGACACATGTGAATTTTCACCATAGGCAATTCTAAACTCTGAAACACTTTCTTTGTCTGGTAGTAATATTTCGGAATCTTATGACCTGAAGGCAACACCTCATCATACAACTGAACAAAACCATTAAAGAGGCCTTCAGACATGTTATGTTCACTTTTCAAACTCAGAAGCCTTGACACAAAAGACAATTGTGTATGTGTCTCACACCCTGGATACACTGGTTCGTCAACCGCTTTTAACACATTATAAAAGCGTTGGGACCACCTAGCCTCCTCTGCAGTTGGAACTGCATCCGTCATAATCTCATTATCTGGATCAAAATTCTCTATTCCCTCATCTTGAATATCGTCGGTTGGACCAGAAGCATCATTATGATCAACATTAAACCATGTTGGAGGAACAAAACTAGGACCTGCAATATCAAATACCATTCTTTGCTCTGTGTTTAATTGTCCATAAAGATCTCCTCGATTATCCCCTGATAAATGCTCCCTACTCAAAGGAGGTACAAATGGTTCGGATGGCTCACCATGTGCCGTCCACCAATAATAGTTAGGCATAAACCCACGCCGATATAAATGCTCTTCAACATCATCCTTTGGAAAAAAATTGCAATTACGACATTTGGTACATGGGCATTTTATTTTGTCCCCATCCATGAAACGAACTTGGAAAGTTGCAAACTTCAAAAAAACGTCCACTCCATTGAAAAATTCAGCTTTAATTTCTCCACGGTCATACATATCATACATCCAAGCACGATTATTATCCATTTCTTCTGCATGCACATGTGTACAAAAACATCCAAGCATACATAGAGATAAATAATCTTTGAATCTACAATACAACATGAAATTTAGATACTTGAATTTCAATCACTAACCTCACAACTTGAATAATCTTGAATCTAGACGTACGTACGTACGTACGTGGACGTGTATAGGAGATTGAATTTTGAGTTGACAACACTTAATAATATAGGTCTGAGAAATCGTGAAATTAGACATTAATCTACCGTCGTCGTAGATAATGAGTATGCAAAAAGGCGGAGCGATAATTAAAGTTAGGGTTTTATCCGGATTTTAGCGACGGACTTACCCACGGCTCTAGCGACGGATGTAGCGATGGCGGTAGCGACGGCTATAGCGATGGATGCGTTAGCGACAGAACTCGCTACGGCTGGCGCGATGGCACTTAAGTAATTAATAGATGTCATTAATATAGCAACGAAGTCTATGTCGTTGCTAAAGCCGTCGCAAATTAGCGATCACCGTAGCGACGTATAGTACAATGCACGACATGTTTGATATGACCATTGCAACAAGGGGAACATATGACGCTATGTCTGTCGCAAATAGCGACGATGATGGCATCGAAGTGGGTTCTGTTGCAAACGTTTGCGACGACAAGCGCGACATACCAATATCCGTTGCTATTAATTACGGATGTACCAACATCCTTTATTTTTGGTCGCTGATTTTGCAACGAATGTTGTTTTCCGCTGCTGCTGTCGTTGCTATATTAGCGACGGATGAAAGTCGTCGCTAACGGCCATCGCTATTTTGGCATTTTCTAGTAGTGATATAACTAACTTCATCTACGGAAGCGCAAAATTTGGAATTCATTTGTGTTCTATAAGTAACTCAAATGAGCTAGGATTATGTACAAGTTTCACTTATCTTCTATAATTGTATGGTACGGTCTGTGCTTCACATGAAAGAAGATTTAATTAACGACAAATTTTAATTCACTAAATACATCGATAGCATAAATTAGGGGCTCCGTTCAGTATATTTAACTAAAATAGGAGTTAGAGTTGAATGGGTAGATTAAATTAAAGCTAAAGGTGAAGTTAAATTTATTAGCTTAATAATTTAAAAAATATATTGGTATTCAATATTGCAAGCTGAAATGGATGAAATGTAAAATTCAGCTTGTTAATCTTCAACAATCTTGAGGATTATATTAAAAAATTAACATAATTAAGCTATACTATCTACTACAAGCTTTTTAAGCTAGATTGATATTTTTTACCTAACACTGCACCAAGTAGATTAAAAATAAAACCAATGTATGTTAATTAAAAAAAATTGTCGAATGGAGCCTTTAACATAAATCTACTTGTGATATGGACACTTGAAAATAAAAAGAACGACTTCTAGACCAAGCCGATTTAGTTTGTTCCTGATGGAAGCAGGGCCGGCCCAGAAGCATGGGCAGAAGGGGCGCCGGCCTAGGACTCAAAAATGTTAGGGGTCTAATATATTTTATATATATGTATACTACTAGTAGTGTACATATATCATAAAAGTAAATTAGTCTAGTGGTTTGTACCCCAGCTTTCAATTAAATGAACACATGTTCAATTTTCCTTGTGCCCATTCTTTCTTTCTTTTTTGACTTTACAACAAATGAGCCTAACAATACCAATTTCATTTAAAAAGGCCCACTAGGTCCACGAATTCAATACCAATTTTTTTCTCTTGGACAAAAAATGAAATAAAAGAAAAATAAGCAATTAATTAGCACATATTCCATTGAACTTAATCAGTGCATATTTCAGATTTTTCTCATATTCCAAATCTTGTATTTTGTACGTTGTATTTGTGAGGAGTACATATTCCAGATTTTTCTCATATTCCAAATCTTGCATTTTGTAAGTTGTATATGTGAAGAGCACATAATCGAGATTTTTTTTCCTATTCCATTGAACTTAAATAGCACACATTCTAGATTTTTCAATATTGCTACTATATATAATGTTGTTGTGGAGCTATATACATTGATGTTATAGCTCTCTTTTTTATTTGTTTTTATGCACTTTTTTATCGCAAATATTCAACGTTTCTGGTGTAACATACAACTTTATATTGTTTTTAAAATTAATTATATGAGATTTCAAGTAGGATGTGTTATGTTTTTTAACATATATGTTAAATAAGTAAGATATTAGGGCCCATAATTTACTTTCGCCTCGAGACCTTTGAAATGTCAAGACCGGGGCTGGATGGAAGTGTGTGCTTCACTAACAAAATTTATTTAGACCCTTATAGATAAGTAGGTAGATTTGTTCAGATTGTTATAATATGATCTCAAATGGGGCAAGAATTTATAATTTGCCAGTTACACACGAGTACGTTATAGATGCAATATATATATATAGGGGTACGCTCCGGTAAAACGGGAATTGTGGTAGAACGGAAGTACTAATCTGGAGCGTCGGATTGATGTTGATGGATGGTTGTATTAATGGGTTATAGGAGAGATATGGTAGAGCCCTAACCACCAAATCTAACCTAATAAGGATATTATTAATAAGAAAATAATTAATTTTGGTTGTTACAGGAGAGAGAAATTAAGATAATATTCTCTTTGTTAATCGATTTTGCTCCCATTCAAATATTTGAAATTTAAATGGGAAGAACATTTTAAACGTTCGTGAATATCGTTAATGTGTTCACGAATATCAATCATTTGTTAATGAATATCGTTCATGTTTGTTTGAATATCAATTTCTATTTAATAAGTGAATATTTAATATCTTAAAAATGTGAATATCATCACTTAAATCATGAATTTCACCACTTGATAATATAAATATCACACTAAGTTACATGAATATCTCAATTAATCACGTGAATATCAAATTCACTTACATGAATATCACCACTAAATTAGTGAATATCACTACCCATTTTGTGAATATCGCCCACCGTCCACCGCCCACCACCCAATTACATTAATATAGTCACCCAAGTACATGAATATCATCACCTAACTACACGAATATCACCACCCAATATCTTCGAAGCTTTGATTCATGGCGGTAAGATTTAACAATGACATTGTCGCATCGATTTTGGGTCGTATAGTCGCACGATCAATCTGAATATCAACATTATTATAATGAATATCAATAACATTATAATGAATATCAACAACATTATATTGAATATCACATCATAAATTTTGAATATCGACTATTCAACGCATGAAACCTCATGAATATGAACAACATTATAGTGAATATCACATCATACAATTTGAATATCAATTGCAAATAGTACAAACAACACCATCAACAAGCAATTTGAATACTATAATAGCGATATTCATTCCATATGTGATGATATTCATGTATTTTGTATACATAGTCATACAAGTAAGTAGTCGATATTCATAAAAATAGTGTTAATATTCAGAGTTTAATTTGCACGTGATGATTATTTAGAGTTTAGGTGAATATCACATCATAAATATCAAATACTCAACGCATGAGACCTACATCCAATATGAATATCAAAAGCATTTGTATGAATATCACATTAAACAATTTAAATATCAATATCAATTACAAATAATCGTAAACAAATCATAAATCAAAACACACCTCTTAAAAGGCATAATCAACACATTGATGCCAAAGTTGAAAACAGTTATATCAAGTAGTGTCACAGGTTCAAAAAAACGAAGAAGAAAAAAGTAGTGTCACAGGTTCAGCAGTCAACATAAAAACATTTTGCATTTCTTGCATGAAAGTTCAAATTTTTGAAGTAAACTGTCTACATGATATTGATCAGGAAAGGGAAGACTTGAGAGAATAGCAATCTCACATAATAACGGAGGTCACTTTCATTTTCATCTGAAAGATATCTAGTATGTCTTCCCAGGGACACTTCTGATGATTCATACAGTCCATCCCCAGATGCTACTGACCTGTGGCTATCACTGTAAAAAAAATAGAAGTAAAAGTAAGAAAATAAAAACTAGAAATAAAACTAAAAAAATAGAAACTACCGTCACCTTCACCTTCTCCTTGCCTCTGTTTGGGAGATGACGAGGAGCACCTGTACTCCCCAAATCCCTCCAAGTTTGGATCGATTTTGGCCACGATTAGGCAATTTTCTTCACCTCTTCCTTGTCAATTTCTGTTCAAACCTTCAAAAATCAAAATCCCTAATTTTCAAAGGGCAGAATTTCTTGCGCGACAATGGTCGGTGGTTGCTGTGGGTTCAGTGTTGGCGGGGCTTCACAGCATGATAGGTGTTATTTCATACACCTTTACTAGCAATTATTAGCATGTTTTGGAGGAGTTTATGAGTGGTTTTTAGGCTAAGTCTATGATCCAGAAGTTATGGAGAGAAGTGAAGATATCCCAGGATTTACAGCTTAGATGGAGACATGAGGATGAAGATGGAGCTGCTGAAGCATACATAGAGACGACTACCAACACTTGGTAGTAATGAAGAGCAACATAAGAAGAGAAGAGGAGCTGGAGAAGAGAGTGAGCGAGCTCACCACCCCGCGCCAGAATCACCGCGGCCCGGCGGTGACTCCCAGAGAAGACTGACGCCCCACGGTGGAGAGCCTGATGCCCCGTGGTGGCCGTGTTCAACACCTCGCGGCTAGAGACATTTATTTCCTTTTATGCATTTTCGTATGTCCTTATTTTATTATTCTGTTTCCTTTATTATTTTTATTAGTTTAACCTAGTTTTCTTAAGACTATTTAAGCCCTCTTTCTAGGTTAAGAGGAAAGACACTTAGAACAACTTCGTTTTACATCAGACATTATTTTTCCCTTAGTTTTCATTCTCGTTTGAATGGAGAACTAACTTCCCTCTGTTCTACTAGACGATTGAAGCAATATAGTTGATGTGTTTGTGAGATTTCTATTCCTTGTTCTTATCCTTATAAGTGTTGGTTTGATTCTCTTGGTTATATTGATTATTGATTTCTTGTTGTTCTTCATAGCCTGATCAACTAGGTTGAATACTTTTTATCAATTGCTAGGATTGCATCTAGGGGTTCCGAGTGCATATCTAGTGGCATACACGATTGTGCGTATAGGGGTCCCGAGCGTACAATCGTGAGTGAGAATCAGTTACATGTTAAGTAGTAAGGCGTCTTTCTATTTACATGTATCATATATCCTTGTGTGTATTGCTATTGCTTTATTGGTGGTAAAGTATACCGACAACTGTGAGAATCGGTGGTGCTTTATCATTGGCATAGTGATAAGTCTATCGACAACTGTGAGAATCGATAGTACTTAAGATCTGGGTGGGAACAATTATAAGGATAGTAAAAGAACTTGGATTTAATAGATTTCTGTGATCAAATTATATCTCTGTATTGTGGATCTCGCTCTAGTAGGACTACTTTCCCCATCATATTTTCTCAACTCAACCAAACCTGTTTGCTTTGCTTTCTCTTGATAACTAAACCCTACTTGCTTGTTACTTGTCATTCACAATTGCATACTGCATCAGATCTTCCCCGTGGGTTCGACCCTTACTTGCTTACTATACATCTGTTTAGTAGGTCTGTTAGGACTTTTTACTTTGATAAGGCTAATCAACGATACTTGTATTGCGCACTTTTAGCCCCGTCACAACAGCAGCCATGGATCTAGGCGAGTGAAGGTCGTCGGCGAGTCTGGGTAAGAGGAGGGAGAGGCAGGGGAGTCGCGGCGGCTCGCGGGCAGGTTCGGTGGTGAAAGGAACCGGGTTTGTGGGGGGTCGTCGGGGTGGGTCGGTGTTAGTGTTCGCCGGCGAGTTCGGTTGGGCGCGCTGGAGGTTGGGGTCTCTCGGATCTGGGCAGCAGTGTGGCTGCGCGGTGTAGCGACGGGACTAGGCTTGGTGGAGAACAGAAACAGGGGCGGCGGTGTGGTGGTTCGTGGTGGTGGGTCCAACAGTGGTGTGGTGAGTAGGTGGGTGTGATTCGGTGGTCAGGCAGAGGAGGGAGAGGGAGATGAGAGGAGAAGGTGAGGAGCGAAATGGAGTTCGATGCTTACATGCTGTTGTCGGCGGAATAAGTTGGTACGACGATGGCGAAGACACTGAAGAGGACGGAGATTAAGACTGGATTGAATACTGTCGGCGGCGAGACGATGAAGGAGACAAGCTTCACACGAACAGGAGTACAGGACACCATGGGAGACGACGTCGGAGGTTGAAGACGTCTTGGACTGGAATGAGAAAGAGAGAGAGTAACTATGAGAGATCGTATGAATGTAAAAAAGGAATGTGAATATCTCCGGAAATCGGGTAAAAAAATCCCTGAAATCACGTTTAGGAATGAATTAGCTATGCATGATTTCACCATAGCAATTTGCACCCATTTTGTTTCAATCTAGGCCGTTCCATCTTTCCTAATCCAATGGTCCTTGATTGTACTTCCGTTTTACCCTAAGAAGTCATTTCACCAGATCCAAGTCCTATATATATATATATATATATATTAGGAGAAGCTTCACATAAGGACAATATATTAGGAGAGAACTAAGAAATAACCTGGACCGTTGATTAGCAACCAATAGGACGGCTGTGATAAAAGCGCTTACCACGCTTCTTCTGAATTCCCCTTTCAGGATTCAAAAGCTTCCTACCGCATCCGAGCTGCTCATTTGATCCTTGGGAAAAATGGTAAGAGAGATGTGTTCCTCCTATATTGTTTCCGTTGAATCGTTTTCTTTTTCATGAATAGGCCATTTTTCGTGTCGTCACGTTCTTTTTCTTGTTCAATTTGGGCATTGTTGTCAACCTTGAATTTGGGTAGATTGGGGGTAATTTTATGTTTTTGATCGACTGAAGCGAAGAAGAAGGCTAATTATGTTAAGTCAAATCGATAAGAATTGCGAGGAGAAGTTATGTTCAGTGTAATGTTTTGTCATTTAGGATGCTAGGGTTTTGTATTTGCCTCAAATCCTTATCGGAGAAAATGGATGAGTGGTGGTAAGAGGTGAGGATTTTGGGACTGGAGATCTACGAGCAGGGATCCAGAGAGGGAAGATGAGGAGTGTCGTGAAGCTGGACGTGCATTTGGTTGAGAGGGTTGCGGAGCTGGGGGCTGTTGGGCTGCCTCTCCGGGTGCTGTACTACCCTCACCTTGCTACTCCAGAGTTTGTGGTTGCAACGGCTCGTGTTGAGGTTGCAATGAGGACTCCTCACATGGAAGGACTCCAATTCATAATAAATTGATTGGGCTGCCTTTCCATGAACTGTCATTTAAGTATCCTTGAACGTTTGTACTGATGTCATTGAACATGGATGTAAAAGGCTGGAAACAGTTGAGAGAAAAAGTCCATGAATTGTCATTTAAGTATCATTGAATGTTTGTACTGATGTCCTTGAACATGGATGTAAAAGGCTGAAAACAGTTGAGAGAAAAAGTCCATGAACTGTCATTTAAGTATCCTTGAACGTTTGTACTGATGTCCTTGAACATGGATGTAAAAGGCTGGAAATAGTTGAGAGAAAAAAACCATGAACTGTCATTTAAGTATCCTTGAACGTTTGTACTTATGTCCTTGAACATGGATGTAAAAGGCTGGAAACAGTTGAGAGAAAAAGTCCACGAACTGTCATTTAAGTATCCTTGAACGTTTGTACTGATGTCCTTGAACATGGATGTAAAAGGCTGGAAACAGTTGAGAGAAAAAGTTCATGAACTGTCATTTAAGTATCCTTGAACGTTTGTACTGATGTCCTTGAACATGGATGTAAAAGACTGGAAACAGTTGAAAGAAAAAATCTATGAACTGTCATTTAAGTATCCTTGAACGTTTGTACTGATATTCTTGAACATGAATGTAAAAGGCTGGAAACAATTGAGAGAAAAAGTCCATGAACTGTCATTTAAGTATCCTTGAACGTTTGTACTGATGTCCTCCGTACAAACACGCGCTGGCTTTTTTTTTTTAGTTTACACGCGCGCCTATCAGCCTCTACCAGCTAGCTTACGTGGATGGCTGTGATTTGTTCATAGTTCTATCTTAGAGAATGGTTCTCACACAAGAACCACACCCTATATATTATCTATCACGTACGAGTAAAACAGTGATCAATCCGATACAGATTGAATTTAGACCATATATACAAACAAATTTTGCAGCTTCCACAAATGTTTTCATACTTGTTCCTATAATCATATTCTTTCGCTAAACAGACTGATAAGTTACGTAATTGATGTGATGACGTATATATACACAAAACCAGCTGGTTCGTTGCTATTAATTTTGAGGTGTGGTTGTGGAGGGGTGGGAGAATCTTTGGAATTAAGTCTAAGCTAAGTCAGATAAAATGGAGCAGGTTAGAGTTTAACGGATCCCCATCTAACATCAAACAAACCCAAATAATATACCTAGACATATATGCGTACATATTTATTTTATTTTGGTCTATAGAAAGATATTAAACCATTACTATAACGAAGGAAGGACTGGAGTCTGGAGATCCAAATTCGTATAACCTCGTAGAATGTCATATTTGTCAACGAAGATATTCCAAGACTTGACAATAATCAATATGCTTACATATTAATTTAGTTAGTGAACAAAGTCATACTTTTATGAGATATGGCTCAAATCAATGTTAATTAGTTAATCTCGTGGATATGTATATAATATATATGGGAAGTGGTTTTCGTGAGAATAATTGTTTTTGTGAGAACAGTCCTTCATCGTCTGATCATATGTTTTATGTGGTCCAGATTTAATCTCACTTTAATTTGCACGGGCATGAATGCATGATGTATTGGATTGGAGAGAGAACAACGTTGCTTTCCTCTCTAATCTTACACGCTTTTCCATTTTTTAAATGGGGGATAATTTAACTTCATTTTTTTACGGAAAAACTAAAAACACTCGAAAGATTGTCTATATCGACGCTAGTTTACACGTTTAAGATAAGTGTGTGATTTTACACACTTAAGGTAAGCGTACAGGGATATTGTGGGTATTTTGAAAATATATCTCACGGCTCTTACACGCTTACCTTAAGCGTGTGCTTACACGCCTAACTTAAACGTGTAGGTTTTTTTTTTTTGCAAGTTTTAAAGCACACGCTTAGCTTAGGCGTACAATACTAAAAACAATTTTTTCCAAAATTGCATTTTTTTTTCCGATAATCATGTAGAGAATTTCAATACGAGTCCGTATATATAAAATTCGTTCAAAACGGACATCGTTTGCCCCTCCAAAAGCCCAAAAAACGAAGCCTTCAACCAGTGCGCATAGCTTCTTCTTCCTCCTCCTTTGAACAGCAGCCCATCCGTAAGCTTTTATAAGCTTCAATGGAGGGTTTGACAAATTTCTTGGATCCGATTGAAGCCATTAACTATTGGGCATTTAAGAGGACCTTATCATACACGTAATTTCACATTTAATCGGATTGAATGTCGATTAAAATCGTAGAATTTTATCCCCAAAGCCACCGTGTCGTCCAAGGGGCCGATTTGAACAAATCCAAAATTGGATCAAATCGTCTTCAATTGGAGGGCATGAACCATAGAGCCTTGTTGAAGGTATCCTAAGATTCAAAATGCCTATAAAATCCCCTTCAATCTTTGCCCCAATGCATCCAATTTCGAAATCAAAATTCATAACCCTAAATTCCGTTACCGGTTGTTCTTGACCGAAATTCGAGCACATGGAAGCTTTATTCTTGCAATTGTTGGTACTACTAGCCTTGAAAATTGATACTCTTTCAAAGCCCTCTCTTTACATCGCCGAAAAAAGACCACTTCCATTCAATTTGGAGTTTTTCCGACAAGGTGTCAAAAAGGTATTCCGGCGGGATTGAATTTGTGCCCATTTTGCGATTTTTGGGGTATTTTTGATTTGTTTTGTCTTAATCTTGGTTAAATTAATTAATCTAGATTAGTGAAAAATACTTTAGGATCAATTTGGTGCCCGGCATATAATATGTAAGTAATAAGTTTATAATATTTAACCATAATGTGTAACTATAGTATGTAAGTAATAAGTTCATAATATTTAACTATAATACATAGTATATAAGTAATAAATTCATAAATATTTAACCATAATGTTTAACTATAGTATATAAGTAATAAGTACGTAATACTTATAACTAATATATTTTGTAATACTTAACTATAATACATAACTATAGTATATAAGTAATAAGTTCATAATACTTAACCATAATGTGTAACTAAAGTATATAAGTAATAAGTTCGTAATACTTAATTATAACGAAATACTATAGTAAATAAGTGTAACTATATGAAATTTCATGAAATACTATACTATATAAGTCTAAGTATACTAGATTTAATGAAATACTATAGTACATAAGTGTAACTATATGAAATTTAATGAAATACTATAGTATATAAGTCTAAGTATACTAGATTTAATGAAATACTATAGTATATAAGTATAAGTATACTATATTTAATGAAATACTATAGTATATAAGTGTAACTATATGAAATATAATAAAATACTATAATATATAAGTATAACTATATGAGATTTAATGAATTACAATAGTACATAAGTGTAACTATATGAAATATAATGAAATACTATATAGTATATAAGTGTAACTATATGAAATATAATAAAATACTATAGTATATAAGTCTAAGTATACTAGATTCAATGAAATACTATAGTACATAAGTGTAACTATATGAAATTTAATGAAATACTATAATATATAAGTCTAAGTATACTAGATTTAATGAAATACTATAGTATATAAGTGTAACTATAGTATTTCATTAAATTTCGTATAGTTACACTTATGTACTATTGTAATTCATTATATTTCATATAGTTACACTTATGTACTATTGTAATTCATTAAATCTCATATAGTTACACTTATGTACTATAGTATTTCATTAAATTTCGTATAGTTACACTTATATACTATAGTATTTCATTATATTTCGTATAGTTACACTTATGTACCATTGTATTTCATTATATTTCATATAGTTACACTTATGTACTATAGTATTTCATTACATTTCATATAGTTACACTTATATAGTATAGTATTTCATTAAATCTAGTATAGTTAAACTTATATATTATAGTATTTTATTATATTTCATATAGTTACACTTATATAGTATAGTATTTCATTAAATCTAGTATACTTAAACTTATATATTATAGTATTTTATTATATTTTAAATAGTTATACTTATATACTATAGTATTTCATTAAATCTAGTATACTTAGACTTATATACTATAGTATTTCATTAAATTTCATATAGTTACACTTATGTACTACAGTATTTCATTAAATCTAGTATACTTAGACTTATATACTATAGTATTTTATTATATTTCATATAGTTACACTTATATACTATAGTATTTCATTAAATTTCATATGGTTACACTTATGTACTATAGTATTTCAGTAAGTCTAGTATACTTAGACTTATATAATATAGTATTTCATTATATTTCATATAGTTACACGTATATACTATAGTATTTCATTAAATTTCGTATAGTTACACTTATGTACTATTGTAATTCATTAAATCTCATATAGTTACACTTATGTACTATAGTATTTCATTAAATTTCGTATAGTTATACTTATATACTATAGTATTTCATTATATTTCATATAATTACACTTATGTACCATTGTATTTCATTATATTTCATATAGTTACACTTATGTACTATAGTATTTCATTAAATCTAGTATACTTAGACTTATATACTATAGTATTTCATTATAAGTGTAACTATATGAAATATTTTTCACTAATCTAGATTAATTAATTTAACCAAGATTAAGACAAAACAAATCAAAAATACCCAAAAATCGCAAAATGGGCACAAATTCAATCCCGCTGGAATACCTTCTTGACACCTCGTCGGAAAAACTCCAAATTGAATGGAAGTGGTCTTTTTCCGGCGATGTAAAGAGAGGGCTTTGAAAGAGTATCAATTTTCAAGGCTAGTAGTACCAACAATTGCAAGAATAAAGCTTTCATGTGCTCGAATTTCGGTCAAGAACAACCGGTAACGGAATTTAGGGTTCATGAGTTTTGACTTCGAAATTGGATGCATTGGGACAACGATTGAAGGGGATTTTATAGGCATTTTGAATCTTAGGATATCCTCAACAAGGCCCTATGGCTCATGCCCTCCAATTGAAGACGATTTGATCCAATTTTGGATTTGTTCAAATCGGCCCCTTGGACGACACGGTGACTTTGGGGATAAAATTCTACGATTTTAATGGACATTGAATCCGATTAAATATGGAATTACGTGTATGATAAGGTCCTCTTAAATGCCCAATAGTTAATGGATTCAATCGGATCCAAGAAATTTTCCAAATCCTCCATTGAAGCTTATAAAAGCTTACGGATGGGCTGTTGTTCAAAGGAGGAGGAAAAAGAAGCTATTCGCACGGGTTGAAGGCTTCATTTTTGGGGGTTTTGGAGGGGCAAACGATGTCCGTTTTGGACAAATTTTATATGTATGTACTCGTATTGAAATTCTCTACATGATTATGGGAAAAAAATGCAATTTTGGAAAAAAAATTAGTATTGTACGCCTAAGCTAAGTGTGTGCTTTAAAACTTGAAAAAAAAAACCCTACACGCTTAAGTTAGGCGTGTAGGCATACGCTTAAGGTAAGTGTGTAAGAGTTGTGAGCTGTATTTTCAAAATACCCACAATACCCCTGCACGCTTACCTTAAGCGTGTAAAACCACACGCTTATCTTAAGTGTGTAAAATAGCGTCGATATAGACAATATTTCGCGTGTATTTAGCCATTGCCAGAAAGGTCTGCTTATATGCACACAAAATATTATCTAAATATACACTATTTCGTGCGCTTAAGTTATAAGTACACGCCGGTGCGCTTAACTTACTAGTACAAGGGGCAAAATCGGAAAAAAAGGAAAAAAGCTCAGCTCAAGTTGTGCGCTTAACTTAAACGCAAAAAAAAAAATGTACTGCTAATATAGACGCACAGAGAAAAAAAAATCGTTAACATTAGCAGTACAACTATATGATATAACCAAATTGGATATAACTATAAGGATATAACCTAATCGGATATAACCAATTAGGTTATATCTTATGGTTATATTCTATAGTTATATACTATGGTTATATCATATATTATATTTTATAGTTATATACTATTGTTATATCCTATAGTTATATACTATGATTATATCCAATTTGGTTATATCATATCGTTATATCCTTTAGTTGTATACTATGGTTATATTCTATAGTTATATACTATGGTTATATCATATAGTATATATATAATATGGTTATATCATATAGTATATATATACTATGGTTATATCATATAGTATATATATATATACTATGGTTATATCATATAGTATATATATATTATGGTTATATCATATAGTTATATACTATGGTTATAATCATAGTATATAACTATAAAATATAATATGATATAACCAAATTGGATATAACTATAAGGATATATATAACCAAATTGGATATAACTATAAGATACAATCATAGTATATAAGTATATGATATAGCCATAGTATATAACTATAGGATGTAATATAGGATATAACCATAGTATATAACGATGATATAACCAAATTGGATATAACCATAGTATATAACTATAGAATATAATATAGGATATAAACATAGTATATAACTATAGAATATAACCATAAGATATAACCAAATTGGATATAACTACAAGATATAATCATAGTATATAACTATATGATATAAACATAATATATAACTCTAGAATATAACCATAAGATATAACCAAATTGGATATAACTATAAGATATAATCATAGTATATAATTATATGATATAACCATAGTATATAACTATGGGATGTAATATAGGATATAATCATAGTATATAACGATATGATATAACCAAATTGGATATAACTGTAGTATATAACTATAGAATATAACTATAGGATATAACTATAATATATAACTATAGAATGTAATATAGGATATAAACATATATAGTATATAACTATAGAATATAACCATAAGATATAACCAAATTGGATATAACTATAAGATATAATCATAGTATATCACTATATGATATAACCATAGTATATGACTATAAAATATAATATATGATATAACCATAGTATATAATATAGAATATAACCATAAGATATAACCATAGTATATACTATGATTATATATTATAGTTATATCCAATTTGGTTATATTCTATAGTTATATACTATGGTTGTATCATATATCTTATAGCTATATAACTATATGATATAACCAAATTGGATATAACTATAAGGATATATATATAACCCAATTGGATATAACTATAAGATATAATCATAGGATATAACTATATGATATAACCATAGTATAATTTTATAGTTATATACTATGGTTATAATTTTATAGTTATATTCCATTGTTATATACTATGGTTATATCCTATATTATATTCTATAGCTATATACTATGGTTATATCATATAGTTATATACTATGATGATATCTTATAGTTATATCCAATTTAGTTATATATTATGGTTATATTCTATAGTTATATACTATGGTCATATCCTTTAGTTATATCCAATTTGATTATATCTTATGGTTATATCCTATAGTTATATACTATGGTTATATCCTTTAGTTATATACTATGGTTATATCTTTTAGTTATATACTATGGTTATATCCTATAGTTATATATTATGGTTATATCTTATAGTTATATCCAATTTGGTTATATATTATGGTTATATTCTATAGTTATATACTATGATTATATCATATAGTTATATACTATGATTATATTTTATAGTTATATCCAATTTGGTTATATCTTATGGTTATATTCTATAGTTATATATTACGGTTATATCATATATTATATTCTATATATACTATAGTTATATCATATAGTTATATACTATGATTATATTTTATAGTTATATCCAATTTGGTTCGATTTCTAGCTTCATTTTTTTTCTTTTATTAAGATGAATATGCATATTTAATGCTGGTCACCAATGTATGATCGTACCGTTGTATATGCACATGTGGATGGGTATAGCCTTTGAAGTTAATTAAAGTTTTTGTCAACTCATACTTTTACAAATTAGTACAAAAAAATACCATTAAACACTAGGCCAAACGTTGTTAATAAATCGAAAACCTGAAGCTCTGCACAATATGCTATCACTGTTGCGAGACTAAATTCAGCAGTGCGTTCAAATTTGCTTTGTTAATCTAGAAAAATCCATACTGGTGAAGTGATCAATATAAAACCTATTTCTTAATCAAATCCTATCAGTACTTTTACAAATGTTATTATTAAAATCCTAGGAATATCAAGACATTTCATTAGACTTGATTCGCTCATACGTCAACAATTCATATAAATTTATTAACATTTATTTAGAAACTTGTTTCGCAATCACAAACATTTCAAGTTTAATTGACTTGTATTTAAACTGGTGGAATTTGAAAAATTGTACTTTAGTTACCGTTTAAATATAACCACCTTAACAACTTATTAGGTGATTAAACAAAAAATAGAAGATTGTAAAATGGATGATTAAATGGAGGTAGAATTGTAGAAAGATCAAAATCATGAGTTTGGTCATTTGGATACTAGTAAGGGAAGTGCCGGAAAACAAAGTAGTTGGATCAACTACCGAAAAGAATTTTATACTGGACTTCAATGGCTTGTTGGAGATGGAAAAGTTATCAATTTCTAAAAGGATAACTTGTACGTCATATTTTGACGTACAAGTTTGTCGTGTATATAGCAACGGTCTAATTTAACCGTATAAATTATCATTGACCCATTACTTTTCATTACTACTGAGAGGAAATGGAACATACCAAAACTAGAGGAAATTTTAAATTCAAGTAGTGTCAGAATAATTAGAGACATCCCAATCCCTCAACACCCCATTCTAGACAGATTATACTAGACTCACAATAAAAATGGTTGGGTTTCAACTAAATCTGATTTTCAACTAATTACAAAACAACAATCTCCTACCAATGATAATTTCTCCTGGATCTGGAGGTTGAATACCTATCCAAAAATTCAAAACTTTCTCTGAAAAATTTGTCATGATGGACTGCCCAATAAACTCAAATTAGCCCAAAAACATGTTTCGGTTCCACTGGAATATGACTCTTGTAAACACCCTACGGAAGATCTCATATACTTTTTGTTTTGTTGCCCCTTCACTCTACAACAAATTTAAAAACAAAGCAGCTTTATTGCCCATTTGATTCATGGCATAGATACCAATAATAAAAAACCCTAAGGATATACTAACTGATATACAAACAAAACTTTCCAAAGAAGAATTTATCTATCTCTGTACCACTTGGTGGGGAATATGGATTTAATTTATAGAAATCAAGTTATCTTTAATACAAATCCTATCGAAAAAATAAAAGACCTTCCACAATTTATCTCACCCCTCTTAAAAAATTGGAGAAATACCATTGTAATAGACCGGGATAATTATGTTCAACCAAAAAATAACCCTCACCAAGTAAGGAAAACAAGATTCCTTAGATGGGAAAGACCAAACCCAAACTTTGTTAAAATCAATTTTGAAGGTTCCAAACAACCTAATAGCGATGCGGGTTGTGGTTACATCATTAGAGATGAAAAGGCTGAGATAATTAATATGAACTCTTTCCGTTGTGGATCCAACAATATCCTTATGGCTGAAACCTTGGCCCTACAACAGAGCATTAAACATTCAAAAAACCTTAATATATCAAAAATTCAAATTGAATGTGACAATCTCTGCTTTATTAACTCAATCAAAGACTTATGGGATTGTCTTTGGGAAATTGAAATGATTGTTGCGGATATTCTTCTTGACCTTCAGTTCTTCCAAGAAGTCCATTGTAGACACATTTTTTAGAGAGGTGAATCGTTCTGCTGACAAAATTGATAAACTCGGCTTTTCACCAACTGTGTCTACCCTAAATCTCGATATAGAACTTCAGATTCTCATCCGCAAGAATGCTCTAGACTGGTCTTTGCATAGAAAATAAGACTAGTCTAATTTTTTCCTCATAAAAAAAAAACTAAGGGATTGTTTTTTATAAAAAAAATTACCCCAATTTGATTGCATGTATAACCACCAGACCAACCCGCATCCAAATGAACCAAATTTCATCAGTAGTTAGTATACTTTGAAGCTATTATCAATCCAAATTAGAAAAGATGCTCTTTTAAACGTAAAGCGAAAAGCTAGCAGGAAATCAATCAAAACACAGTTTGAAGTCAACACATATAAGATTTGGTACAACTTATTAGGTGTTTAAATCCTACATCCTAGAATATAGATTTGAAAAAGATTATCAAAATCTATTCAATTCTTAATAAATTATAGGATTTATATTTTTTAATTTAGGATATACTAATGTAGTACCCGTGTCTTACACATGATTTGATTATTTTTTCTTACATTTAAAAAATAGTTTAGAAAAATTATATATTCAATTGATATTGAAATATGTAGGTAGTAACGGCTATAGAAGTATATGAAATCTAATATAAAAAAGGACTAATCGAATACAAAATATTGAAGAGATTAACAAAATACATTATCGAAAGAGAGGCAGAACTCTCCATAACTTTATTAATAATAAAAATTGGCTAAGTAGTTTTGAAACGGGGATAGCCACATCCCTAACATCAATACTACTAAAACGATAAAGCAAATCAAAATGTTCATCTAATACATAAAAATGAAACCCTAAACATAAAATCTTGTAAGATGTTCAAAATTGCTACAAATTATGAAAAACTTCCTTGTATACTACATTGGTTGTAGTATTATATCTTTTTTTATTTTTGTCGCATATCAAAATCTTCAAACCTTTCGTGTTAGTAACTCTTGATGATGCAACATAAAACTGACCATGAGTGAAAACAGGGCATCAAAGATACAAACTAACATTTGCAAGAGATTGACTCTAGCTCTTGTTTATCGTCATAACAAAACATACACTCAAGGGAAATTTTCTTCGTTGAAACATGAACGGGTATAAAGTGTTTGATGGTGACATGAGCATGCGAGGAATCAAAACTATATGTCCAATATTGTTGCCTGAAACAATTTTTCCTTGTAAGACATGACTTTCAAGTTGTGTGGTTATCAATCTTGTCTTATTGCATAAACCTGAAGACTGGTCAATATTTCGAAGCAACATAATAGGGACCACAACCTTAAGATTCAGTACATGATTTGGGACACCAAAACATCTAATATTGTTCAAGTAGTCAGACGTATAAACACTTGCATCGTTGTCTGCAATAAAACATGTATTGCAAAGGCTATCCGAACTGAGATAGATTTTCTCATCACCATGTAACAAAGACAATATATAGTCATTAACTCTATTTACCTCTTCATGTTTTGGTGCGAGAATTGCTCGTTCTTCAAAGTATTTCGGAGACAACTGATTGTCCAAATGAGAGGGATAAACAGAGTTAATAATTGTTGGAATCAGATCTAAGTCATAATCTTTCACCAATAGTTCATTAGGAATTTGTATTTGTGCTTCTCCATCATTGTCATCACCTGCAGTACCATCTCTGATGCTTAATACCCATTTAGAAAATTCATTTGCTTCTTGGATATCGTAATCAGATGTACCTTGTTGAATCCTCATCTTTTTTTGTCAAATTAAGAACTTTGCAATATTCCCACAAATAAGAGAAATTAATGGTGGCGGAAATAATATCTTACATGCTTCCTTTTGTGATAATGGGTAGGATTGGCCTAAAGTCTCCACCAAATACTATGACTTTCCCTTCAAAAGGTTGTACTGAACTAATGAGATTTGTAGCCCGTAAAATATCTCTTAATGTCATGTCTAATGGTTCAAAACATAATCTATTCGTCATCGGCGCTTCATCACAGATAATAAGTTTGGCAGCACAAATCAATTCAGATAGTTCCGTACCTGAACTTAAGTTGTAAAGTTAACAAAACCTTAATTTGTGAAGATGATCAAACCATATTAAATACGACCAATAAGTAGTTTAAAAATAATATTAATAACGATAAATTACATTTAACAAATACGTTGTGAAGATTAGGCCCATATGAAATTTGGTTTACAAATGTGAAGATTAGGCCCATATGAATTTTTTTTATATTGAATTTTAAAAAAAGAAAAGAGAAATGTCATGTGACAAAAGGAATAGGAGAATGTCACGTGGCATAAGGAGGGGTGGGCTTAATAGGGAGATGCCATATGACATAGAGGAGTTTTGATTTAGTAGATATATAGTAAATTATGCGCGCGCGAAGGAAACTATACAAACGTGACCTTTTCTATAACTTTGATAAAATCAGCTATAGTTTTTGAATTATTTGCATGACTTTAAAGCAAATGTGGAACCTTACAATTAAAAACATGAAAAATCATTTCAAACTAATTATCATTATATTTGAACATGGTTTGTACCATTTTTCTTTTTAGAATTGGTTGGTATCATGTCCAACATGTTAATTAATTAGAACCAACGAAATGAAGTCTTGAAAAATTGTATGTACTGGTTTTTTAGTTACCTACTTTGATTATTCATTTTATGGAAGTTAGCTTTGAGTTATATATGTTCCCGTTTTATAAACGATCTAATCCATTCTGATCATCATTCGAAGAGGATATAATATTTATATATAAAATTATTTTTTCCGAAATGTTATAATACCTTTATAGAAATATATTTTCATGGTAACTAAATTGAAATATTATCAATTGCATTTGAAAATATAGTTGATAATCCCTCATTAAACTGCCTTTATCGTTTAGTGTTTTTAATTATGGAAATAGGATAATATATATATGTTATATGCTTTTGATTGACATGTTTAGTTTTGGAAATAGAATAATCTTATATATAATTATTATATTAAATTTTGACAAAAATGATTTTTACAGATCATTCTTGTGATTGACATGTTTAGTTTAGAAAATAGAAGAATCTGATATATATTTATTATATTGAATTTAAAAAACAAAAAATTGAGAAAATGCCATGTGACAAAAAAAATAAGAGAATGTCATGTGATATAAGGAGGGGGTAAGCTTAATAGGGGATGCCATGTGGCATAGAGAAATTTTGATTTAGTAGATATATTGTAGATTAGTAACTAAATAAGTAAATAGTTAACATAAAATGAAGGATAAACAAAAGTTGTATAACCTATGTAGAGAGAAGAAGAGGCTTTTGTAGAGAAATATAATAAGGCTTTCGAAAGAGGGTGATATAAGTGTGTATATATATATGGTTTGAATAAATAGATTAAAATAGTTTTAAAGAAAACAAAAGATATCAATTAACATCGTGCAATTTTATATTATATGTCAGCGAATCGATTAGATTACCGTAAATTAGATCAACAACTCTAAAAGCTTTGAGATTAAATTTTGTTGTGGATTAATATATCTATAATTAAACCACAACGTACGATAGCTAGATTAATGTATTATGGTTCATTGGTTTAGGAGATAGAGACTTTGTTGAAGTTAAATTTATCTCAAGTGAAATATGTTAAATTTATTATGTAACTAAATTATCTTTAAAAAATTATATTTCTTGAATACAAACAATATGCAAACATAATATTCAATATGCATACAAACTGATTTCAGGTCAAGCATCAAATATTATCTAATTTAACATAATTATACTTCTAATACAAGTCTATACATTTTTAAATTCTCTTTTAAAAATTATACTAAAAAGATATGAATACAAATTTCTTGCACACAAACAATATGCACTATGCAAATATATTATTCTGTATGCATAAAAACGGATTTCATGTCAAGCATCTAATATTATTAATTTAACATAAATATACTTTAAATATAAATCTATACGTTTTAAAATTATATTTTAAAAATTATACTAAAGAGATATGAACATTACATAGATTGAAATTGATATTCGAGTATTTAATATTTATTATCTAACTAAATTATCTTTTAAAAATTATTTTAAGCGGAGAAACATATAATCCATTGAAAAATAATTTTATTAATATTAATCTTTAGATAGGATACGTTTTTTTTTTCCCATAAGATATTTTTTGTCAAAGAAGTATATAAAAAAATCTTATCAATAAGAAAAAAAAATATAATGCATATTCAAGCATTGACAACACATTTCCCATGTGCATTTTTTTAAAAAACAGTATTCCATGTGCATAAGATAACGGATGTGTAATATATAGTGTCCATTAAACAAATAGACTGAAAAAATATCATGAATTTCTTTTTTTTTTTTTAAAAACAATAACATATTTTTATTAAAATATGTTATAAATTAAGAGAAAAGAGAGGTAACTAAAGATTAGATAGAATCTTGGCAATTTTTTTAATGGTAATTTTTTGTGGTTATAGCTTATAGGATTGGATTGGTAATAAAAAAAAGGGAAATTCCGTGTGGTGCCAACGAAATTTTACTTTTTCCGTGCGGTACACACATGTTTAAACTTTTCCGCAAAATAACCACAAGCTTTCAGCAAGTTCATTTTGTAACCTAAAGTAATTTTTCATCAATTTGCCGTTAACTACTTGTACGGTGTGGTGCTTTTGGCTAGGTTGAAAAGTCAAAATTTAGGTTTAATTATAATGGAATAATCCAAGTATTATAACACTTAAACACAAATATTTTTTACCATCTAATAGAAAGCCATTTTTGATAATTATTTTTTAAATAATTAATACAACTCCCAGTTCATTTTTTGTACCTAAAAATATATATACAAATATTGCTAAGTTTACGCTTGATACATACAACATTTTGACCCCTTTTTTAGTTGAGTGACGAGCTCAACACATTTTTTCTTAAGTTAATCATTGTTTGTTTGTATATGATTAGTAACATATGCCCAAATTAAATTAAGAAAACTACATATATTACTTTCAAATAGAGATAGTATCTACCACAATCATAGCAAAATATAAATATAAACAATTCATGGGCTAATAGCTACCCAGTAGCCTAAATATCCACAAAATCATGTGACTAAACACACAAAATAGCCTAGTCTTCTTCAAGCCTCCAGTTAAATCATCTAAACCAGCATACCATGTATCTGGCTAGATGATAGTTGATCAAACAATCAAAAAGATACCACAAGGCCGACTGTTCTAGCCACAATGCATGTTTGAATATACCAAAAAAAGTCAAGTGTAAAATTTTAGTAATAGAGGCATGAGTTGTTCTGTGTCAGATGGATGGATTGTAGGAAATCAAGATGTTGAAGCCATTTCTCCAACATTTAAAGAGGAATATTGAGATGATGTAAAATCTTGCAAGTCTTGAGCATCATGTCCAAGATTTTTTTGCCCTTTTCCTCTTCTATGTTGCTGAACATTCATCCCTCTATGCCCCTAACCTCACGTGCAGTAGGTCCTCCCTTACAAGTCCTAGTATTATGGCCAAACGCCTGCAAATGTGATATAAAACAAGAGAATTCCATATTAGAAGCTGTTATATTACTTACAGTAAGTCTAATTGCATGTTAATGGCTTATACCTTGCAATTTTTACACTGAACTGTTCTCGATCTCTCACCCTTCCTTTTTTCCCCATCTTCTCTTCTTCTATTCCTACATGGCCTCCCTATACTCCTTTTCATGGTTGGAGGTTGAATTTGAGGCAAGTCAAAGAATGGCCATTGCTCGGCATCAGGAATGGGGTTAAAATTCAAGGCATAAGCTTGCTTGTAAGTTCGGACAGAATAACATGGTGAGACATAAGCATGTGGTGACCCTCCCGAGTGAATAATAGCTTTAACTGCATGCTTGCAAGGGATCCCACTAATTTGCCATTGTCCACAAGCACATGTTCTGGTCGTCAAGCTCACAGGTAGGTACGAATATCCATCCTGAACTTCAAATTCTCTAGGAGAAGCCATGTGTGCCTTGTATTGCATCAAACCCAAATAAATATATACTTTACCAAATTTATTAACACGGAAATTAATTTGACAAAAAAATACCTTGCAAGTCCTAGAATCTTTTATATGAACCTTCAATAACTTTGCTACATTGGGAGTGATTCCATTTGCATCCCAACTCTCTGCTTTTTGTTGTCTAGTTGCATGCCTTACCATGCACACTCTTCTAATTCCTACAGTATCGAATTACTTATTTAGTCAATGCATTACTAATAATACAATAATAACCACTAAGTACATGAATTCCATTTGGAATATAATTATTTACCTTCAAGAAGTGTTAGAACCGGACTACACCTATTAACTCCTAAAGTAGCATTGAAACTCTCCACAAAATTACTTTTATTTTCATCAGAGCAAAGTGATGGGTTAAATTTGTGTCTTGTCCAGCATTCCTTATCACCCAAATCACTGAACCATTTTACTGCACCTAGCCCTGCATAATAACATAATAATTAATATATAAAAAAACCACCATATACATGAATATTGAATTTGTAAGCATGTAAATTGAAACCTACTTCCTTCTGTAATCTCTCGATGGCCTTGTTGAATGTGTGCTCTGAATAAGCATTGCAAACTCGCCAAAACAGCCTATGCATTAGTGGCCCTGGGTAATACTTTTTAAAATTGCTGCACAAATGTCTACAACAAAAACGTCTTGAAACACTTGGCCATACATCTTGAAGGGCTGGCTCAACTCCCTACATTAGAATCATATATAAGCATTAATTAGATATTAAGTTGAATGATTATGTAATCCTTTATACATAACTTCTAAAGAAGAAAAAATGGAACATTCACTTACCTTTTGTCTATCAGATATAAAAGTCCAATCATCCCTATGACTATCCTTCAAACAATCCTTCAAGTGCCAGAAAAAGCTGGACCAAGTCCTCTTGCTCTCATTATCATAGACACCATATGTAAGGGGAAACAGTTCATTGTTCCCATCCAGCCCAATAGCAGATAAAAGCACACCACCGTGGTTTCCTTTCAAATGTGTGCCATCAACACCTATAAGACCCCTACATCCATGTATGTAGCCAAGAACTTGTGGCCTGAAAGAAATGAAAATATCGTTGAATTGGATAGGCTTCTCTGGAAGATCTTGGGCTACTTTCCATGAACAATGAGCTTTGGAGCCAGGGTTTGTCATTTTCACCACTTCGCAATATGTAGGTAATTTTCCATACGAAGTATCATGCCCACCTTGAATTTCTATTAAAGCATATTCTCTTGTCTTGTATAAACTGGACTTCTTCAGTGTAACTCCATACGTTTCAAACAAAATGTCATTTAAGTCCTTCCCTGGAATGTTTGGTTTAACTCTGACGTCTTCTATCACCTTCTTCGCAGCCCAACTAGCAGTAGCCATCGGATTATGTTCTTCTAATCTATTACAAGAGTGATCATTTTTTAAGGATTTAATAGCCCAAGTTATACCATCTGGCAAGCGGGAAGCATGAATATGCCACTCACAATCTGCAGCAGAACAATTAGCTGAATATCTTTTTTTCTCTGAATGAATGACGATAATATAAAAACCTTCTTGGATACAATAGTCAATCAACACATCTTTGAAGTGGTTTTTATCGGTGAAGATCATCCACTCCCGAAGCTTAATGTTTCCAAACTCCTTGTCAGAATATAATTCACCATTATCATACATCCTGTCAAAATATGCTTCCTCATCTACATCCCATGCATCACCCGTGTAAGGCTCGTAGCCATCATTAACTTCCAATAACGTAATGTTATCCTCCCCCATGTCCTCCTCCATACTAAATATATCACTATGAACATCATCCGTTGACTCACTATGAACATCATCTGTTGACCCCGAGGGCTCATAATCTTCATCCTCAATCGAAATATCATCAGCAAATTCAACTTCAAAACTTACATCCATGCTTTGGTTTATATTCCTTGTTCTACTACACCTCCCATGTGTAGGTTGGTTAGGGGTGGAATGAGATTTACTTTTTCTTGGAACATATATTCCTCTCCTCTTAGCAGTGGTGGCAGGCATTTTTCTTTGACTTGAAATTGGTTGTACAGAAGGTTGAGATCTAACAAGATCATAAAATGGTATAAGCTCTTGTACGATGGGAAGGGGATAAGGTGGAAGGATAACTACGTCTGACGTTGGCTGAGATACACTTGAATTAAGAGAGGTTTTTTTAGACTCAATCAACCCTCTTGCCAACTGGAGAGGCAAACAAGGAGTCTCAGTTGAACCAATGGCAAGGTGAATTAGTTGGTTATCCTTCAAAGAAGCAAACATTTTCATGACATCTGCATCACTCAATAATTGGTGGCTTCTCCCTTCATAGGCATAGTGTAAAGTTAGATCCTTAGGAAATCTCATCATCTCTTTTTGAACACCCTCTAACAAGTCAACATATAAGTCTAACACAAGACATCTATCAGTATCAACAACCTCCACATCCAAATGTTCATTATATCTCCAACTCATTCTAAGTACTCGTTTGTCCCCCATACTGTAAGAAAAATGAACTTATACTATACTTCAGTATATGAAAAAAAAACATTTCCTATGAACTATAGACAATAATATTATACATGTGTTGAACACTTGAACTTACCCCATTCTACATCAGCATGTATAATTTTATATTTGAAATATTATAACTCGAATATAATATCAACTTGCATTAATCTACATAAAACAAAGACACTAATATGAGGATGCATTTCAAATATACCTTGCAGTAACCCAAATTTAAAGTTGCCTCCACCTTTGCCCTTCTTCCACTGAAGCCCAACTGACGTGCGAGAATCGAATGCAGCAAATTAATCCCCAACGCACTCAACCCACTTGTAATCGACGAAGTTCGTCTTCCTTTGAACGCTCAATCTCAAATTCAAGCCTCGATCTCGCAATGCCTTCCTTAATCAGGGTTATGCGGTCTGAATTTTAGGGTTATGCGGTCTCTCTGAAGATAAGTTTGCCCATTTATTTCAGTTGCTTTTTCCTATTTTATTTAGATCTTAATTTGGCAACCCAAAATTTTGACTTTTCAACTGACCAGATAATTAACTAACGGAGAATTGACGGGATAACATATTTGGTTACCGGAACGACTTTGTTGAAAGCTCGTGGTTATCTCGCGGAAATTTTTAAATGTGTGTGTATCACTCGGAAAGTGCAAAACTTCGTGGTCACCCCACGGAATTTCCCTAAAAAAAGTATATTTAAGGGAAATGATATAATTATACAAAATTACTTTTTATTTTTTTTGATATAATTATACATAATTATACAAAAAAAAATTGATATAATTATACAAAATTATTAATCTTAGGATATAATATGCAGCTAGGTTTAAGAAATCGGCTATACATTTAGAACATGTTAGAAGATATTGCCAACATTATTTAGTTTTAAATAGTTATGGTGAATATATCATATACGTACAGATATATTAAAAGTAAGATGAAAGTTATACAAAATTACCAAAAAAATCAGATTTATTAATTTTTAAATCACAAATAACTTTTATTAAATAAAATTCGGATTTATTATTTTTAATACGAAATAATAAGGTAAAGTTTTTATAAAGAAATAGGAAGAAATAAACAATAAGATAAGGCCTGATGATGTGGTGGATGATGTGGCACATCTCAGAGGCCGACACGTATGTGAATTGAACGTGGTGACAACACATAGACGAATTGAACATGAGGCCGACACGTAAGATTTAGGCTTTCGTTTTATTATATATATAGATATATAGATAATAATAATATATATAGAATATATAGATAGTTAGTAGATTGATTTGTAATCTTTTAAATTGATTTTTTATTTAAATAAGGAAAGATTTATTATAGGTTTAGTATAGGAATTTTTAATATATAAGTTTGTAATCTTTCTAATTTATTTGTATTTAAATAAGGAAAGATTAGTTATATGTTTAGTATATAAATATTTAATATATAAGTTAATTTATTTAAAATAACTAAAAAATAGAGAAAATGACAAATGGCGAAATCAACCTAAAAGCGTCATGTGGCTAAATTAACGTGGAAGCGACACGTGGCGTAATTTTATTCTAATTTAGTAATTATATAGTAGATTATTTTCAAATTCAAATTATTATCTTATACCTTAGGGCATAGGATGAAAATTTGAAAACACCTTAATAAGTATTATTTATAGGGTCCATCTATATGCACACGTTTTGAGGCCTATTTGCACACGAATGTGTGCGCTTAATATAAGCGTACATGTTTTGTGCGCTTATATTAAGCGCATAGGGACAAAAGGGGGATTAATAAATTACGATGAGGGCATAGCCCCAAAACATGTACGCTTAATGTAAGCGTACATGTTTTGTGCCTGTACGCTTACATTAAGCGTACAGGTTTGTACAGTTTTGAAAATCCGACCGTTGGTACACTTACATTAAGCGTATCAACGGTCGAATCCGGTATAAACCTGTACGCTTAATGTAAGCGTACAGGTTTGTACAAATTTTGAAAATTCGACCGTTGGTACGCTTACATTAAGCGTACCAACGGCCGAATTTTCAGCCTATAAATGTGCATCATCCTTCTTCTTCCACACCAAATCACAACATTGAAATGACTTTGCAAATTGAAGATGAGGTACGAGATTGGGTACAAGCTCGAGAAGATGAAGAAGTAGACGAAGAATGCAGCGACTCGGGTTGCGAAGACGAAGGAGATGATTGTGATTTGTTCATGGTTAGTGTTTAAATTATATTTTATACACAGTTTATATATAGATTATAGATTCTATTATAGCAGGTAAATTTGCTATGAATTAATGACTTTGCAAATTTGTTGTATTATTAGTTTGTTCTAATTATAGACAGTATAATAATTCATAAATAAAAAATAATTATAGGGGGAAGATTATGCAGAACGATTTCATACTGGCCTAGTTTGAGAGAGTATGAATGAAATGATTGAGTGGGCGAGAGCTAGAGCAAAAGAGTTGATGATAGTTTTGGTGACACGTACCTCAAATCCGTATGTAGTTAGTTTGACATGCAATAGATATGGTAAACCGAGATCTGGGAGGCTGAAAGTTAATGTAGAAAATCCAGAGTTGTCGGTTTCGAGGAGTCGAAAATGCAGATCGAAGAAGTGCGGTTGTAGATTCGAGCTGTATGGGTGTCGTTTGAAAAACGAGCTAGGGTCTCTTACTGAAAGATGGGTCTTGGATGTTATACATGGCACCCACAACCACATGCTTCAGACTAGCTTTCATGGGAATGCATTCATGGGTCGAATGACCCATGAAGAGGAGGTCATGGCTAGGAGATGGGGCGATGGTCGGAAGACTCCGAAAGAGATTGTTTCGGAGTTGAGGAAAAACTTTTTGGGAAATGTAACATCAATGAAGCAGGTTGCCAACTTTTTGCAGAAGCTCCATTTCGAGGATCGTGGGGAATTGACGGTTACTCAGTGGTCCCTTCATTTTTTGAAAGAGAACGAATATCTTTTCTATCCTCTTAGGAATGTGAAGAAAGGGGACGAGGTGGAGATCCTGTTTTTTGCTCACCCGGAGTCGCTACGGTTGTTGAAGAAGTTCCCGCACGTTGTGATCATTGACGCCACATACAAGACAAATAAGTATGTAGTACATTTTAATAATAGTTAGATATTTTTGCTATGTGCTACAATTTGATTAGTTATATTCACTAAATATTGGTATTTTTATTTCTTATGTCTATGAATAGATATGATATGCCTTTGGTGGAGATTGTTGGTTTTACGTGCACTCACAAGACGTTTAACATTGCGTACGCATTCACCCGAGCGGAAAAGTTTTTCCATTACCAGTGGATAGTGAGGGCCCTTCGGAACTTGTTTGAGCAGTTGGGAGTAATGCCAAAGGCTATAATGACCGATTATGAAAAGGCTCTCATCAAAGCTATTAAGGTAGTTTTCCAAAACGTCCCGATAAGACATCTCTTGTGCTGGGTCCATATTAGAAACAACATCAAGGCACATGTCGACAAGGTTATAAAAGACAGTGCCAGAGTCGATATGTTTACAAACCAGTGCCGGGGACTGCCTTGGGTTGCCGTGCGTACACGATATTGCAAAAGCCATCATTACGAGGACATCTCTCACTCTAGACGACACTCACGACTTCTAGAAGGACTTGCATTGGGAAGATGATCCAACAACATTTGCGCTTGCTGACGACAGTGTTCCGGTGTCCGTTCCAGAGTTGAGATTGTGTGAGATGTGGTCGAGAGTGCAAGGCCGAACTTTGAGCCAAGCCACGTTATGGCAAGTGAGTGATCTGTACATTGCCTTGGAGCATCCAGAATAGAGTACGTTTATGGAATCGACGGACATTTGTAGAAAGGGAAGGCCAAGTGGTGCGAAGAACAAGGCAAAGGGGTCGCCGACTAGGGAAAAGAGCCTGCATGAGCACGTAAGAGAAGACTTACTGAAGTCTGAGAAGGCGAAGGCAAAGGAGAAGGTGAAAGGGCCAGGTCGTCCTAGGAAGCAAGCAAGTTTCGTAGTGCTCGAGCCCGAGGACATGCAATCTCAACCGCAAGCAGAAGAATCACAATTTGAGGAGATGTACGTCGAGACCGACCATGTTGGAGTCCGTCCGTCGGAGGAGTGGCCTGAAGAACCCATGCTTCATTTTGGGGTTTAGAATATCGATTACTTCTGGTTTGGGTACATTAACGGTGCTATGGATGTACGTTCAGACGGACACTGTGGTTATCGGTCTTTGGCTGTGCTTATGGGGATGATTCAGGATCAATATCCCTTGATCCGTAGCACGATGGCAAAGGAGTTGCGTGCCAACCGACAAATGTGGGAGCCGATACGAGAAGCTATACGACCAGGGTCATGGGACGATCTAATGGTTCAAATTAACTATGTGAAGACCCCTTGCGGCCCGGATTATTGGCTTGACATGCCATTCATGGGTTTAGTGTTTGCCATGGTGTATAATGTTGCAGTGATCGTCATATCTCAGTACCCTTTATTGTGCTTACCAATAAGGCCGTCTGGACCATGCTGCACACCTCCCTTACAAATGTCGGGGATAGCACACGTAGGGGATCACAACCACTGGATACCGGTAATGTTTGGTATCTCTACTTGTACTTCGATGTTTCATTTGCATTATTGTGTATACTAATTGCGTATTTTTTGTTTGTATTCGTATAGGTGACGCTCAGTTCTAACTCTCCATTACCACCCATTACGTATGTGTGGCAAAGACATTGCGATCGAAGAATCCTGTGGTGGGAAGGAGTGTATGATTCGAAATTGCAAGAGTTTAGGGAATGCCGCAAGGCAGCCGGTCAGAATCCATATTATTTGGCGTAGTTGATCCACATTATTAGTACTTCATGTACAACTCCAAGCCGGTTTGTAATGCAATATAATTTTATATGTGAGTCTCTTTTGGTTATTTCCTCATGAGTTTTGCTTTGGTGGGTTTCATAGTGGTTTATGTAATGAAAAAGACATCAAACTTATGCAATCATAACCTTGGAATTTATACATTTGCAACCTTACGTAATAACAAAAGACATCAAACTTATGGAGTCGCAAATTATCATAACCATAAATATTACATTACAAATCCACACGATTACATGCTTACAAATAGGTGTCCGTTTGTCCTAGAAACAAAGCACACAAAGCTAACAACATCCAAATAACTACAAGATTGAGTTGGTGTCATTGCGTTGTGCAAATTATCCCATTGACCGACTGAAGAATCCTAAAGGAGGGCGACCCTTCGATGAAAATCGAACCCGTCGAACTTTCTGATTTGCCCCTTTTCTGGCAGCAGCACATAAATACTTGGAATCCACAAACACCGCCTTATGATATTGAACCGGAGTTTGTGGATTCCAAATATTTTTGTGATGCTGCCATAAAAAGGGTAAATCAGAAAGTTAGACGAGTTCGACTTTCATCGAAGGCTCGCCCTCCTTTAGAATTCTTGAGGCGGTGAACGGGATAATGACCACAAGGCAATGACTCCAACTCAATGCTGTAATAATAACATTATTCATACATTTACAGACTTATGTAATCAAAAGACATAATGAACTTATTGCTTGTAATCATAACCCCGATAATATATCTTCTTCCTCAACTTCACGTTTAAATCTAAAAGGGTGTCGCACAACTTTGTAAGCTCATTTCTTTCCAGCACCAATTCTCTGATAATCTTGGCAGCATTGTCGTCATACGGTGGATCAAGCCACTTAAAGGTACGCCACCCTATCATCTCCCCATCCCGCTCCATTGGGATGTAATTCTTGCATGCGAGGTACCTCCTTTTATAGTGAATGGGCATGTCGCAAGTGTACAAGACGACCGAGAAATTGCATTGGCACATTGTAACCGGAGCATGTGCACCGCTGGACGTGCTGGACGACGAAGCCATAATATCCAACGATCTGGAATATGATTTATTTTATCACAAGCTATAAACTCTTAAAAAAATATAAAGCCAAAGAAAGATGAATAACGTTACCGAAAAACTGAATAATCCCTCGCGGTCGAGTTTTCTCCTCTACACGGCGGATCTTGAGCTCGGGAAAATTGAAGCCACCGAATGTGAGTTGAATGTTGTGTTTGGATGTGAAGAGAATGAAATTGGCTATGGTATTTATAGGCGGAAAATCATGACGTTAGAAAAATGACCGTTTGTGCCTTATTGTAAGCGCACAAACGGTCAAATTTATACCCGTTGGAATCGGCCGTTATATAGTTCTAGGCCCAGAACTGTACGCTTATTGTAAGCGCACAGAGTTATACGCCTACAATAAGCATACAACACTTGTGCCTATATTTGGGCCCAATACAGTATTGGGCCCAAATACAAGCCCAGGTGGACTTAATGAGCTGTACACTTACAATAAGCGTACAACACCTGGGCCTATATTTGGGCCCAATACAGATTGGGCCCAAATATAGGCCCAGGTGGGCTTAATGATAATATTAATTGTATTTTTTTGCGATTAAAGGCATTCATAACACTTCCTAACTTTATCATAATATTAATTGATATTTTAAGAATTTAATACTTTATACTTATACAATATTCATCAATTATAATTTATACTAATGTAATATAATGAATTCTTAAGCAAGTAGTAGTTGTGCTATACCTATACTAATGTGATACGAAGAAGTCTTATGTTATGAAGTTACGAGACTAAAGTTATATATTGAACTTCATATTTACGTTATAGCATGTAGTCATATGAAGTCGCTAATTATAGTTTATAATAATGTAATATAATCATTCCTTTAAAAAATATCACTTGTACTATATAGTAATGTGATATTACAAAATCTTAAGAAGTTATAACTTCAACTTTATACTTACGTCATAGCATGAAGTATGTTATAACTTCAATTTTATAGTTTTTACTAATGTATTAATATTATTTCTTAAGAAGTTATCACTTTTATTATATACTAATGTAATATGACAAAGTGTTATGAAGTTATAATGTGATATGACGAAGGCTTATGAGTTTATACTTGAATTATATACTTACGCCATAGCATGAAGTCTTATGAAGTCGCTAATTATAGTTTATACTAATGTAAAATAATAAGAATAAAGAAGTTATTAACTGTACTATATAGTCATATGATATGACAAAGTCTTATGAAGTTTTATATTGAACTATATACTTACGCTATAGCATGAAGTATGAAGAACTCGAAAATTGTAAGTTATAAGGTGAAGAAGTTATACTTTATAGTTTATACTGATAAAATATTATGATTTCTTATCTAATTGTAAGTTATACTTTAGTAGTTTTACTTTATTGTCCGTTTGTACCTTAAAAATGCTAATTCGGCCTTATTGTGCCCGTTTTTTGTGTTTTTTTG
The DNA here is from genome assembly GCA_027886185.1 of Rheum nobile. Classification (NCBI taxonomy): domain Eukaryota; kingdom Viridiplantae; phylum Streptophyta; class Magnoliopsida; order Caryophyllales; family Polygonaceae; genus Rheum; species Rheum nobile. Next base: position 1,091,746 of record WOAB01000190.1, read on the forward strand.
CCCATTTCATGACTTATAAGTGCTATTGGGCCTAGTTTGGGCCCATTTTGCTTTTTTGGGCTTTTGGCCCATTTCATGACTTATAAGTGTTATTGGGCCTAGTTTGCGCCCAATTTGCATTTTTTGGTTTTTTAGCACATTTCATGACTTATAAGTGCTATTTGGCCCATTTTGCATTTTTTGGTTTTTTTGCCCATTTCTTGACTTATAAGTGCTATTGGGCCTAGTTTGGGCCCATTTTGCATTTTTTGTTTTTTGGCACATTTCATTACTTATAACTTTATAAGTGCTATTGGGCCCATTTTGCATTTTTTGGCACATTTCTTGACTTATAAGTGCTATTGGGCCTAGTTTGGGCCCATTTTGCTTTTTTTGTTGCTTTTTTGGCACATTTCATGACTTATAAGTGCTATTGGGCCTAGTTTGGGCCCATTATTTCAAACACTAATGCATCGTTGATTTCCAATCCAATAATACATCGTTGATTTCCAATCCATGGAATTGAACAATAACAGACATCTAAGCTTTGAATATGGTAATGTTGTATATAACATTACGCCGACCTATTATTTCAAACACTAATGCATCGTTGATTTTCAATCCATGGAATTGAACAAAATTCCGCCAGCCGTTGCCAAATCTGTAGTGATTCCCACTCGTTGCGATAGACACAGGCAAAGTAGCAATACCACAATCCAGGGTGACTGCAGTTGTTCTTGCAGAACACAAGAATTTTAATCCAAGCTCCCTCGGGACACTCTGCATATCAGTAAGTACATTTAAAGTTGATATTATGAAGTAATCCGAATCATAAATTTACATGATGAAAGACGCGGTGCCTATCAACCGATATTCTGGGTAGACATTGGTTTGATTTAGTACAACAATGAAACTCTTCTTCTTATCACGTGGAGAAGCTTCGGCTCTTTGTAATGCTGAATTTCCAACATCTCCAGCAACTTCAGCATCATCATCATCTCCAGTATCGTACGAGGTGTAGCTGTTGTCTTCTTCGACAATAGAGGAATTTGAGTCATCGCTGATTACTATAACATTTCTCGACGACGAAGTCATACTCTGCAACGACCTTGATATCCCGGATCTGAATAATGTTAGTTGAGTGTTATGTTTGGATGGGGAAGAGAATGAAATGGGCTATTTATAGGCTATGGTATATGTAAAAAAGACGGTTTGTGCGCTTACACTAAGCGCATAAACGGTCAGATTTATACCCGTTACAATTGACCGTTACACAATATTGGGCCCAAATTTAGGCCCAATATCTATGCGCTTAGAATAAGCACACAGAGTTGTGCGCTTACTTTAAACGCACATGTATTTGGCCTAAATTTGGGCCCAATACTGTGTAACGGTCAGATTTATACCCGAAACTCTTGTTTTGCGGAAAAAAGGCCTCAACCAATTTTTATAAATTACGATAAGTGTCCAAAACTCTTATTTTGAAAAATTCCCTCTTTGGGCCCATTTCGCATTTCTCGGGTTTTTGCCATATTTCGGGACTAATCCATGAAAAGTATGAAAAATAACATAAAATATATCCATAATAAAAAACACATACATAAAAATCTCCACCATACATAACAACCCTAATCGCCACCCGGCTGACTCCCACTACCCTCCCTATCCTCGTGTATAGAATCCCTAAAAATCTGTGACTGTGACGCACGAGGTGGAGGGGCGGCCATCGGAGGAGTGTCATTAGTCAGCATATGCAATAGACGACTCATGAACACCTGAAACTCCTCGGCGGGAATAACGCTCCTATCCATCGGCGTCTCTAAATATGCACGAAGCTCACCTGTAACCAACTGGTTCCGCTGTATTCGTAATGACAATACCCATTAGAATTTATATATAACAATTTAATAATAAACATTTATTGAATTAAACGAATTAAACATACCACAAGAGTGTCCACCGAAGGTGTGGGATGGACAGGGCCGGCGAGACGATCCTGTCTAGTGGATCTGGGATCCACCAACACATGAGAATAATCGTCCAACCAATCAAGATAGTCATCCGTCACATCCCAATAACGCGTGGCTGGTGGATCCTCAATCTGGATCAGAGGCCTCGGATCCTCATCCCACACCCCCAACAGATCATCCTAGAATGTGACTTCATAATGGGTCAGGTTTTTCCCGCAGGTTACTAATTTGGGCTTTGGAGGTAAGTCCGAGATTCCCTGCACATGCCTAAACTGCCGCAGGACGCGGTCCAACATATACGGCTCCTGTATATCCAAGATCTGGATTATACCTCTGAACATAGAAGGAGCGTACTCCGATCAGTCAACAATTGCACAAGATTGGGGGTCACGCTCAACATGGAGCACCCAAAGAGGCACCCCCAGATCCAGATCCCAGGTGCTCAGTTGCTATGAGCAACCCGAGTTGAGGAAAATGGAGTAGTATGTCAAGCCATGACAATAACTAAGGCGTTGTTCGGGAGGCAACCCTAGGTATGTTTTTCTTTCTTTATTTCTTGCATTAGTTTTGTGTGTTTTTGCTTTGTTTTTATTCTTGTTTTTTGTCTCCGACTAACCTGCAGGAAAGAGACTCATGTCTATTGAAGAAGGTGTTTACCACCAATGTAAGTCTCTTCCTTCCCTGCACTAAGTCACCCCCGAAAAAACCTTAAACGAGGAGCAAAAAAAAAAAAAAGTTTTACCGAAGGCCAGCTGTCCAGAGTTTCCCATGGAGACGGTGCGCATCATATTGTCAAGGAGGATACACTTACCCCACACATTATTTGACAACGATGATGGCCCTATAATTGACAGTTGGGAGGAGGAACACTAGATCCCACACCATGATTACATCTGGGCTCCACCTTGTGTTCCTAGAAGGCCGTGCAACCCTAATATCATTGTTTTACCACTACTCACCAAAGTGGTTCCCTTTTGGTTGCACGGTAGGAGAAGATTATAGAGTTGATGAAGACACCCGCCCAACACCAGAGACCTGGGCATTTATTGAAGAAGACCGCCAGCAACACCTTCAGTGTCCAAGCATCTTGGCGACGTTTGTGAGTTATTTTTTGCTGTTCCCTACGCTTCTATTCTTTTGTCTTTCATTGCATTGAGGACAATGCAATGTTTAAGCATGGGGGAGAGTTCTATACTTGCTACGTCGTTGAGGAGAAAAATGAATATAAAGAGAAAAGGCCAAAAATTTGAAAAAAGGCATACATAAAAACCCTCGGATAGGTCGAAAACCCGAAAGAGCGGCCTAGGTAATAAGCAGGTGGCTTGGACCAGCATTAGGCTGGGGTAATATGTGGTCAAGAGTGACGTGAGCTTATGTGAGTACATCTATTGTAAAATGAAATGAGTGGCTTGGTGAAAACCTGAAAGGGCGCCTTGGCAAAATGAGCGAAAAGAAGAAGAGATATTTTAGGATTTCTCATTATTCTTGGCGAGGCGTCATAAGAAGAGGAGTTATAAGGAGGATTCGTGTAGGTTACTCTAGAGGGATAAGAAGATAGATGGGAGACTAGGATTAGAATTTATTCACTCTATGGTGTTTGGGATAAGCTTGGGGAAAGTACTCTGCTTTCCTTTTAGCTTGGATGTGTGGGGTGTTGAGATTTATTGAGATGTGTTGTGTTTTGTTGTGCTGGGCTTATTTTGTATGGTTGCCTGGATTTTACTGTTTGGTATGATTCTCGGAGATTGAGTTTTCTATGCTTCCTGAAACCTTGGGGATTGAATTGGAGGAGTAGGTTGATTCTAGCTTACTCGAGGACGAGCAAGGTTTAAGCATTGGGGATTTGATGAGTGGTATTTTGTAGCACATATCTAAGGATTATTACCAGGTTTGAGGCGCCATTTGGTTGGATTTTATGCACAATTGGAGATTATGGAGTTGGAGCAGAGAAGTGTGGTTTTGGTGGTCTGTAGGAGCTAATTGGAGACATCCAGAGGAAGAGGAGTTGACCACCTGAGGAGATGAAGAAAAATACATGAAGGAACCACAATAAAGAGCAGAAGAGAAAGGAGTGGGCGAATTTCTACCGCCCCGCGCCAGAACCACCGCGACCCGGCGGTGGGTCTCAGAGAAGGATGCCGCCCCGCGGCCACGTGAATTGAAGCAGCAAATTAATTAAGCAAGCCCGCGTGAGTGTTGGAAATTGAAGGAATTTAGGCCCATGAAGAAAGGCCCAAGTAAAGTGCCAGCCCGAGAAGAAGAAGCCCACGTGAAGGCTGGGTCCCACCATGGAGAATGCCGCGCGCGTGAATTGGAGCTGGGAATTCAAGCGGGAAGAGAAATGTGGAGCACGACGTCAGCACAAAGTCAGCAGAAGCTTGATTTTTTGGAGTGGGCCATGCTGATGCTGCATTGAAGACGGGCCGAGCTGTTGGAGTGGGCCGCTGATTCATGAACGAGATGGAGCAGCTGCTCCATTATACGGGATTAATTTGTTCCCAAATTGTTTATTTTGTTATTATTTTATTATTATTTCCTTTTATTAATTTTATCAGTTTTAGAATTAGGTTAAATACTTTTGTTAACCTAGTTGCCACAATTGACAATTCAGTTTTTACAAGTTTGCTTTTCATTCTGCCTCCAGGGTTTTCAACCCATGGAGAGCTAAACACCTTTATTTCGCTAGACGATTGAAGCATTGCAATGGATTGGTTGTGAGATTTCTATTCCTTGTTCTATATCTTATTAAGTTGGTTTAATTCTCTTGAGCATATTGTCTATTGGTTTATGTTGATTCTTCTAGCGTAGCTAACTAGGTTTTTCGACATCTATCAATTGCTAGGATTTGCATATAGGGGTTCCGAGTGCTTATCTAGTGGCAAACACGATTGTTGCGTATAGGGGTTCCGAGCGCGCAATCGTGAGTGAGAATTATTTGCATGTTAAGTAGTAGAGTGTCCTTCTATTTGCATGTATCCTATATCCTTGTGTGAATTGCTATTGCTGTGTTAGTGGTAAAGTCTGCCGACAACTGTGAGAATCGGTGGTACTTTCCCAGTGACATAGTAATAAGTCTATCGACCCACTGGCGCCAATTTGATAAGTTATCAAATTGGCGTCGTTGCGGGGCGGTAGAAAGGGTGACATACCAATTGGTGTTTTGAGGTTAATTCTGTAATCCAGAAGATGTTGAGAGAATTGAAGATATCCGGGGATTTACAACTTATTTGGAGAAGATGAAGATGGATGAGGATCTTCTGAAGATTAATTGGAGAAGATTACCAACACTTGGTAGTAATGAAGAGCAGAAGAGAAAGGAGTGGGCGAATTTCTACCGCCCCGCGCCAGAACCACCGCGACCCAGCGGTGGGTCTCAGAGAAAGTCACCGCCCCGCGGTGAGAAGCGCCGCCACGCAGCCATCTAGGTGAAGCAGCGAATTTGAATAAAGGCCGCGTGATGCTGATGATGGGCCAATTTGGAAAATGACGGAAGGAAAGGCCCATGAAGGTCTCGGCCCAAAAGATGAAGTTCGTGAATTGAAATTGAAGCTGGAAAGCGGAGGCATGATGCAGTGTGACGTCAGCGAGCATGTGGAAGCCGAGCTGCTTGAAGTTGGAGATGGGCCACGCGCTGCTGGGCCAAGCGAGATGCTTGCATGGAATGGGCCGAGACCAGCTGCCTTGGAATTGGACCAAATTGTGGAGGCTTTGCTGTTCGTTTGCCGACCGAGAGGAGAAGCCGAGCGAGATCCGGGATTAATTTCCCTGTTCGATTCATTTGTTTACTTTCCTATTTTATTTTATTATGTTATTATTTCCTTTTATTATTTTTATCACTTTTAGAATTAGGTTAAAAACCCTTTAGTTAACCTAGTTGCCACAATCTATCATTCAGATTGAGAGTTCGCTTTTCATTCTGCCTCCAGGGTTTTCAACCCATGGAGAGCTAAACACCTTTATTTTGCTAGACGATTGAAGCATTGCAATGGATTGGTTGTGAGATTTCTATTCCTTGTTCTATATCTTATAAAGTTGGTTTGATTCTCTTGGTTATATTGATTATTGGTTTATGTTGATTCTTCTAGCGTAGCTAACTAGGTTTTTTGACATCTATCAATTTCTAAGATTTGCATATAGGGGTTCCGAGTGCTTATCTAGTGGCAAACACGATTGTTGCGTATAGGGGTTCCGAGCGCGCAATCGTGAGTGAGAATTATTTGCATGTTAAGTAGTAGGGTGTCCTTCTATTTTCATGTATCCTATATCCTTGTGTGTATTGCTATTGCTTTGTTGGTGGTAAAGTATACCGACAACTGTGAGAATCGGTGGTACTTTCCCAGTGACATAGTAATAAGTCTATCGACAACTGTGAGAATCGATAGTACTTAAGATCAGGGTGTGAACAACTATAAGATTGTGAAAAGAACTTGGAAAAATAGTTATCAATGATCAACCTGTTTCCTTTGCAGTGTGGATATTTGTCTAGTGGAATATTTCCACCCATCATACTTACTCTTTTTCTAAAGCTTGCATCCTTGTTATTGTGTTTGATAATCAAAACCCCTTTCTTGTTACTTTGCATGCTTAGAAACACTTAGAAATATCACTTACTCCCTGTGGATTCGACCCTTACTTGCCCAGACTACTTGTTTAGGTTTGGTAGGATTATTTTGTTTAAGGTGTCACGACAACACCTTATCAAATTGGCGTCGTTGTCGGGGAGGCAAGTTTTGATTTTTCCGTGTGTTTGTTTGTGTGCGTGTTACCTTGGTGTGGACCTATCTTACGGTCCACACCCGTGCTACTGATTTTTGCTTTCCCTTTTTGATTTTTGTTACAGATATGGATTCCTGGAGAGAGCCGCGATATGACCCATACTCATACTCATACACACTAGGGTGGAGGAATCACCCCAATTCGAGTTATGGGGGCCATCAATACTCTCCATATGGCCTTGACTACCAGGAGTTCTACCCAGAGCCACAACCATTCTATCAGCAGGATACTCCGCACCAGTACTATCCGGCCTATGAGCATAGCCCACCAGTGTCCAATCCAAGTTCCGCTATGTCAACTGAAGAGATGCTCAGGACCTTGACTCAACATTTCACCATTCATGTGCATACTACTGAGTCAAGCATCAAGAATATGAAAAGGCAGGTGGACCAGTTGGCGGAGGCGATTACACGGATCGATGCAAGGATGTCGGGGAATCTACCATCTCAAACGGTAGTAAACCCGAGGGAAAACGTTCCTCCTAGTGATGAAGAGGAGGACGAATATGAGATGGAGAACATCACCCACCGCCCCGCGTCACCTCTCACCGCGACCCGGCGTGAAGCCCCAGTTATTTCACCGCCCCGCGGCGACACTGACCGTGACCCGGCGGTGAACCTCAGTAATCCTCCCTCGCAGCCACCGCCCCGCGGCGATGACCACCGTCCCGCGGTGGACGGAGTGCCTCCTAGCGAGATTTCGCCGCGACCCGCGGTGAGTTCAGAGCAACCCGACGTCCAATATTCCAGTTATGCTGATGAGGTTTGGGTTGATCCTTATCATCGTCCAGAGTTGCTGACTGAGGAGGAGTACTTTTTGAGATTTGAGGAGGAGTGGAGCGACGATGAGGAGGAGTACCGCGATCACGGAAATACTCCTGAGACACCCGTTTCTCTCAAAAATGCCCCGGCAGTCCCCGATCCTCTGGAGGCTGCCTATGATGAGTTTGTGCGTCTCAACTCCTTCCCGCACGTCGCGCTGAAACCCGTTACACCCTCCCCTGAGGCTCTGAAGGACACCCTAAAGATGGGGAGCGACAAAGGCTTATTTGACACCTTCAGTAGTTGCAAGGCAACCACCCCTTTGGTCACACTGGCTGCCAGCACCCCTCGCTGCAAGGAAATGTTAAAGGTGCTGGGCTTGATCAAAAAGAAACCGAAGGGGAAGCACAAGAAGGAAGCCTTGATACAAGTGGCTGATTTTTATATGCTGGATACGGGGCATGACATACATGCAGCCCCTGAGATGCTGGGTAGACAGTTTTTAAAGATGACAAGTGCATTCATGGATACGACGAGTGATCCAGCCATCAACAATTGCACAAGATTGGGGGTCACGCTCAACATGGAGCACCCAAAGAGGCACCCCCCAGATCTAGATCCCAGGTGCTCAGTTGCTATGAGCAACCCGAGTTGAGGAAACTGGAGTAGTATGTCAAGCCATGACAATAACTAAGGCGCTGTCCGGGAGGCAACCCGAGGTATGTTTTTCTTTCTTTATTTCTTGCATTAGTTTTGTGTGTTTTTGCTTTGTTTTTGTTCTTGTTTTTTGTCTCCGACTAACCTGCAGGAAAGAGACTCATGTCTATTGAAGAAGGTGTTTCCACACCATTGTAAGTCTTCCTTCCCTGCACTAAGTCACCCCCCCTAAAAACCCTTAAACAGGGGGCCAAAAAAAAAAAAAATCGAAAAAAAGAAATTAAAATTTTTTTTTTATCGAAGGCCGGCTGTCCGGAATTCCCATGGAGACGGTGCGCATCATGTTGTCAAGGAGGATACACTTGCCCCACACATTATTTGACAACGATGATGGCCCTATAATTGACAGTTGAGGAGGAGGAACACTAGAGCCCCCACCATGATTACATCTGGGCTCCACCATGTGTTCCTAGAAGGCCGTGCAATCCTACTATCATTGTTTTACCACTACTCACAAAAGTGGTTCCCTTTGGTTGCACGGTAAGAGAAGATTTTGGAATTGCTGAAGACACCCGCCCAACACCAGAGACCTGGGCATTTATTGAGAAGACCGCCAGCGAAACCTTCAGTGTCCAAGCAGCTTGGCGACGTTTGTGAGTTATTTTTTGCTTTTCCCTGTGTTCTATTCTTTTGTCTTTCATTACATTGAGGACAATGCAATGTTTAAGCATGGGGGAGAGTTCTATACTTGCTACGTCGCTAAGGAGAAAAATGAATATAAAGAGAAAAAGGCAAAAATTTGAAAAAAGGCAAAAATAAAAATCCTGGGATAGGTCGAAAACCCGAAAGGGCGGCCTAGGTAATAAGCAGGTGGCTTGGACCAACATTAGGCTGGGGTAATATGTGGTCAAGAGTGACGTGCACTTATGTGAGTACATCTATTGTAAAATGAAATGAGTGGCTTGGTGAAAACCCAAAAGGGCGCCTTGGCAAAATGAGTGAAAAGAAGAAGAGTGATTTTAGGATTTCTCATTATTCTTGGCGAGAAGTCATAAGAAGATGAGTTATAAGGAGGTTTCGGGTAGGTCACTTTGGAGAGATAAGAAGATAGATGGAGGATAGGATTAGTATTGTCACTTTATGGTGTTGTATTGTGTTGTTGTGTTGTGCGTATTATTTTGGTACTCTGGAGCTGATTGTTGAGTTATTGTAGTTGCTGGTGTCATTTTTCCTTGTACTTCCTGAGACCTTGGTGTTTGATTGAGAGAGTAGGTTTATCATTAGCTTACTCGGAACGAGTAAAGGTCTAAGCATGGGGGAATTTGATAGGTGTCATTTCATACACCTTAACTAGCAATTATTAACATTATTTAGAGGAGTTTATGACTAGATTTGAGGTTAAGTCTGTAATCCAGAAGATGTGGAGAGAATTTAAGATATCCGGGGATTTACAGCTTATTTGGAGAAGATGAAGATGGATGAGGATCCGTTGGAGATTAATTGGAGAAGACTACCAACACTTGGTAGTAATGAATAGCAAAAGAGAAAGGAGTGGGCAAATTTCTACCGCCCCGGGCCAGAACCACCGCGACCCGGCGGTGGGTCTCAGAGAAAGTCACCGCGCCGCGGTGAGAAGCGCCGCCCCGCGGCCATCTAGGCGAAGCAACGAATTTGAATAAAGGCCGCGTGATGCTGATAATGCTGATGATGGGCCAATTTGGAAAATGACGGAAGGAAAGGCCCATGAAGGTCTCGGCCCAAAAAATGAAGTCCGTGAATTGAAATTGAAGCTGGAAAGCGGAGGCATGATGCAGCGTGACATCAGCGAGCATGTGGAAGCCGAGCTGCTTGAAGTTGGAGATGGGCCGCGCGCTGCTGGGCCAAGCGAGATGCTTGCATGGAATGGGCCGAGAGCAGCTGCCTTGGAATTGGGCCAAATTGTGGAGGCTTTGTTGTTCGTTTGCCGACCGAGAGGAGAAGCCGAGCGAGATCCGAGATTAATTTCCCTATTCGATTCGTTTGTTTACTTTCCTATTTTATTTTATTATGTTATTATTTCCTTTTATTATTTTTATCACTTTTAGAATTAGGTTAAAAACCCTTTAGTTAACCTAGTTGCCACAATCTATCATTCAAATTGAGAGTTCGCTTTTCATTCTGCCTCCAGGATTTTTAACCCATGGAGAGCTAAACACCTTTATTTCGCTAGACGATTGAAGCATTGCAATGGATTGGTTGTGAGATTTCTATTCCTTGTTCTATATCTTATAAAGTTGTTTTGATTCTCTTGGTTATATTGATTATTGGTTTATGTTGATTCTTCTAGCGTAACTAACTAGGTTTTTCAAAATCTATCAATTGCTAGGATTTGCATATAGGGGTTCCGAGTGCTTATCTAGTGGCAAACATGATTGTTGCGTATAGGGGTTCCGAGCGCGCAATCGTGAGTGAGAATTATTTGCATGTTAAGTAGTAGGGTGTCCTTCTATTTGCATGTATCCTATATACTTGTGTGCATTGCTATTGCTTTGTTGGTGGTAAAGTATACCGACAACTGTGAGAATCGGTGGTACTTTCCTAGTGATATAGTAATAAGTCTATCGACAACTGTGAGAATCGATAGTACTTAAGATCAGGGTGGGAACAAATATAAGATTGTGAAAAGAACTTGGAAAAATAGTTATCAGTGATCAACCTGTTTCCTTTACAGTGTGGATATTTGTCTAGTGGAATATTTCCACCCATCATACTTACTCTTTTTCTAAAGCTTGCATCCTTGTTACTGTGTTTGATAATCAAAACCCTTTTCTTGTTACTTTGCATGCTTAGAAACACTTAGAAATATCACTTCCTCCCTGTGGATTCAACCCTTACTTGCCCAGACTACTTGTTTAGGTTTGTTAGGATTATTTTGTTTAAGGTGTCACGACAACGCCTTATCAAATTGAAATTTGACGGGGCTAAAAGTGCGCAGTACAAATATCGTTGATTAGCCTAGTCAAAGTAAATATCCTAACAGACCTACTAAATGGATGTATAGTAAGCAAGTAAGGGTCGAACCCACAGGGAAGATCTGATGCAGTATGCAATTGTGAATGACAAGTAACAAGCAAGAGGGGTTTAGTTATCATGAGAAAGCAAAGCAAACAAGTTTGGTTGAGTAAAGAAAATATGATGGGGAAAGTAGTCCTACTAGAGCGAGATCCACAATACAGAGATATAATTTGATCACAGAAATATATTAAATCCAAGTTCTTTTACTATCCTTATAGTTGTTCCCACCCTGATCTTAAGTACTATCGATTCTCACAGTTGTCGATAGACTTATTACTATGTCAATGATAAAGCACCACCGATTCTCACAGTTGTCGGTATACTTTACCACCAACAAAGCAATAGCAATACACACAAGGATATAGGATACATGCAAATAGAAAGACGCCTTACTATTAAACATGCAACTGATTCTCACTCACGATTGTACGCTCGGAACCCCTATACGCACAATCGTGTATGCCACTAGATATGCACTCGGAACCCTTATATGCAATCCGTGACCGCGGATTTGGTGCCGTGACCGCGGAAGGAACAGAGGCGGTCCGCGAGAAGATTTCCGAGTTTTTCTTATTTTTATTATTTTTGATTTTCTTTTATTATTTCATACTTTATATTTTATTTCCTTTTTGATTATTTTGGTTATCTTTACTTTAGTTTCTAGGGTTCTTAGCCAAGTTTCCCCTAGCCACTTTTCATTATCTATTTTCTTATCATTCAGTATTGTTTCCCTTTGAATTATGAAGAACTAAGCATCTTTGCTTAGTCCGACGATTGAAGCCTTCATTTGATATACGGTTGTGAGATTCTATCTCTATTTCTTTTCCTTTGAATGTATTGATTCTCTTGTGCTTCATCCCATTGATTATTATTGATTTCGCTTGTTGGACGCAACTAGTTGTTATTGGTAATTGTCTATTGCTAGGGTTTGGTAATTACTGTTTGAGTTACCTTATTCATGTGTAGCAACTGCAATACTCTAAGAACTGTTTGGGACTAGTTTATTGTAGAGAGAATTAATTGCATGCAATAGTATGACTGTTTGCTACTCTTACATGTATCTATCGAAATTCTTGTGCTCATTGCTGCTATTGAATTGACGCGTGAGGTTTTCATAGTTATTTAATAGTTAGTATTCTCAGGGTCTGTTTGTCTTGTTTATAACTTATGAAAAGGAATAGGAACATTCATAGGAAGGAATTAGAGAGAATCTAGGATCAATCAATCAAATGAATGGTGGATATTTGTTTGGCTAAGTGTTTTCCCCAATTGATTTCAACATTTTGTTTTGTTTACTTTGCTTTGTTTACTTGTTTCACAACAATCAATCAATTCCCCCCTTTTGTTACTTTGACACATTGACTTTGCACTCTGAAAGATTACTTCCTCCCTGTGGGATTCGACCCTTGCTTGCCTTTGCTAATTGTTTAGGTTTGTTTAGGATTATTTTGTTTAGGCGCCTCGACAGCGCATATCAAATTGGCACCGTTGCCGGGGAGGCAAGTTTGGTTTTTCTTTGTGTGTGTTTGTGTGCAAATTTTCGGTGTGGACCTATCTTACGGTCCACACCCGTGCTACTGATTTTCTTTCCTTTTTGATTTTTGATTCAGAGATGGAGAGATTTTCCCAAGTCACGCAGGAGCCGCGATATGACCCATACCCCTACGCATTTACTCCAGAGAGGGGGTATCACCCAACTTCAAGTGCAGCAAGGCCAGTTATGTAATACCCCTCATTTTTTAGTAAGGGTATTTGGGTAATTTACTCAACCCTCGTTTTGTGATCGTATCGTTTTTGGAGAAGTTCGGATTTTTGTATTGAGATTGATCTCTGTTAAATTACCTGAGTGTTATAAAATACATTCGACGCATTTTTCAGGGCTTAGAATATTTGTTTAGGTACAAATATATCTAATCCGGGGTTCAAAACCCACGCCAAACCTTTTCCCGGGCAAATAGACGCGGAAATGGCTTTTCCGCGACCGCGGCAGAAATTCCGCGACCGCGGAAAAATGGGTTTCAGAAGGGCTGGGCACAGGAATTTTCCGCGACCGCGGATAAAGTTCCGCGACCGCGGAAAACTCCAACACGCCAACGTCGCATCGCCTGCACCTCGTCGTCCGTGCCGCCGTTGATCTTCTGGCTCATCGTTGATCTGGGCGGGGAGGACTCCTCCTTTGGCCTATATAAGGAGCTCGATCTGGAGGGTTGAAGGGCACTCCAATCTGATTAAAATCACACTCTTTCTCTCTCGTTTTCTTGCTCGCCGGAAGTTGAATCTCTCACCAGAATCTTCAAGCTCTCGCCGGAATCATCGAAGTTGTCGCCGGAGCCCTCGCCAAGAGTCGTAGCAGCCTCAAGGTGGTGCATTGGAGGCGCAAGGTGTCCAGGAGTCGGAACCACCGCGAATCGAGCCCCAAGGATAGTCGACGGTGAGTTTTTCGCCAATCGGAGGTCGCCGTGTTCATGTCCGCGACCGCTAGGGGTGAGCATGGGCCAGAACCCGACCCGAACCGAACCCGAAAAGCCCAAAAACATGGGACCGAAGACCGAACCCGAACACTTCGGTTCGGTTCGGGTTCGGGTCGAGTTCGGGCTAAACAGCACTCAAAGGGGGAAAAGGGGCAAAAATGCACTAAAACCCGAACCGGAACCGACCCGAAACCCGAAATGGTAAAAAGTGCGGCCCGAAACCCGAACCGAAGGAGTATGGGTTCGGGTTCGGTTCGGGTTTTTCGGGCCGGGTTCGGTTCGGGCCTCAGTTTCGTCGGCCCGTGCTCACCCCTAGCGACCGCGGACATAAACAACCGCGACCGCGGCTGTGACAAGGCTGGCCGCGTCCGCGGCCGCTGCCTTTGTCACTCGCGGACATTCATCCTCGACGCCCGCGACCGCGGCAGATCCACCGCGATCGCGGATTGCCTGGGCAATCGCGATCGTGGCATTGGGCTTGCCGGTCCCGGGCGGGACTTTCATTCTTTCGATTTCGTTCGTTCTTCCTTAGATTCGTATCATTTTATCGTCGAGTCTAACCTAGGGTCTCTCACTATTCTTATGGTTGTTTCCACCCTGATCTTAAGTACTACCAATTCTCATAGTTGTTGATAGACTTATCACAATATCAATGGAAGAAAACCTTACCACTAACAAAGCAATAGCAATGCACACAAGGATATAGGATACATACAAATAGAAGAAAACCTTACTATTTAACATGCAAATGATTCTCACTCACGATTGCACACTCGTATTCCACTATATGCAACAATCGTGTATGCTACTAGATATGCACTCGTATTCCACTATATGCAAACCCTAGCAATTGATAAATATTACTCAACCTAGTTGATCAGGCTATGAAGAATAACAATAAATCAGTATTCAATATTACCAAGAGAATCAAACCAACGCGTATAAGAACAAGAACAAGGAATAGAAATCTCACAAACCCCTCAACTGTATTGCTTCAAACGTCTAGTAGAACAAAGGGAAATTAGTGCTCCATCAAAGGTGAATGAAACCCTAATAAGAAAAACAACGATGATAATAATCTGATGTCCCCTTCGTAACCTAGAAAAAGGGCTTAAATAGGTTTTGGAAAATAAAGTTAACCTAATGCAAATAACAAAGGAAATAAAATAATAGCAATAAAGAAATCCGAAAATGCATAAAAGGAAATAAATTTGTGCTGGCCGCGAGGCGTAACGTGCCCACCGCGGGGTGGTGGCTTCTCCACTGGCGCGACCTTCAATCTTCTCTGAGAACCAACGCCGGGTCGCGGTGGCTCTGGCGCGGGGCGGTGAATACTGCCCGCCTTCTGTCTTCAGCTCCTCTTCTTCTTCTCTTCTGTTCTTCATTACTACCAAGTGTTGGTAGTCTTCTTCATTAAACTCCAGTAGAACCTTCTCCATCTTCATCATCTCCATCTAAGCTGTAAAACCCTGGATATCTTCACTTCTCTCCACAACTTCTGGATTACAGACTTAGCCACAAATCTCATCCTAAACTCCTCTAAATAATGTTAATAATTGCTAGTAAAGGTGCATGAAATGACACCTATCAAATTCCCCCATACTTAGACCTTTACGCGTCCCGAGTAAGCTAATGATAAACCTACTCTCTCAATCAAACACCAAGGCCTCAGGAAGTACAAGAAAATAAGACACCAGCAACTACAACATATCAACAATCAGCTCCAGACAACCAAAACAAGTGATGCAAAGATACTTCTAATCCTAACTCCAATCTAGCTCCTTATCGCTCCAGAGTGGCCTACCCGAGTCCTCCTTATGATATGACGCCTCGCCAAGACTAATGAGAAATCATAAAATCACTCTTCTTCTTTTTCGCTCATCTTGCCTTCAGGCGCCCTCTCGGGTTTTCACCTAGCCACTCATTTCATTTTGCTAGATGTCTCACATATACTCGTATCACTCCAGTCCACTTTTGCACCGGTCTATACCAGTCGGACTACCTGCTTATTACCTGAACTGCCCTTTCGGGTTTTCAGCTCATCTCAGGATTTTGATTGCCTTCTTCAAATCTTTTTGGCTTTTTCGTTTTTTTTTTCTTTTCGAAATGCTCGAATGGAAATTACAGAATAGAAATAACAGAATACAAAGCTATATACACTAGCTAGATAGATAGCACAGTCTAAATCCCTCCCTTATACTTAAACTGAACATTGTCCTCAATGTAGAAAAGAGAACAACAAATGAAATAGGGAAAGGAGAAATAAACTCATTGTGGGCCGGACGGTGGTGGTGGGAACCTTCCAAAGTAGTCCCTCATATGAGTGTCCATAGTGTCCAGACGAGCTACATCAGCACGGAATTGGGCCTACCAAGTCTGCAGACCGGTCTCTACTCGGGTGTTCCAATGAGTTTGCTGCACCGAGAATGCATCAAATCTTGCGTACAACTCCTGCCAAGGTGTGGTAGGACCATAAGAAGACGAAGGTGCATCAAACGGGATAGGCAAAGGAGCATCCTCACCCACAAACTCAGCAGCAGCAGGGCCAACACCAGCACTAGGGCCCTCTCCAAACGGATCCGAAGGAGCAGCAGCAGGGGTAGCATCAGCCATAACTCTGCTATCACTGGGAATCCACCATCCCTGTCCAATGGCTTCAGCATCGAGCACACTTTCATGTGTGCCATGTCATACACCGCATGAGCAACAGGCCGAGGAATACGATCGGTGGCAATAATCTCAGCACAAAGAAGGGTGATCAAACCACCCCCACAGATATCATGTGGCTCACCATCTCGAATCCTCTTCAAGGAACTCAGAAACAAACTAGCCCAACACGGGGTGTACGTGACAATATACAAGATGCTCAAAAACCATTGGAAGTCCTTCAGAGGGACCTTACCATCATCAGCATGGCCAAAGAAATCTCTCATCAACACCTTATGGATCAACCTTAAGCAAGGGTTCACCAACCTCGAATTCACCTCCTAGCCCTTCTTGAACTTCCTGTGCGTGGCAGCCTTCCAAAACTCCATCATATCCGTCTCAATCAGACCACCAGACCACCCATCAGACGGTTCCTTTGTAATGCCCAGGGCATCACGAATCTCACCAGCAGACAAAGCATACTCACGACCATTATACGTGAACGTGATCTTCGTCAACCTCTTGTCGGCGGAACCATCAGAATACCTCTTAACAGAGGCAATGAACTGGTAGCAAAGTTCGGGGTACGCATCAGCGGACTTGTTCAGGAAGGTCCCCATGTCATACTCTGCTAAACAAAGAGATACACACTCCAGCATACCCAACTCACACAACATCGGCTTGTCAAAGAATTTAGTAGCCAACACCTTCCTCTCCTTCACAACATTGTACACCTCATTCTCATCCCTCGTAGATACTTGCTTCCTACCTCTAGGTGCCATAAGTGATGAATTGAGATGCTCAAAACAAAGGGCAACCAAGAGGACTTACAAACAAGCGAAAACACGAAGTCTGGAGGTCTCGACGCGGGGCGGTGGACGAGTCGCCGGGTCGCGGTGAGACAATTGGAACTTCACACCGGGTCGTGGTGGGGGTCGCCGCGGGGAGGTGGCTGGCGACGCGAGGCGGCGCAATGCGAGGTGGGGCGACAGCGACGCGGTGGGATTGTGTTTGGCTTATGTGTGAGGCTAGACTCCAAATTGGGCAAGGAAACTCAAGATTAAGGTATTTGGAGGCTAGGATCGGACCAAGAACGAGAGGGATTGGGGGGAGAATGGGGGATTTTGTGAGAGTGGGGGCTAGGTTAGGGAAGGTGAAAGGAAAGAAGGGTAGATGATGGGCCGGTCATGTACAATGGCCCATAGAGAAATCTCGGCCCACAAAGGGGGACCAAACCATCAAATCCATAGTTACCACTCAAGAAATAAAAAATTTACTCCCTGTTTAAGGTTTTTTCGGGGCCCTCTTCTTTTTTTTTTCTCGGAGTTGAGAAAGTTTACCAGACATCCACCGCGGGACCGCGGGGCGGTGGTCGGGACCGCGGGGCGGTGGTCTCCGCCGCGGGGCGGTGGTCTCCGCCGCGGGGCGGTGGTCTCCGCCGCGGGGCGGTGGTCTCCGCCGCGGGGCGGTGGTCTCCGCCGCGGGGCGGTGGTCTCCGCCGCGGGGCGGTGGTCTCCGCCGCGGGGCGGTGGTCTCCGCCGCGGGGCGGTGGTCTCCGCCGCGGGGCGGTGGTCTCCGCCGCGGGGCGGTGGTCTCCGCCGCGGGGCGGTGGTCTCCGCCGCGGGGCGGTGGTCTCCGCCGCGGGGCGGTGGTCTCCGCCGCGGGGCGGTGGTCTCCGCCGCGGGGCGGTGGTCTCCGCCGCGGGGCGGTGGTCTCCGCCGCGGGGCGGTGGTCTCCGCCGCGGGGCGGTGGTCTCCGCCGCGGGGCGGTGGTCTCCGCCGCGGGGCGGTGGTCTCCGCGCGGGGCGGTGGTCTCCGCCGCGGGGCGGTGGTCTCCGCCGCGGGGCGGTGGTCTCCGCCGCGGGGCGGTGGTCTCCGCCGCGGGGCGGTGGTCTCCGCCGCGGGGCGGTGGTCTCCGCCGCGGGGCGGTGGTCTCCGCCGCGGGGCGGTGGTCTCCGCCGCGCCGCGGGGCGGTGGTCTCCACCGCGGGGCGGTGGGCTCCCCCGCGGGGCTGTGGGCTCCACCGCGGGGCTGTGGGCTCCACCGCGGGGCTGTGGGCTCCATCATGTGTTCGTTGAAGGCCGTGCAACCCCGACATCTTTGCTATGCCACTACACCTTACAGTGGTTCCATTTGGTTGTACGGTAGGGATTGAGTTTGAAGACCGCCGCAACACCAGAGACCTGTGCGTATATTGATTTACCGCCAGCAACAACTTCCACGTCCAAGCCAACTCAGCGACGGTTGTGAGTACCTTTCCGCTTTTCCCTGTGCTTCATTCTTTTTTGTCTTTCATTACATTGAGGACAATGCAATGTTTAAGCATGGGGGAGGGTTCTATACTTGCTATGTCGTTGAGGAGAAAAATAAAGAAAATGAAAAAAGCCAAAAATTGAAAGAAAAAAAAAGGCAAAAATAGAAATCCTGGGATAAGTCGAAAACCCGAAAGGGCGGATTAGGTAATAAGCAGGTGGCTTGGACCAGCATTAGGCTGGGGTAATATGAAGTCAAGAGTGATGTGAGTTATATGTGAGCCCATCTATTGAAAAATGAAATGAGTGGCTTGGTGAAAACCTGAGAGGGCGCCTTGGCAAAATGAGTGAAAAGAAGAAGAGTGATTATTAGGAATCATCATTTTACCTGGCGTGGTGACATAAGAAGAGGTGATATAAGGAGATTTCGGGTAGGTCACTCTGGAGCGATAAGAAGATAGATGGAGGTTAGGATTAGATTTTATTCACTCTATGGTGTTCGGGATAAGCTTAGGGGAATTACTTTGCTTTCCTTTTAGCTTGGTTGGTTTGGTGTTATGTATGTGTTGTGTTGTGCATATTGTGTTGTGTTGTGCATATTGTGTTGGTGCTTTGGAGATTCCGCGGTCGCGGCATCTCTACCGCGCCCGCGGAAAATTCAGAGCTGTGCAAATGCCGAGAGCAAAGATCCATTATCCGCGACCGCGGATTTGGTGTCGCGACCGCGGAAGGAACGGAGGCGGTCCGTGAGAAGATTTCCGAGTTTTTCTTTTTTTTATTATTTTTTATTTCAATTTTCTTTTATTATTTCATACTTTATATTTTATTTCCTTTTTGATTATTTTGGTTATCTTTACTTTAGTTTCTAGGGTTCTTAGCCAAGTTTCCCCTAGCCACTTTTCATTATCGTTTTTCTTATCATTCAGTATTGTTTCCCTTTGAATTATGAAGAACTAAGCATCTTTGCTTAGTCAGACGATTGAAGCCTTCATTTGATATACGGTTGTGAGATTCTATCTCTATTTCTTTCCTTTGAATGTATTGATTCTCTTGTGCTTCATCCCATTGATTATTATTGATTTCGCTTGTTGGACGCAACTAGTTGTTATTGGTAATTGTCTATTGCTAGGGTTTGGTAATTACTGTTTGAGTTACCTTATTCATGTGTAGCAACTGCAATACTCTAAGAACTGTTTGGGACTAGTTTATTGTAGAGAGAATTAATTGTATGCAATAGTATGACTGTTTGCTACTCTTGCATGTATCTATTGAAATTCATGTGCTCATTGCTGCTATTGAATTGACGCGTGAGGTTTTCATAGTTATTTAATAGTTAGTATTCTCAGGGTCTGTTTGTCCTGTTTATAACTTACGAAAAGAAATAGGAACATTCATAGGAAGGAATTAGAGAGAATCTAGGATCAACCAATCAAATGAATGGTGGATATTTGTTTGGCTAAGTGTTTTCCCCAATTGATTTCAACCTTTTGTTTTGTTTACTTTGCTTTGTTTACTTGTTTCACAACAATCAACCAATTCCCCCCTTTTGTTATTTTGACACATTGACTTTGCACTCTGAAAGATTACTTCCTCCTTGTGGGATTCGACCCTTGCTTGCCTTTGCTACTTGTTTAGGTTTGTTTAGGATTATTTTGTTTAGGCGCCTCGACAGCGCCTATCAATACCCTAAAAACAATCGAAAAAATGAATCATGACACTTTTTGCTTAATCACATCCCTAAACATAGGAAATAAAAAAATCAATGAAATCATTGAAAAAATTCGACAAAAAACTGATAGATCACAATTCCTAGAATTAATGATCTCTTGGTGGAGCATTTGGTTCTATAGAAACCAACAAAGCTTTGTTAGGACAAATAATGATATTGAACCCATTAAAGATGTACCAAGTTATATTCAGAAACAAATTGAGAATTGGAATAAAACGAAAAACTGGAACCCTGACTGACTAACAGAAGACAATCAAAATACTCATAAAACAAACATTGTAAGACGACCAATAAAGAAATGGAAAAAACCTCCGGATAACATAATTAAAATCAACACAGATGGATCCACCAAAACCAATGGTGAATTTAGTTTTGGCTACATTCTCAGGAACAACACGGGAAAACCACTCTTCCTCTTTGGGGATAAATATGGTATTTCAACCCCGCTTAAAACAGAAACACTGGCAGTAAGAAATGCCCTGGTAAAGGCTTATGAATTAGGCATTACCAACATTCATATTGAATGCGACAACCTTACAATCGTGAATGTCCTTAACCAAATCTGGCACTGTCCATGGGATATTGAAATGCTAATTTCTGATATCCTGTGTATTTTACAACTGTTTTCTTCAGTGCAGATTACTCACGTCTTCCGAGAAACCAACGTCGTGGCCGATTTCATCGCGAAGAAGGTTCAACAGGTTTCTTTGGAAGACTTTAGAGATAGTCTAGAATTTGTAATTCTCATCCGCAAGGATGCTATAGATTGAGAGACCGTCTCTTCTGTGGTCTCCAATCTAATTTTTACCATTTCAAAAAAAAAAAAAGACAAAAGCTAAAACTAAACTAAACTAAACTCCCCCAAAACCTAAAGCTAATAATAGATGATCCCGAAGGAAAAGTCAAAAAAAAAACAATCTAATCTCTTCTCCCTACACCAATTGCACGCCTGCTTCCTTGGGAGAGTTCCAGTGGGTCGGCCCATGTTGCTTCCTTTGAAAGAAAATCAACACATCAAACTTGCAGCCTCCTCCTAAAATCGGATGAGTTTGGTAAATGACTCATGTGCAACATTTTTTTAAGAAACTAACCCCCTAAAAACTAACCCTTTCTCCCTCCCCCTAAACCCTACATCCTAAATCCTAAACCCCAAAAAGCAATATTTTAGAGAGAGAAAAAAACAAAGAAGAGGGAGGGAAAAAAATAATAAAATAAGTTAGTAGGGGGTAAGAAAAATATATAAAAACTAGTAGGGGGTAATTTTGTTAATTTAAAACTCTTAAATGGCCAATGGGCCCAAAACCCTCCCTAAAATCCGTATGTACTTTAGCGTGGCATTTGTTTCATCTTGACCCAACTTTAGGATGGATTTGTATTTGGGCCTTGGTCCATTATTCAACTTTTTGTATTTCGTCTTCACTAAAGTCCGTATCATTAATAAATTGCACCAAAAATACCTAAAATATATAAAAATACGAGTGTAGGCTCCGAATGCAAAATAATATAAAATTAATTATAAAAGTATAAAATATGCATTAAAACGATCTAATCTACTATACAACTAGACTCCTAAAACATGTATAAATTAGGTGTTACCACAATGCAAGAACAATTACATCTTTGCATGTTTCTCCTTGCTTAAGTCATCTTCAACAAAGAGGCCCCGCATACAAGAGTTGCTTTCTCTCGCCACCACACCCTTCATATGCTTGGGCAGGGCAAAGCAGTCATTACCCAAATGAGCCTTCTTTATCTCCAACACGCGCACAGTCAAATTTAACTTTAGATCATTGGCATGGCTCTGTTTTATAGAAAACCCAAACATTCGGAGGATCACCTAGGTCAATTCTCCTATGAAAGCAAAGAAAAAGTCTCCCAAAACAATCACCTATCTTTTTTCTTCTGAAGTTGCTTGGAACGGTTGATATTGTACATATTATATGGTGTAGTTGTCTATACAATAGTTACCAGTTTTTGCACATACTGTGAAAAGATTCAGTGGAAGGGGTAAAAGGGACAGTTGAGATACTAGGAAAGTTTTGTTAATTTGTGAATGTCCAAAGCTTTTGGAGTAAGAAATTAAGGGAATTGTGATGCAAAATGTTGAGACAAAATAAGCCTTTCATAATCAAACCAGGTTTGTCAGATCCCACAAAACTCACCAAATTGCCAACGTATATGCGTTTTGGAAGCATGACAACTAGATCATACACACAAACGAACCCGTTTCCCATGAAACCAAAAGTATCAGAAGCAAATCCAATCAATATGTGAAAATTGAGCAAAAGTAAAAATTTCAAGATGGCAAATCATTACAAGAACAATATTGCCTATTGGACATGTTTGGCAAATGGTTCAAGAGAAGCAACAAACAAGTTCTTAATCAATTTAACCCTTTTTTTCTGAGTGGACAACATAGAGCAACCATAGTTGCAAGTAGTGCAACTAGGCCATTTTGCCACATTGATCTACCCCTCTTGTTTTGGCATTGTAGTAGTACCCAGGGAAAGATCGTGCCATGTATCAGCATTGTTGACTTGATTGTCTTCATCTGATGACGTATTAACAGCCATTAGTTCAGATAGCTAGTATGGCTTTGCTCTTGTCTTGGACTCTTATTTTCATTTAGTTTCTCTGTGTATAGGAACAAAAAATTAGTTCCAATGATAAAACAACAATAAAGAATTCTAGATAGAAAGACAATTGTCTTAATTATGCACATACAGATCTTATTTAAGAACTCTTATACATAATTCGAGCACTTTAGAAATCAATTCAATAAAGTCTTTTTAGCAGAAAAATTGCTTTATACACATATAAATCTTAAATATGCACAAACAACTCTTATTCCAGCAATGTTATATATAATTCATGCACTTTATAAGTCAATTCAATAAAGTATTTTTTTTTGTAAGATTTTGTTTATGCACAAATATATCTTAATTATGCACATATAGCTCTTCTTAAAGCACTGCTATATATAACTCATGCACTCCAGATATCAATTCATAATGATTTAAACCAATTGTTTAATCTTTGTTGAAACCAAGTACAAGCACATCAACTAGTTTACATAATTCATGCAAAGAAAGCTCTTATTCATGTAGAGAAGAAAGTTATTATTCAAGCACATAATGCTCTTATTCATGCACAAAAAGCTCTTATTCATGCACATAAAGCTCAATTTTCTATTTTGGTTACCAAACAGAATCTCTTATTCATGCACTAATTTATATAATTCATGCACACAAAGCTCTTATTCACGCACAGAAAGCTCTAATTTGAACACCAAAAGAAATTGCATCAAAAGAATTGAGTATATTGTTGTTGGTGTTAAAATCAAAACTAACTTTAAAAATCAGAACTATAATTTAAGCAATCTATGGATTCATTTTCAAGTTGCTACCAAATCACCAAGAAAGTAGTAATAAGCAAGCAACTTATCTAGAAGCCATCACAGCCAGCCATCTAAGGTGGGATATAAAAAAAACACAACAAGTAGGCCATCTGCCATCACTATTGGACAAGATGACAAGAGCGCTCATGATCAAACCATCAAAACCAACCCTTTTGAAACTAAATGTACCATTTCAGATGCACAAAAGGCTACAATCACTCTGGTAAGGTGTCTAAAATCAAAAGCTAGTTCATCGGGCATCCGTACCAAAATAGCTAATCTAAACAGATGTACAAAAGGCTATAATCGAGCACAAAATGCTAACCTAAATGGCAAATCAAGCACAAAGCGCTATACAAATGCACAAAAGGCTACAATCAAGCACAAAACGCTAACCTAAAAAAATGCACAGAATGCTAAATCGAGCACATAAATTGCAAATCTGAGAACACAAAGGCCAATTTTGAACACAAAAATGCTAAATCCGAGTAAAAAAACCCTAAATCTGAACTTAGAACCCTAATAACATCATCAAAGCCACAATAATGAAAATTTTAGGGCTTCGAGTGGTGATTTTGTTTACCTTTGGATGATTTTCCTTTCAAATCACCCCCCTCCCCCTTTTGCCATGTTCTTCAAAATTTAGGGCTTGTAGATTGGATCGTTGACAGATTTGGATCGTTATCGCAATTAAGCCATGTTCCTTCAACACATCACAATCACAATCCGTGGATTTTTCTTTTGGATCGTTGACAGATTTTGGATCGTCGTCGAAGTCAGTGATTTTTGGGAGTCTTTCAGGAGGAGTGCATGAGAAGACTCGTTTGGAAATTGTATAATTTGTGCAAGAGAAGAGGATGATTTTTGGTATAATTATACCACTGTCACTCTTAATGAAGCGCTTGCTTTATTTCCCTCTTGCCTCAACTGGTTGTCGTGGCTCCATCCAAGCCTTCCATGCTCCGCATCCAATAGCCACGAAAATTTTGCACTTTACACGGTATAAGATCTCCGTACAGGAATCAGAATCTATAATCTAATATATCCTGATACAAATTTAGTTTTAAAAGGTTCTTATCTACATGTTGCCGAAAATATAATGTTTCCTACTTACATTTCTTCTACAGTTCAAAATTATGTCATTGTGGTTAAAAAGTAAATAGCATTGGACCTAGCATAATGTATATATATTTTATACACTACGGGCGTCATGCAGCATAAAAAATTATAGTAAATTATATGGCATGGGCCAAAAGCAGTATCTTGATATATCTCTTCTATTCATCATATGCACCCTACTAAAATGATAGGCTGTAATTCCGAAAGTGGATGCTCGTGCTTGCCCTGGTCACTTTCGGCATATCTCGCTCCTCAACATTGTGTTCAAATTGGCTACTAAAATGATTGTCCCCGCGGGAGTCCCATCGTTGAATGATCCTCAAAGTCGACTTGGCTAAATATAAAGCCTATGATCGTGTTAAATGGGATTTCTTAGAAGCTAACCTTGCTTCAAGCACAGGCTCCGGCAATGCTTGTGGATATTATTATGAAGTGTCAGCGGGGTGGCAGTATGGATTTAATTTGGAATGGTGCTCGGGCCGGTTCCTTTACTCCCTCCCGGGGCGTGAGACAGGGAGATCCTCTCTCCTCATACCTGTTTGTGATTTGGCCTCCATCGGGATGGGTCTCATTGTGTTCTGATGGCGCATCGAGAGGGAATCCGGGGCCCGCCGGCGGGGGTACGTGGTGTCCTGCGTGATTCTAAGGGTGCTTTCATTAAAGCATATGCTTTCTCTTGTGGCATCTGTAATGCGTTAACTGCGGAGCTCTAGCCCATTTATCATGGCCTGTAACTTGCTGATCCGCGACTGCCCCCAATTTCTTTCTGGCTACTCGTGGCCACCGTTTGCTTTCCTTTCCCGGTTGGACAGTGCGCATCGAGCATATCCGCCGGCATGCTAATCAGGTCGAGGATTACGCAGGAGAGAAGAAGAGAAGAAGAGATTAGGGAGATAAGATGGATTGGAGTATATGTAGATGCATGATGCATGCATGTTCGAATGG